>JAQJVL010000029.1:3908667-4418624 GCA_035578905.1 Stictocephala bisonia | reverse complement strand
AATTATTAGTAAAAACATTTCATAATTTTTACGTTTTAATTTACATTGAAATATGTTATTTTACTTAATAAATTACAATGCCAGGTAAATGAAAAACTATTATTATTAGAGATTACAAACAACAAATTCAAACGAAAAATTAATTTTTTAGTTAAAGGCACAAAAATAATAAAAAGCGAACTAAGGCCGTTGATGGAATGTTTGAACATATTAATTTGCAAGTACAGTCGTATTTAAATTTTTGTATTTTCCTGGTTTGATAAAACAAATCTTGGTTCAGTTGTTGTACCAGTTATTTGGAAGTGGATAAAATGTTGACGTCCTCATAAGTATACACAAATTTGTGTAATTAATTTCTCATTAATGCGTTAGCAAAGATAAAGTATTGTGATCAACTAAAAACATTTTTTTACAAGTTGTTGTTTGAAACATGCATTGGATTGTTCACGATATGTGATCTACATATCATTCACAAGCTGGTCTATATACCATTTTTAGGGTTCCCTGAGCCCAAAAAGTGGTTTTATCGAGAAAAAAAATTGTTATGTGTGTGTGTCTGTCTGTGTGTATGTGCACTTCACTGGACACCAAACGGATGGATACATTTTTATGAAATTTGGTATGTAGCCAATATCTTCAGAATTTTTTTTACTTTTTGAAATGTTATATATTTTGTATTTATTATTATTTTTTTCATTTTTATAGGCAAAAAACGTATAAAAATGGAGTTTTCTTAAAAACGGCTTTAACAAATTTGATTAAATTTTCAGGGAAGATGTGAGTTACAATTTAAAATATTTTATTAAAAACTGCATGTCTCTAACTTGACTAGTTTTTTAGTTATGGCTAAAAAAGAACATATTTGGGAATCTAACTGGTAATTTTCAATTTTTTTATTTTTGTGTGTATTTAATATGTAGGAACGTTTGTGCCATTTCTTTGGAACCATTCATTTTTTTAATTTAAGAATATCTTTAAAAACAAATAAATAAATATTTGTGAATAAAAACACATTAGATTGGAAATCGGTGACAAGTACTTGTATTACTTGCAAAAGTGTGGTGGATTTGTGTTGCAACCGTACGATAATTTGTCGTTGTAATTGGCAGCACTGGGGTTGTCGAAAACTGACCTACCCAACTATGACAGGTTTGGACACACGTACGATAATTTGTCGTTGCAATTGGCAGCACTGGGGTTGTCGAAAACTGACCTCGCCCACCGTTTACTGGATTGGCCCCCTTCGCGTTTGGCGACTACCGACATAGCCTTGCTTTCTCTTGGCATCCGCACTGGGTGCCGAGCAATTACGTATCTATAAATATGTAAACTGTGCTTTCTGGTATAATTTTTATTTTTCCCCTTTTCGGAATCATACAATTTTACTTAAATACGTGTAGTTATTTTATTTAAGTTAATGAGGATCTAGTGTATGATGTCGTATGTCGTGAGATGTTTTACATTACAGTTGTTGAGTTGTATAATTATATTTTTCTATAATTGATTTGATTGTATTTATATAGTTATTTACTTAATTAATGTGTAAGGATTACAGCTTTTCTGTACAAGCTAATTAGGTACTGTATATATTTTTAACTATGAAAAAGAAAATAAATTTTTGATTACAAATCTAACATACATTTTGGATTCTAAATTATATTAATTTTCAAAACATGTATACACCGTACTAATTTCTTACGGTGTACATAACACCGTATTTATGTTGTACATAACATACATTTATGTTGTACTTAACACTGATAGTATATTATGTATTATATACTGTTTTATATTAGTGTACTGTTTTAGATTATATGACAAATTAATAATCATAACACTATATTGTATTTGAGAATGTATATACTTTTCTATTCTTCTGGGCTTGAAGTTATTTGAAAACCACAAGTAAGTTTAATACGGTTTCGGAATATTAATTGAAAAATGGTAAAAATTTTTACGTTTTTACTTGTTTTCCTTTTTTTAGCTCACATTATATTTCTTCCTTTATTTTTAAGTCGTTACTACAAGTAGGGTACAGACCGTCATAAATATTCCTACTTATCCCTTCGCCGCTCAAGCGGCGTTTTGATCCGCGAAAGTAAAAGTGAAAGTGGAAGGGGAGGCGCAAGTGAGGGACAAGAGGAATTTTGGGGTGATTGGCACAAAATACAGTTGCACGTTACCTCGTTAATTTTGGAGCAGCCTCCATGAATGCATGAAAATCGCGCCTTGTGTAAATCGCGCCCCATCAAAAATCTGGGTAAATCGCGCCCTGTCTACCTGAACCTCTGAGTCACGGGCCGCGAGCGGAATGACCGGGAATGGTCCACCTCCCGGTTTATCCCTGGTAGCTTTCTCTTTAGTCTTTTAACCTAACCTAACCTAACCTAACCTATGAATGGATAAAGTGCGAAGGGTTAATATTGTGCTAATTGACGTTGACGAGGGTTGACGTGACGACGCATGGGGCGCGATTTTCACAGGGTGCGATTTACAGAGGGCGCGATTTACAGGTTACCGCCTCCATAGCACAACTTGTTTACAATGGACAGTTCAGGGTGTAGACTGAAGGCCCAGTTTCCAAAGAAGAATTCTTACTTGAGAGTCTGCAGAGGCTGGTATATATATTGGATGTAATCCCATAGCAGCAATGTTAACATTGAAACCAAATAGTTTGATTGTTTATCATCCAAATTTTGTGAATGAGGTATCATTTTAAACGTAACAAGAATACATACAGTACTACTGCTTTTAAAAGATATATTTTTAATATACATCGTAGTTCGTCTGAAAAAGAGTTACTTTGAAATTAAAATGTGATACTTTGAAAATTTGTATCAATTTTTTCCACTTATTTATTTCATATAACATACATAAGAAAGTTAGTTAGTTCGTAATTATTGGTGTTAAATATGGGTACGCCTATATAACAATTAAACAACCATTAACTTTAAACATAAACTGCGGGTAAAACTGCTGCCCCACAACGAGAAAGTGCCAAAAATATATTAAGATTGTCATATTTATTTTAAAGTTATAGAAACACTACACGTTTATTACATTATTGTTTGAATATACATAATTATATAAATTAACTTACGTAAATTTCTTCAAAACAAAAATATACAAAAGCATGAAACAAGAAAATCGAATCAACTGAAAATTATACAATGTAAATACTCAACAACACAAAAAATCATGGATTTATGGCTATTAAATTATATAGTAAATTGCCCTATAGTTTAAGAAATCTAGAAGTGAAACAATTTAAAAAAATATATCCACCTATTTATTAGAAGAATGTTCATTCAAAATTGAAGACTACTTTAAAATTCAACTGCAATTTATATGTACATCTTTATCAATTTTTATTATATTTACTATGGGCCTATTATACTTTATATTGTAGTACCTCATTTGAGGTTGGATGCAATACAGATTATTATTTTTATATTAGGCCTAACAGGGAGTCAAATTATAAAATAAAAATGTGGCGTTTAAGCCATAGTTTAGGTATTATTGTAACTAATGTAATACAACAAATTTAATTTAATGAAGCTCAAAATATCATTAAGTAGGTTAGCAGAAATCACTTTTATTGGATCACTTAGATTGGTCTGTTTATTTTTTACACCTTTAATGTACTTATATAATTTTATTTATTATATAAAATACAGACGGTAGGTGACCATTAACCTATACGTTACACCTATTTCCTCCCCGTTAATGGACGTTAATTTTAATCTTAATTTTTACATTTATAAAATTTCTATCCGTCATATAGTTATAATTTTGATTTTCATCTAACTTATATAGATTTATTAGAAAGCATATTATGTGCCTAAATTTAATTGCAATGCAACGTAGGTTGTTTAAAAAATAAAGCTTATGGGGCAATTATCATTATTATTAAATAATGTAATTATTAGATTAAAAATTCAAATTAATTCAAAGCGTTTCATAGCCATTGACCGATAAAGTTGTATTATACACAGCCAATAATGAAAAAAGTTAATAAATCAATCTGGAAGTAAACAGACATCAGCATTACTATAATAATAGTCAATACGATTGCGGAGTCAGTATACCCAAAGCAAATATACCTGTCTTTGTTAGGTAACATGTTTCTGCTGAGTGACTGGCATGTAACCACTCGGTTGTTCACCCCCCAATATCCCCATCTGCTGCCTTCCTCCCTGTTCAGCAGTCTCACTTTCTCCTTCACGGATCAAATCGCCGCCCAGAGGAGCAACCAATTATGAGTTAACATTTTTATGACGGTTACTGCCTGACCTCACGGATAGTGAGGTCCTACACCCGGCGTCTCATAGATGTACATTAGTAATATCTCAAATATAAGAACTATGTCAACAAACTTCGAAACGGGAATATGATGAAAGTCCACCGTATTTAGATTGCGATCTCTGTAATAGCATCCGATCGCAGATTGGGATCAACAACCGGTACCGGCCCCAATATGGTGGGAGGGGGTGGGGTCATCGGGGCCATAAAAATAATCGAATGTCTTCGTGCGTGTTAAATGAAATCTACGGCGCTGATGATGATTTAAACGCATCCTGTTCGGGGCCCGAGTAACGAACAGAAATAATTTAAAGTACCGGCTGATATAAAACAATCGGATGACTCCCCGAGACCGGTTTGGGTCAACGCCCCCTTTCCCCCCCAAGAAGGATTTAAGTGCTGTTTTGTCTAATAGATTATAATTTGGCCGGGATTATAATGGTTAGTGATTGAGCGTGAATCTTTGGATAGTGCAGTTTTGCGAAAATATTGTACGAAGCGAGCGGATTACAGAGTGGGTGGGTGTGTTATTAGTGGGTGGGGGATGGATAAACAAAGCTATTGCCTTCACGACCCCGCTATGTTACGGTTCAATAGGTATTAATGTGTGGTGAAACTTGGAGTCCTACAAGGGGGTCGTTTGGAACCACTGCTTTTTATTCCTATTTTCTAGTCATACCAAATTATTTACTTAAACTTTCTATTTGAGCGTTACAATGGTAAATATTGTTTGTACCACTTCAGGCTACGTTGGTACTACTTGACACACTCGTCTTACACAACGATGATTAAAAAATTTAGAGTTGTAAATTCACAGTCACAAAAATTGTTTATGACTGACGCTATTAATTTCTAATACAAAATCAGTATTTAGGCAAATCAAGGCACTCTCACTTATATTTATTTTCTAATGATCTTTATCTGTGTTCCTAACCGAAGCTTTGTTTGTTGAGGATGGGGGGGGGGATAATATACGGTGACCTGGATAACTAACGACTCGACATCCTAAGTTTTAACTCGACACCTTTTGGATGTGATCTCAGTTTCTTTTTCTCTATCCCTCCAGCTAATAGAATGTGCTTATCTTGAAAACGTTAATTTCCTAATAAATACTATTAATTTGTATGTCGTAAACTTGAAACCATGATATAAATAGGATATATGTCATCTTCATTTACATTTTACGTCATTAGATGGTTTTGATGGCCCAAAACTAAACTGACATAATGGCAAGATTTATATCTTTATTGATACTACAGAAATTATATAAATTCTACATAGAATTATTCAAATAACGGACCCATTTCTGTACATTACTTATTGACGGTGAAGGAGAGTATCTGAGGAGGACATAGGGCCTAATAATAGAACCAAGTCATCTTGAGATTTTAAAAATTTATTTTTGACCTAACTCAACAGTATCCGATATACGGCAGAAACGTAAACTGACGGAAATAAATTTCAATGGATCTTCCAACATATCACCACAAAGTCAGCGCTAATTATTTTTACCATACATTCACAGGTGGATGTTACTCGTAAATTTGTATAACTCTTACATTCGTAATGAACACATATTCATTAATAGACCATCAAGCAAATTGCGATAATTGTATGACTACAAACACTTTCTCATTTTTTCCAGTTATGTGGAAATTGACGCCATTAGTATTTTACTACTGAAAGACTACCTAGTCTGGACAGAAGACAAAAAACGTAGAAAGTAAGATCATGTATCCACCTTAGCCCCCATGGAAGTGTTATGTAAGCCTCCGACGTGCTTCGCTCACTCCGTTTAGCACAAGAAACTCCCGCAGGAGCCTCGGGCCTAACTTTCCAACAGGGAGGATTGAGGTCGTGAGAATTAGCTTCTCTAAAGGCAAAAAATGTACAACATCCCTATATTTCTGAAGGTTTAAACGGCAAATGTAAAACCCTTATTACAATAATTCTTCATATTCTGGTCCATCTCTATGGAATGTAAATAAAAAGAGATCTATACCGTTCATGGAGAGTTAATCATGGATGGTTTTTGGGAGTTTTTTTTTTGTAACGCATTGAGTTTTTGTTTAAACGTGTTTGTATTATTTTCCCTTTACTGGTTATTGTAGCACGTATTTGATGTAATAAAAAGTTCCACAATCTAAATGTAACAATCAGTTTAAAATAATAATAATAATAGTTCAATTAATATCCACGTAAAGTCTATATAATACGTGATATTATTTATTTTTGGGTGCATCGGTTATTACCGTTTGTTACAATTAACTTGTGTTGTTATTATTTATTACCTGCTGTTCTTAAATCTGTATGCTATTGTTTATTTGTGTTTTTAATTGTAAATTATATTATCATCTGTAGTTATATGTTAGTATTTGTTGACGTATTGGATTGGTTATTGATTTGTTTTAGTGTTATATTTTATTTTACTGTCTACGCCAATGGCATTTTTAACATTAAATTCATACGTTGTTCAGGGACAACGGCCTAAACCCCTATGGCAAATTTAAGTGGACCTCCCCGTGATTTGAACCCGTGACCCTCTGTATTGGAAGCAGAAGTGCTAACCACTAGGCCAGCAATATTACAGTTAATAATTCGTTTGTTGTCAATACTAGAAGTAGCCGTCATTCGTGTAGCCTATGTTGTTACTTGGTGATTTCTGGCGTACAATCACTTGGTACAATGTTTATTGTCGTCTACTGTACTAGTCATGTGTTTCTATACTAATAATCACAACAACAATTAATCCGGCAAAAGAGAATATTACCAAACGTATAAAGAGGAATTGTATAACTATAATTATTTTAGTACTAACCTATTAGTATTGATATTTTTTTTAATTTTGTTGTGCAGAATAAGAAGCAACAATAATTTTAGTTGTAATTTTATTGAAGACTATGTTCACCATTATAGTATGAAAATGGACATATATTCAAATTATGTAAATAAATTTTAAGCGTTAGTATTCATATAAATACACATAAACAGGTTTCCCAGATGAGTAAAAGAGAACAGAAACCACAGTACAGTATAAGTATAGTGTCATATTAATGTCCTAAAAAATTAATACAAAATACTTCTTTCTAGAATTTATAAAATTACGAGTAGGCTAGCTAACTCCTGAACGCAAAAATGGACCATTGAACTGTTAATTTATCTATGAACTACCATGCTTCTAAATGAAATATCAGGACAGTACAGTGTCTGTTGTTTGTACCGAATTACAAGATAAAAGAAATATTTGTATATATAATATTCAACTTGAATACTAATTAATACTAAACACGAATATTACATGCAAAATCAGAGGTGATTAAAACATATTTCTCGTCAAAGAAAGGATGAGAGATTGTGTGGGAACTGGGAACACATCCGCTGAAGTGGACTCGCCCGGCCCGCATGTGAGCAGTTCCGTTAAACCCGAGTTCGTGACCCCTTATTGTTGAGTGAAAACTGGCAAAAAGTGTGAAATACGACGGCGCGGCGCGGCGGGAACAGTTCGCAGAAAGGGGGCCAGGTGGCGCTGCGAGCTGCCGGCACTGACCTGCGCATTACTCGCGGTAAGCAAACTGGTGGCGACATTTATCGACCGATATCGTTCGTGCCTCACTTTTCAAAAATGTCAATTTGCTTTTAAATTACCAACAGTTATGTTATAGATTAAATATTCTTTAACACTCAAACTAATAAAAATCAATGCACAATATTTAAATGTACAAAAAAAGTACACCATTTAGCTGAAAAATCAATATAATAGCAATAATATTACACTGTATGTTAGAAAATGTATATAGTAATATTATAACCTCCCCCCCCCCAACTAACAAGATTGTTTGGAGTAAGTTCAAAATGTCTTACTAGTGAGCTGATAAAATCAAGGAATAATCAAAAGGTACGAGTAAAATGATTTAAATATATAAAACTACTTTACTGTATTCAATTGTTTGTTTTAACACTAAACTACTTTTTTTTAATCGTCAATAGTAACAATTTTCCTCCCTGAAGATGTGACTTACAAATAACACATTATATGAAAAACCTCCAATTAAAATGACAATAGTTTGTGAAATGCAAAAATGCAAAGTCGTATAAGTTAAATTCAGAGTGTTCTCCGAAAGAAGGAAACTAAAATAACAAAGATGGGAAGAGCGGAGATATGGAAGCACGCCGCATGGGAAGATTGAAAGGAGATGAAGATAGCAGAGCAGAGAACTGTTATTAATGAAGAGGTGGAGCGGTCAGACGGTAGCAGCGCGTGAGGAGCCAATGAAGATATGATTAATGTAACAAACAAACTGAACCATCTTCAGAGTAAACCATAACGTGTGCTTACCCTGTCAGCAGGAACTCTGGCCGACCCTTGGCCTGACGGAGCTATCAGTCATCATTAGATACCGCACGCAGAGGAACTCAGCAGATGGGGTCACAAGGAAACGGAAAGTCTGAAATAAATTATGTGGCGTTTTCAGATGGAAATTGATAAACATTGAAATATTAATGAGTCATGAAATTTGAAGACAGTTTTTTAAAGTTCAGACATTTAGAAAAAGAAATGCTAATAACAGTAACGTAAAGATAAACAAGTTAAAAAGAACTTCTTTAAGTTTCTAAGGGTTCTGGGGAAAAGCTTCATTCCTGAAAGCTTCAAATGCATAATCATCAGGACTAGAGGCCGATTAATAGACAGTATTAATTAGTAATTTAAACATGGAAGATTTTTCACGAAGTAATTTCATAACCCACAATTTAAACTTTCGTCTCCGATACACAAATGGATACTACAAACTTCCTATATAATAATTTTTGTTAAAAATCATACAAATTTAGGTACAGTATATTAAAGTAATTTTCTGTCTTAAAACACTTGAACCGTTGGATATCTCCAACAATGTGTTTTATAGATGAAACATTATCGTGTTACTAGTTTCTTAGTTAATGTAGGCAAACAAAAATTTGTTAACGATGTGCCAGCTGGTTTTATTTAAACTACTAAGGGTCGCTTTCCCCAGCATGGCTTAAGCTAGAGAAATGGTTTAAGCTGTGGTTTAAGCTCTGATGTGATTTTCCCCAAATTTTACTATATGGCTTAAGCCAGGGTACAAATTAAACCGTGTATCGTGTGGACTTAACATGGCTTACCTTCAGGTAGGCAGTAAATCTAAATCACCTACTAGTAAACTGTTATTTAATATAAGTATACGGTTCGGAATTAACATCAAATAGTGTGTTTAATTTGATAATAGCAATTTTATGTATCTTTTCAGGATAGAGAAAATATTTCGAGTTCAGTAAGATATTGACGATGGAGATTTTGATGTGGTTATTCCTACAAATAGAAGGCCTACAGTTTTAAGAAATAGAACTGACTATTTTGAAATGTGGAATGAGCTGGAATTGTTTAGCAGCATAAAAGAACTGTAAATGTTATTAAGTCTTGCAGATTAAGTTGAGTCCAATACAACTAGTTAAGTAAAGCAAGTTTCCAATGGTTTAGCTAACTTATGTCCTCAGGTAGTTAAAATGACAACTTCGTTAAATCATTTTCAACTGTAATATAAAAATGTAATATTAGTGGGAAAGGCTCGCTTTCCCAAATGCATAGGGGCTTTAGATTGTTTCCAAGCGAAAATCCAATCACCCGGAGGAGACAATGCAGAATAAATAAATAAGAACGCGTTATTGTATTGAGCGTTGCTTTGATTTTTGGAAAAGGAGTTTTCCATCTCTGTCCCCTGGCATTTGGTTGAAGATTAACCGAGTAGAATGCATCATTGTTGCCTCTACATGTCTACACAAATTGTCGTTTTAGTATAGACACACTTTAGAAGTCTTCTTTAGACATTTTTTTGATTTATTTGTACAAAGTGCATTTAATTATATTTATATTGTAAAATATATTGTTACAATAATAAAACAAACATAGAACACTATTATCAATACTTTATGAGCAACTTACTTATTCATAAATAATAATAACATTTTAATAAATTCACTGCAATAAGAGGCACTATTATTGTTTTACTTAACGATTTTAATAGCTAATTAAAGGAAACAGACCTGCCAACTTGTATACACATTAGCTTAACTTAAACCATGTTGCCAATTAATTCGGGAAAGTGCACCTAGGCTTAAGCTCAAGCTTAACTTTAAGCTAGCTCAAATTAAGCCTACTTTGGGGAAACGGCCCTAAGAGTGTTTACGTGTGTCTTATTTCATAAAACTCAGCTGATGCTACTTGATTTATAAAATATTGTTTGACAATACAATGTAAAAATAGTGGATTATATTACTAACTAGCCGAGAGCCCTTGCTTCGCTACGACGTGGGGTTCTTCTCTACTCTTGCTTACCTTTTTCTCCATGGTTCTCTCTAAAACATCAGAACACTGGTTTTACATGTAATTGTATACAGAAAAGGTATGTAGAAAAAGTTTAATTCATTTTAAACTCGCACCAATAGGAAAAAATATTAAACATACAACATAAACATGTTTATTGATTTACAAAACAGCTGTTATTAATTTAATAAAACTAACCCAGTGTAATCCTTATGGAACAATCTTTTAGGGGCGGTCTCTACCCCTTAGGAGTATTTTATTATGATAAAATATTTTAGCTTTTCTATTGAGCCTACAACAAACATTTGTACCAAATTTCAGTTCTGTAGGATTACGGGAAGTAGGAGAATTAGTGATGAGTGAGTGAGTGAGGGCTTTCTATTTTATATAGAGAGATACTAACAATCTTTTCTATGATAGGAATGTGTCATTCATTGTCCATTCGTACTAATAAATAGAAAGCATATGGCCATAAGATACACACGTTGAACATGTTAGTTGTTTATGAGCCATAAAATATTGTTTTCAGTACACTTTCTCACAACTTAAGTATTAGAAAAACAGAGGGATGAAAATATACAGCGCCGTTAATTTCAAGTAAACCGTTGTAAGGAAATATGACGTAGTATACAATGAAGGGTGATTAACCCTTAATTGTATATTAAATCAATCATAACACGATTATTATTAGGAGTAAATGTTATTTATAAAAATAATATTACTTTCTTAAATAGGTATAACAAGGAGTTTTCTTTATGAAGCATATACATGTGTTAAACCACCACCCATACTTCCATTAAGATTAATCAAAATAACGTGTTTCATGAGAGACACAAAATTAGCATAAATTTGTACCTCTTCCGTAAGCTTTCAGCCATTCGCGTAAACTAAAACGAGTGACGACGATTCATTCGTTGTCACTAAGTATTAAAATTATTTTTTTGTAAATTAAACTAATAAAACCACCGCTAACATTGTAAACAATGAGTTGACTACGCAATACTTGTCTAAAAAAATAATAATTATAAATACATAACAATCTGCGTACATATTATTTTACGTAATGTTAAAGTATAGTCTAATTTAGGTGAGAGTAGTGTTCATTTTACTACCGAGTGACAGATCAGGGGAACAGTAATGTAAGAGCCGAAAACCAGGTTTGTACATGTGTTTATTTGCCTCTGATGTTTTATATACGCATAAAATACGAGTTCAAAAAACTTGTTTAGACATATCACATATCCATAGTATTTTTATTTTTTATTTCTTTTACTTTCCTCTTTTGTAAAAGAATGAAACTTTTAAGTGAAATCGACGTGTCCTACAGTTACTAGGAATTTCGAGTTTCTGTACCTGTAGATTTTTATTTACGCGTGAATTAAACGTTCATAAAAATCATAACTTTTTCGGATTATAGAGGCTGTTGGTCCAGGACACACGCCTAGTAATATCTTATAGCAATATCTTTTGTATATGGGTGTAGGTTAATAAAATAAAATTAATAGTATATTTATGATAGTATATTTATTAATAACAATAATAATAATATTAATAGTTGCTTAATAGTATATTTATTCAATATTATTTATATTGAATAAATATACTATTAAGTAACCTACATTCAAGACAAGACTCACGAGACTATATGTATCAGGAGCACACGTCCCCCAAATATTCATGTACCTTTACCTTTGAGCCACAGATATAGACATAGCTCATTTGACCTTTGTATCAGGAGCACACGTCTGCCAATTATTCATGTAGCTTTATCTTTGAACTACACTTGAGTCGCTCACTTGACTGTGGATCAGTAGACACGTTTACTAAGACATTCTTGATTTATTCTTTAAAACGGCACGATGCTGCAAATGATGTACAATTGATAAATGTCCAGTACGGTTCGGGCAACTGACCTTTTGGGAGATCTAGTAGCATGATCTTCTACAACCTACCTTGTCGCAGAAGAGAAAGTGGCAGGTACAAGGGACTCGTGGAATACATTATAGGAGGACCTGCTGATACCGTCAAAAATCCATATCATATGTTTGATTATTATATTTAACACTTATTTAGATATTTTATGAACGTAAGGTTTCCGATTCCTAGTAGTTATTCTTTTTGATTTTGTAATCTACTGTTTCATTTTTCCAATATAGTTGCTATTACATCATATAAGTTGCTGTGGTAATATACATAAATAAAAATTTTTAATCAATCGATTATTTTTATAATTGTTAATTATCATTTACTTATTTATATTTGGGTTGAGGAGGGCAATACGTGGGCATTTTTTCGAAATTGCCACTTGACCTTTTTGACAACACTTAAATTTAGTTAATTTATCTCATTTAATTCATTTTACTTTTAGCTCTAACTGTTATCGGGAACTAATATTTTGGATTGTGCCTGCTTTAATCCTAAAACACTATAAGCTTCAACTGTAATTTTCCTATTGGAAGAATTAACAGTAATAAAAAGAAAATGCTGTTAAACAAGATTAATTTACTTCAACTAAAAATATTCAATTTTTAAATAAAATTACTCCCCCACTACTAGGCATGGAAAGTGTGAGTAACACGAGATTTCTTGGTTTAAGTATTTGTGGACATTTTTCAAAATCAATTAATTTTATAGCAAGCAATTTTTGTTTTGTTTTATAAAATGTCTTTATTTTTCTACTTTCTTCTTTAAATATTTTAGAAGTTATAACTAAAATCTTAATTGCTAAGTTAATTTTTGTCAAAACACATTATTTCAAAGATTTACTTTCTTGTCTTTTACGTAGAAATGCTAATTATTTATTTCTGTTAGCGTAATTTTCATTAATAATGTAACAGTGACCCATACATAAAAAAAAAAAAAACAAAAAAAAAAACAAAAAAAAAACGAGTACACAAAATGCATTCGAAAGGGACTTTCGATATTTTAGTGATAGAGTAGCTAGCTGCTTTTTATGGTTGCTGATGACTGTCTTCTGTTTCAGAGCGCATTGGAATTCATAACCTTCGTCAAATTGCTTGTTAATATAAAATTACATCTTGTTATGCTGACTTTAATGTGTCTGCTTTAGTTATTTCATTTTATAAAGTATTCTTAACTAATCCTCTGTAAATTAACTAACACTTTTCGTGATTCTCTGAAGTTCTGTTCAACTAAGAACCCTTCTTATGAAAATCTGAAATCTTAGGAACATATCAGATGGCTTCCTGAAACTCAAGCTCATCGAAGGAACTCTTCTGATGTTTACCCGAAGCTCACGCTCATCGAAGTACCCTTCTAATGGTTACATGAAGCTCCTCGAAGAAACCCTTATAGAAGTCACTTGGAAGTCCTTTCTGGACTTCCAGCTGATTGACTCTGCTGGATAAATAAACCATTCCCTATATTTAAAATATTTTTTACATTTAAAATGAGAACACTGGTTTCCAACTTTTTCCATAACAATTATTTTGATTTAAATATTAATTCATAGTATAATCAACAGCTCATAAATATTAGCCATAGAGTCTAAAGGGTCTAGTCTAGTAATGGTATTTATGTACATTGATAAATCGGAGTTGTATGTCTAAGTTGGAAGAAGTACAACTACCAGACTTGTATTGGCAATGGTTTGTTTATCTCAATAAATTATAGGAATGTGTTAGCAGACAGATCCTTTTGTCCTCGTGAACAAGGAAGTGGCCTGGGCAAGCGGTGCATCAACTTGATCAGTTGCCAGAAGACACGTGTCCTTTTTGCTTGTAGGAGTGAATGCGCATCCTTGCTCAGTCCAGCGTCACCTTAGATCTGAGTTAGGGCTTCATTAGGCCATGATCAGGATCCTAGCAAAGAGAGAGGGGCATGGCCTCTTCCTTATCGGAACTTGAAGTCCTTGACGGCGAAGAACAGACATGTTCATGTCCTTCGCAAGCTCACGCATCAATAGTTTCTCTAAACTACATTGCTGTTCACTACAAGCGGTGTTGTTTCTTTATAATGAGCATACAACGCACAATTCAGAATTCCTTTTAGAGGATAAATGCTGTGCGAAACAGAATAGTTAAGAAGAATAGGGAGAAAGGAACAAATTGGAGTCTTTGACACACTCAAATGTAGAGTGCCCTAAGAAGTTGTTCAAAGTGGTATGAGATTATATCTGGAAAAATTGCAATTTTTTCTAAAGAAAAAGAAGATATTTGAGGGTGATTACGTGCAAATTATAAATACATATTTCAAATAATAACGATACCCTAATCCCACCCAAGGAATAGGTTACACAAATCATCTAAACTGTTATTTTAGTGTTTTATGGAACTTCCCATTTGGAAGTTTGTTAATGTTTTACTTCAATTAACAACTAGTTATTATACAAGTAAAAAACTCGAATAAAGTCAGGTTCATAACTTACTTATTATCTTAAATTTAGTACAACATTGATGGGGTAATGAGGGATTTATGGGCTAAGGGATGTTAAAATACTATAAGATTTCAATTCTGTACGTTTTCCTCGATCCAGCCCGGTAACCGATACTAGCTGAATAGCCATCATTAAACTCTCAGCAATGTAATTAAATGAGGGATTTCTTCATCGTAGGCAAGATCATAATTAAGATGAGCCATACACTGCCAATTATGTCGTTAATGAGCTCTTTGCAGCGCAAACACGGGAGATGGGGCGGGTCTTTTGCACACACAAACAACGAGTGTGCGTAGTAGATGAACGCGTTCGTGTTTGGTGAAAATGGGTGAACGTAGTCTTGTTACTAACGAACACCTACTGACTCAGTGATTCAACTGATTGGCTATTGGATGTTGTTTATCACGAGAAGACTAGTGATAACTGATAGCAATCATATGGACTGGCTCTTGTTTATTATTTAGATCTGTTGCAGATTTTATAACTTTTAAGTCAGCTGATTATGTCTTTAACACAGACCAACGCCAGCTCCAAATCCTTATAAATAATTCTCGAAGCCGTTTTTTTTCAACGCAAATCCTACCTTATTTAATTATAATTTTAAACGGTTGATGACTCAGTGAATCAACAAGGGCTTTACCTTTTATAGATATAGATTAATCTTCGTCTGTTAAACAAAAACAAATGAAATGAATATGTTTGAAGTAGGTCAAGAAATATCATTATGAGTTTATAATAATAAATAGGTAGCAACGCAAGCAATGTGAGTGAGATACTGTAAATAAATGTAATATTGTGATTTTACGTTATTCAGTTACTTACTACTACAGTTATCTACTATTATGTGTAGTCGAAAGCCACAGACCGAGGTGTAACGAGTGCAATGAGTGGTGGGGTTGGCATGCGAAGCGTGCAGGGGTGTTCCCCCAGTATTCTAATATTTCAGCGGTGTGTTGGAAATTTACACTTAACAGTTGCAGACGATAATGGTTTAGCTTTGAGGAAGCAATCAACTTTGTTCATTTTCCTTTATTTGGCAATGCCATATAAACGATGTTATCAATAGAGTTGTCGTAGCGAACAGCGCTACCCTGCCGCCCCTAGTTGGACAAAACGAATCCTTCTCTATTGAAGGGTCCTCGATATTTTTCAACCGAATTCACCTGAACGGTTGGAAATACCAGTGAATTCGCGCTTCTTTCGCACTTTTGCACGCTTGATGGGCCCAGGGAGGATTTCGAGTTTACAAAGAACTGACCCCGCTCAATGGCTCGCTTCCAGGCCATTGGCGCTGACCGGAACAACCACAGCGCTACCAGCGGTTGTCTTTACAACTAAGGAATCAATTAATGATGAACACCCTCGCTTTGTGTAAGGCTCCGTGATTGATTGTCCGGCGCATCCGTCTTCAAAAAGTTTCTTTTGAGTCCGTTCTTTCTGTATTCAGTGGGTAGGCGGCCGAGCGTAACCCTCACGTGATTGGTGTAAATCGGACCAATGGGAAGAAGCGATTTTAGCTGAAAGTGTGTCTCTCTATGTATTTTTTCCCCTAATGCGATTCTTTCTAATATTGGTTGTACGATTTTGTTTTATCGTGCGCTAAATTGTTAGTGTACTTAAATAAGCGGTTTAAAAGCGTGGAATTAAATTACGTCTTTGTACAATAATTGTAAGTAAAATTACATCATAAACATGTTGAAAAGCATACAAATTAAGTCTATACGTGGAAAACATTGTCAAGTACTATTCCACAGGTGTTAATCAATTTACTATTGCAATTATAGACCCTCTGAAACAATTCTTTTCCTAAAAGATAGTAAAAATTATCGCATTTTTATAGGAAAGATTGTTTTGATTCATGGAGCCCTATTTTACAGGAATATCAGAAAACTTGTATTTTATAAAATAAAAAAATAATCTTTTCTTTTTAATAAATTAACGCTTTTTTCGCCAAAATATCAATATAGTGTAACGCATAAAACGACTTTAAAATTAAAAAAACGGAAATTACACTAAATAACGGATATGTAACAAAAACGTGTGAAATCTTTTACTATAAAGTAGGTTTTTCATGGAAAAAACTATCTATTTTGAAATTAATTTCCAATTCTACCTATTGGTGATAAAATTGGAAAATTTGATAGGGATTTTCAAATTAATAAATTCCTATCTATGTGTGATAGTATGCCACAATCAATGTAATTAATTAATTACGTGAATCATGTACGCTAAGTGACGTGAGAATTAGTGAAGAAGTGGCAAAAAGTACTTATTAGTCACTGCAACTTTTCTTAATCTTCTTACTAAGAAGAGTCTATGAAAGTGAATACAATTTAAGACAAAACTATATTCTCCCCAAAAGAGAATATATGAATCGACATATAACTATTAACTAATATGTCGATTTCAAAGTTACTTATAACTCAAATGGCCTGTACAGTTTATCTGTGAACACGGGACTTCCCCAGCCTCAATACACACCTCTTTAAGACACTTACAACCCTCTCAGATCTTTATTCTTACATTAAACATAACTTCAATTTCTGAACGATAAACCTTTTAGCGGTGTCGTTTGAATGAGCCTTGGACAAAATTATTAAATGATTACAAAACAATAGTGTAAGTTTGTTTATAAAATAAAATTGTTCAATACTTTAGTGTCGATTTTTACGGCCTAATTCCTGCCAAATATTTCTATGATAATGTAAAAACAACCATGATAAAATATTTAGTATGGAATAACATACTTTGTGAAATGATAAAGTTGTTGTTTAATCTTTTAGATGAGTGTTATTTTAAAATAGTGATACAATCTTAATATAGTTTTTCTTTGCTATCTTAGCGTTACCTCCATCATCAATAAATTAACGTTTAATGTTATTTAGATCCCCCCTTTATCGTAGGTATGCGAGACAGCCTATATCCATACAATATGGATGTTATATACGGGGCTGCATCCAAATAAATAAAGTTGCGAAAGAGTGCCCTCCGATACATGGCCAACACGAGGTGTGGGAAAGGAACGGGTCTCATAGGAAGCGAAAGGCGACAAGAGTGTTATAGGGCTTGCACGAGCTAGGTTTGTCAATAACTGTCTGTAGTGGCAAGGTAAGCGAGGTAACATCGTGCAACTACACGCGGGGACAACTAAAGCTGATAATCTAAGGTTGGGCGTGAAACACTAGCATTTACTTGCATTGTCGTCCAGGAAGCGAAAAGTTACAAGAATGTTACAGAGCCTGCACAAGTTAGATTTGTTAACTACTGTTTGTACTGACACAGTAAGTGAGTTAACATCGTGCAACTACACTCGGAGACAACTAAAGCTGATAATCTAAGGTTGGGCGTGAAACACTAGCATTTACTTGCATTGTCGTCCAGGAGGCAAAAAGTTACAAGAATGTTACAGAGCCTGCACAAGTTAGATTTGTTAACTACTGTTTGTACTGACACAGTAAGTGAGTTAACATCGTGCAACTACACTCGGGGACAACTAAAGCTGATAATCTAAGGTTGGGTGTGAAACACTAGCACTTACTTGCATTGTCGTCCAGGAGGCGAAAAGTTACAAGAATGTTACAGAGCCTGCACAAGTTAGATTTGTTAACTACTGTTTGTACTGACACAGTAAGTGAGTTAACATCGTGCAACTACACTCGGGGACGGCTGAAGTTGATACTCTTAGGTTGGGCATGAAACATTAGCACCTACTTGCATTGTCGTCCAGGAGGTGAAAAGTTACAAGAATGTTACAGAGCCTGCACAAGTTAGATACTCTGCACAGTACTACTGTTTGTACTGGCAAAGTAAGAGAGTTAACATCGTGCAAATACTCGAGTACAGCTAAACGTTATACTCTAAGGTTAAACATGACCTATTAGCACTTATTGTACTTGCATGATCGTATGGGAAAGGTAAAGCGACAGGAGTGTTATAGGGCCTGCACGAGCTATGTTTGTTAGTAACTGTGTGGTATAACATCGTGTAACTAACATCGTGTAGTAAGGTAAGTGAGATAACATCGTGCAACTACACTCAAAGACAACTTAAGTTGATACTCTAAGGCTGGACGTGTAATATTAGCACATACCTACTTGCATTAACGTCTAGGAAGTAACTGTTGACATGGGCTATAAGGGCTGTCACTGAAGGCAAAGTAAGTAAGATTACATCGTGCACCTACACTTGGGGACAATTAGAGCTACTTGCACGGTCAAGTCTTTATGACATCCAAAACCTTAACCGTAACCCTATTTCTGTGATCTATGACTAATACCCATTTGAACGTTCGTTTAAATTAAATTTTAAACATACTTTGAATGTTTAATGATGATAGGGAGGAGGGAAATCATATGAGAGTAATATGTGAGAAGGTAGGTAGTATATATGATAGCAGTCTATTTGTAAAAAGACTGGTTGGAGATCCTATAAGATCCGTATATATGAGACGGTTGTTAGAAGATCTTATAAGATTAGAAAGTGTGGGAATGTTGGTAGAAGATCCTATAAGATTAGAATGTGTGAGTATGTTGGTAGAAGATCTTATAAGATTAGTATTTGTAAGATTATTGGTAGAAGTTCTTATAAGATTAGAAAGTGTGGGAATGTTGGTAGAAGATCTTATAAGATTAGTATTTGTAATATGATTGGTAGAAGATCTTATAAGATTATTATGTGTGAGAAGGTTGGTAGGATATATGATAGCAGTTTATTTGTAAAAAGATTGGTTGGAGATCCTCTAGGATCCGCATATATGAGAAGTACGGAGAGAAAAAATTACAATAAAAGTTATACCTAAAGGGGTTTTACTTTGAAATAAAATTTGACATACTAATGGTAGAATGTCCAGGTTAATTGTTATTTTAGATGATTATCATTTTTTAAATTAAAAGATACTAGATTTAAATTCACAGTACTTTTAAAATCGTAGATTTGTTCTTTTTATTCGTTTACAAAATTTTAAAGTGAAGCTTACTTTTCTGGAATAATCTTTTTCAAACGTGTGTTGAGTGGTTATAGTTTTAGTTTCAAGTTATTGCTAATATAATGCCTTGTTGAATTCGCACCGGGGGTTTTAATTGTTTTTCAACTAATGATATTTTAAACGTTGTACTGCATTTTGATGCTTAAATGAACATCACTCTTTTTCTGAACAAGTTTGCTAATATTATGTTAAGTAAAATCATTGGGGAAAACAAGGTTTGCTAGATATTTTCCATACACAACAATTCGACTTGGTTTCGACCCAAGTCTTTTTCAAGTATTAAATCAAAATTATGTCTAAATTAACGTATAGCTGCGGGTTATGTTCAAGATATCGCCTTGAAAAGGATTTGGTTTGTACCACGTCAAATAAAATGTGGTCAGCGCAAGTCTGATTACATCAATGTGATCAAACTCGTGTCGCTTATTTAAAAATATTACACTTTTACTGTAGCTATTCGGTTCAGTGTTAAGATCAGCTAGAACGCACACAGATTTAGGAAGTTGTAGAACCGAGTCGTTTGAATCGGTTCACACGAAGTCGGCCTATCGGGTCAATAGTTACCCAATATAACCATAGAGTTGGTACAAGTATTGACTCATAAACCAGTTTCACCACAACCGAAATGGGCGAAAGAACACATTGTGAAAGTAATTCAATGATTCTTGCTTTATTGACAATTTTGCGAATATTTCTCGTATCAAAGATCGATTACTTTAAAATAATTAATTGAAAAATATATGTCGGTGGAATCTGTGTTTAACCAATAAAATAGGCTAGTTGAAATATGTATCTGACTTAACATCACACTTATTGATGGTTCTTGTATTTTCACTTGATCTTCGTGACGCTTGTTTAAAAAATAAAATTAAATATGATCAAATAATCAAAATTAATATTTTTATAGCTCAGCAATATGTATAATTCAAGTTTTTAAACTAAGAGGCCAGTGATATTGTTAAGGAAATTATATAAAATCACCCTATATGCTGTTCGCCGAGAGTTGAGAGTGAGGCACCGCCTAGACGTCTCTGAGTCTAGGGTGCTGGCCAATAAGAAAAGGATGTCCACGTTGACCCTTAATTTACAACAATACCGATTCATTGGCATCATTCCCATTCGGCAGCCAGTCAGTCAGGCTCAGGCAAAAAGAACGTTTATCAAGAAGGATTACAACAAATTAATTGAATAGGTCTGTGAAAATTTCCCAAATTTTTTAGATGAAATGGCAACAAATAATTTGTGTTTATAAAACATTCAAGTAGACGCTCTCCTTTCTTACATTTGTCTCACGTTTCCTCTCACTTCGATAAAAAAACTCTGATAATTAATAATTTCACTGAAGTAACTCTTTATTGTTCGATGAGATGTTCTGTGCTGAATCTGAATTGAAACCCAGCTATCGAAATATCCAACTATCAAAAGTATACACAGAACATGTTTCTAATGTGTAGATTTGTTTCCAAACATGTTTATCGATTAATTCGATCAATCGTCTTTCGGTACTAGCTAGACGTAACCACCGTCTAGCCTAGCGCAACCCAAAGAAACACACTGCCCAGCTATTTTGGAAACATCATAATAACAAACACTTATGTTTCTCTGTTGTTTCAAAACAGTTTGTAAACTGAAGACAAACATTAAGAAGAAACAAAAAACTCTTTGCATACATTTTTTAAAGTGTAGAATAAGCCACAGAGATAGGAGAAACAGGGGTCGCTTTGTTATGGTGACAGCGAACGCATTAGTGATATTTATCTAAATGTTTATAAATTGTAGTAATAATTACTAAGTTTATCCTTTACGATTCTGAGGGGAATGAGGGAGGGTACTGACAATGGTACTGGTCCTGCTATCCGCAGAGAGAACTGGAGATCTAACTACTGCGCACCCGGAGTTTCTACAACTCTACACACATTAACGCACTAATATGAGGCAAACTCTATTCTGAGAGGAATAAGAGAAGGTACTGGTCTTGCTATCCGCAGAGAAAACTGCAGATCTAACCACTCCACACCCGGAGTTTCTACAACTCTACACACATTAACGCACTAATATGAGGCGACCTCTATTCTGAGAGGAATGAGGGAAGGTACTGGTCTTGCTATCCGCAGAGAGAACTGGAGATCTAACCACTCCGCACCCGGAGTTTCTACAACTCTACACACATTAACGCACTAATATGAGGCGACCTCTATTCGGAGGGAAATGAAAGAAGGTACTGGTCTTGCTATCCGCAGAGAGAACTGGAGATCTAACTACTCCGCACCCGGAGTTTCTACAACTCTATACACATTAACGCACTAATATGAGGCGACCTCTATTCTGAGGGGAATGAGGGAAGGCACTGGTCCTGCTATCTGCAGAGAGAACTGGAGATCTAACTACTCCGCACCCGGAGTTTCTACAACTCTACACACATTAACGCACTAATATGAGGCGACCTCTATTCTGAGGAGAATGAGGGAAGGTACTGGTCTGGCTATCCGCAGAGAGAACTGGAGATCTAACTACTCCGCACCCGGAGTTTCTACAACTCTACACACATTAACGCACTAATATGAGGCACCTCTATTCTGAGGGGAATGAGGGAAGGTACTGGTCTGGCTATCCGCAGAGAGAAGTGGAGATCTAACTACTCCGCACCCGGAGTTTCTACAACTCTACACACATTAACGCACTAATATGAGGTGACCTCTATTCTGACGGAAATGAGGGAAGGTACTGGTCTTGCTATCCGCAGTGAGAACTGGAGATCTAACTACTGCACACCCGGGGTTTCTACAACTCTACACACATTAACGCACTAATAGGAGGCGACCTCTATTCTGAGGGGAATGAGGGAAGGTACTGGTCTTGCTATCCGCAGACAGAACTGGAGATCTAACTACTGCGCACCCGGAGTTTCTACAACTCTACACACATTAACGCACTAATATGAGGTGACCTCTATTCTGAGGGGAATGAGGGAAGGTACTGGTCTTGCTATCCGCAGAGAGAACTGGAGATATAACTACTGCACACTTGGAGTTTCTAAAACTCTACACACACTAACGCACTAATATGAGGTGACCTCAATTCTGAGGGGAATGAGGGAGGGTACTGACAATGGTACTGGTCCTGCTATTAGCAGAGAGAACTGGAGATCTAACTACTCCGCACCCGGAGTTTCTACAACTCTACACACATTAACGCACTAATAGGAGGTGACCTCTATTCTGAGGGGAATGAGGGAAGGCACCGGTCCTGCTATCTGCAGAGAGAACTGGAGATCTAACTACTCCGTACCCGGAGTTTCTACAACTCTACACACATTAACGCACTAATATGAGGCAACCTCTATTCTGAGGGGAATGAGGGAAGGTACTGGTATTGCTATCCGCAGAGAGAACTGGAGATCTAACTACTCCGCACCCGGAGTTTCTACAACTCTACACACATTAACGCACTAATATGAGGCAACCTCTATTCTGAGGGGAATGAGGGAAGGTACTGGTCTTGCTATCCGCAGAGAGAACTGGAGATCTAACTACTCCGCACCCGGAGTTTCTACAACTCTACACACATTAACGCACTAATATGAGGTGACCTCTATTCTGAGGGGAATGAGGGAGGGTACTGACAATGGTACTGGTCCTGCTATTAGCAGAGAGAACTGGAGATCTAACTACTCCGCACCCGGAGTTTCTACAACTCTACACACATTAACGCACTAATATGAGGCAACCTCTATTCTGAGGGGAATGAGGGAAGGTACTGGTATTGCTATCCGCAGAGAGAACTGGAGATCTAACTACTCCGCACCCGGAGTTTCTACAACTCTACACACATTAACGCACTAATATGAGGCAACCTCTATTCTGAGGGGAATGAGGGAAGGTACTGGTCTTGCTATCCGCAGAGAGAACTGGAGATCTAACTACTGCACACCCGGAGTTTCTACAACTCTACACACATTAACGCACTAATATGAGGCGACCTCTATTCTGAGGGGAATGAGGGAAGGTACTGGTCTTGCTATCCGCAGAGAGAACTGGAGATCTAACTACTGCGCACCCGGAGTTTCTACAACTCTACACACATTAACGCACTAATATGAGGTGACCTCTATTCTGAGGGGAATGAGGGAAGGTACTGGTCTTGCTATCCGCAGACAGAACTGGAGATCTAACTACTCCGCACCCGGGGTTTCTACAACTCTACACACATTAACGCACTAATATGAGGCGACCTCTATTCTGGGGGAATGAGGGATGGTACTGGTCTTGCTATCCGCAGAGAGAACTGGAGATATAACTACTGCACACTTGGAGTTTCTAAAACTCTACACACACTAACGCACTAATATGAGGTGACCTCTATTCTGAGGGGAATGAGGGAGGGTACTGTCAATGGTACTGGTCCTGCTATCTGCAGAGAGAACTGGAGATCTAACTACTCCGCACCCGGAGTTTCTACAACTCTACAAACATTAACGCACTAATATGAGGCGACCTCTATTCTGAGGGGAATGAGGGAAGGTACTGGACTTGCTATCCGCAGAGAGAACTGGAGATCTAACTACTCCGCACCCGGAGTTTCTACAACTCTACACACATTGACGCACTAATATGAGGCGACCTCTATTCTGAGGGGAATGAGGGAAGGTACTGGTCTTGCTATCCGCAGAGAGAGCTGGAGATCTAACTACTGCGCACCCGGAGTTTCTACAACTCTACACACATTAACGCACTAATATAAGGTGACCTCTATTCTGAGGGGAATGAGGGAAGGTACTGGTCTTAATATCCGCAGAGAGAACTGGAGATCTAACTACTGCACACCCGGAGTTTCTACAACTCTACTCACATTAACGCACTAATATAAGGTGACCTCTATTCTGAGGGGAATGAGGGAAGGTACTGGTCTTGCTATCCACAGAGAGAACTGGAGATCTAACTACTGCGCACCCGGAGTTTCTACAACTCTACACACATTAACGCACTAATATGAGGTGACCTCTATTCTGAGGGGAATGAGGGAAGGTACTGGTCTTGCTATCTGCAGAGAGAACTGGAGATCTAACTACTGCGCACCCGGAGTTTCTACAACTCTACATACATTAACGCACTAATATGAGGTGACGTCTATTCTGAGGGGAATGAGGGAAGGTACTGGTCTTGCTATCCGCAGAGAGAACTGGAGATCTAACTACTGCGCACCCTGAGTTTCTACAACTCTACACACATTAACGCACTAATATGAGGCGACCTCTATTCTGAGGGGAATGAGGGAAGGTACTGTTCTAGCTATCCGCAGAGAGAACTGGAGATCTAACTACTGCGCACCCTGAGTTTTTACAACTCTACACACATTAACGTACTAATATGAGGCGACCTCTACTCTGAGGGGAATAAGGGAAGGTACTGGTCTTGCTATCCGCAGAGAGAACTGGAGATCTAACTACTGCGCACCCTGAGTTTGTACAACTCTACACACATTAACGTACTAATATGAGGCGACCTCTACTCTGAGGGGAATAAGGGAAGGTACTGGTCCTGCTATTAGCAGAGAGAACTGGAGATCTAACCACTCCGCACCCTGAGTTTCTACAACTCTACACACATTAACGCACTAATATGAGGCGACCTCTATTTCATTCTTCTCTGTGACAAAGTTTAATGGTAATTGTTGATCATACTTGAAACTAAACAATCTCTTTGAAACTAGCTACATTTTTAGCATAGCAAATTTCATAAGGATTCTATCAAATTTGTTTATTTATTTTGAAAGAACCAAATTAAAGAAAATATAGGTTTACCATTCACATATATACACTTGCTTGTGTAATTAGACTTTGTTAATAAGTGTTTTACAGAAGAAATATGCAAGGAGTTTTATTGTTGGTAAGGTCCTATGGCTCCGAATAGAATCCGCGACACAGGAGCGCCTCTTACCTGGCTAAGGGGTTGTCATAAATAATTTTCGCTAGGGGTGCGACTCAGGAGCGCCTCCGAAAAGGGGTGGGGAGGCGCTCCTGTGTCGCACCTAAAACTACCTGTCCTCGGCACTCTACCTGCTTCCTACCTGCTATCAAGCTCAGCTCGCGGGGCCTTGTAAATACCTACCAATCTAATATCACAACGGCTACTATCATACTGACTCTGTTAAGTGCACTGCATATTTTGTAGGAGTAAGTGTAACATTGATTCTGTAGGGCTTATCCTAAAAGACCAATCAAAACTATTAATCACGTTTCTTAATCATATTTAATTTTATTTGAATTAAACTTGCAATAGTGGTTAAACTATTGCAGACTTGTTTTAAAACAAGTTTATAACTTAATCGTACAGATAGAAAACATCTACCCTTGTTCATGCACACTATCTACTTTGGTCTTCGGAGGTGGGCCACATCATGTTTACCACATCAACTCCCGAGGACTAAAATAATGATGTATTTATAGTCATCTTTTAAAAAAAACTATAAACTTTATACTTTTTAGTTTTATGTAAAAGGAACACGTAGACACTCTTCATTTGATCATGACTTGCCCCTTTAACCCATGAGTATTAATTATAAAATATTTACCATAGTTTATACAAATTCGTAAAAGCCAAGCAGTGGGTTTTTAAAATTATATTAATTTTATTACTGGGCAAGTGGTTTCAAAGAAATTGAAGTTACAAAAAAAGTCAATAACTACAAATAGGCTTGTAAATAACAAATATGTATTTCTTAGTTTTAACACTTAATAATTTGTATAACATTCTAAAATAATAAATATACATTTAAATTTAAACTAAATAATTTGGGTTACACTTACTAATATTTAAAACTTAAAATTTAAAAAAATACTTACACTCAAACAAAAAATACTATTTACATTCAATCCGTAAGCTACAATATTCTAAAACAAACAAAATATAAAATCATTATTAATTTACAAACCTCCTTTTAGTTACCTACTTAAATCTAATAGATTCTCCTACTTTTGATAACAAGTCATTTATAATAACTTCCCAAGCTAAATATCGTTCACACAACTGTTTTAGTCGACGCTGTAGCTGTTCAGTGTTTTTGGTTGAGTTTGTTGTAGAGCGTCTGTTCTCTCCAGTGTGTCATTTCGGTGTATGGCCTCGATAACCGACCACGTAGATGGGTTTTGGAGACCTTATAAGTTCTTAAATCGGTTATTCCACGCCTCACACATATTGTTTGTTCTGTGTGAGTCGGAAAGAGTCGTTTCATGCACTTTCCAGAGTGATGGTGGAAACATGGCTGGTTTAGGGTTTTCTCCTGCTGTACCGCTCACATAGTAGACGTCGAAGTAGTACAGCAGGTATAGTCCCCTGTAGTACATCTTTTTCTGGAAGGAAAGCCAAACCATCAAGCATCCCACAAAACTGTCCAAACTCTTCAGACTCTTTGTAGTTTCGAGTAAGTCCGTACTGTTGGTTGTGCCTGCAAGTGCTTTGGCACAAATGAAAAAAACAACAGACGTGATAGCAGCAGTTTCAAAGTCAAAGGTCGAGGAAGGATTTTTGCAGATTCAATACATTTGGCCAACACTGTTCGTAGAACAGAAAATTACAAAAACATATAAAAGTACTTAAAAAATCGTGTACACAACAGTTTTTGTTATATTACCAATTAACATTTTACAATTAACGCAAAGGAATGACTAAGAATGTCGGTACTGACATCAAAGCCATAGTATTTTGATTAAATATAGAATATTTTTTATTAATAAATACCAAAACACACTCCACAAAAATCTTTAAGATACCCTTGGTGGGGATGTATCCTGTTTAGAAGGAGGAGTATTTTTTCTTAGTAGATCGGGAATTTCCATATTTTACGTGGAATACCTAATGGCGCATTCCAAGCGGTAAGACAAGAGGGTGGAAAGTTCAATGAATTCATCACATCACATCCTGCCGGCCATGATACCATCCGGCTGTGGTTTAAATCTAGTTTCCAATACTTATCTTAAAACAAAAACATAGTTTTTCCTTGTGAAAAACTTTTGCTTAATGTTTAGTTACTTTATTTAAGAAGAAATGATTAATTTTAATATAATGAGATCTATGTTAAAAACTTTACTATGTACGTAAGCATAAACCTATTTTATTACATATTTGTTTGTACATATTTTTTGAGATATAATTGATAATAAAAACTTTAATGTACTATACTGTACATTATCAGAACTTTCAAATAAATGTGTTATTTGCTTGAGGTATTTCGCCTATAAGGAAGGCATTATTGAACAAAAATCAAATTAAATAAACTTGTTTCCAAAATATAATAATATAACTGATATAACATAAGGTGTAACTGTTTTAAAAATTAAAAAACTAGTTTTACATTTGAAAGAAGATAAATAACTAAGTTATCAGTTTTATCTACTCGTAATTAAATCAAGAATTTATTGTGCAGGTGTAAAAATGTTCTGAGACTGGAAAGACAAAATAAGATATTTTATAATTTAATTTGATTTTGACGCTATGCATTTTGAATTATCACTCGCTAATAAACGTCTTTTGATAATTTACGCTATCTAAAGACTTAAAAGATATTAAATATTTGATTGTCATCTACTTGTTGGTTGGTAAGAAAATAATGTATTGGATGTGTCTCAATAATAACTGATTCTATTTACATAAATTTTATAGAACAGTATATGTTAAAGGTATTAGTTCGTTTTATTACAAAACTGAAAATATATACCGCAAACAGATGTTATATCAACTTATTACTTTGTTTAATATCAACTTATTACTTTGTTTAAATGATTTGAATTATTTAATGACTATTGTTCAAATGATTACATTATTGACGGTTCAACCTGCTTAGCCTTGATTTAATAGAAAGGACCACGAAAAATAGTTACTTAGGAATACGTCAAACGCCAACCAATCCACGATTTTACGTCTTATACAATAACGTTTTCTATTACTTAGAAGCGTGTCAATGAATCGGACTATAACAGCTTATTTCAATGTAGCTTATATTTACAATTTCAATACCTAAGGCTTTTTTATTCCTAAAGTAATTTGAAGTGTAAAATTTGTTAACAAACCCGGATCTTATGTAAATACTGTAACATGTATGCTTATTTTAATAAATATATGTCTATTGCTTTCAAGTTAAACACACTCTCACCATAGATATCAAAACCCCTTAGTTTTTGAACCCTTGTCAAAACCCTTGTCACATTGGACCCGCGAGGGTACGACAGTGGAGCGCCTCAAGGTCAGGCGCTCCACTGTCGCAGTTGTGCTATTTCTTGGCTGACGGTTTTATTAGTTTTTGCCAGGCGCTCCACTGTCGCTCTCCCCTCCGAATACTATAACAAAGAACGGATAACTTAGAAATGTGGATGAAACAGTACTGTTGTTATTGGAGCCATTTTCAATTAGTTTTCGTAAATTACAAAACCAGCTTGTAGTAATATGGTTTCTATTAATTCTAACCTTAATCAAACCAGTATTAAATTGTAAATATTTTAAAAATAATTTCCATTTGAAACAAAAATAAATAAAAGGTTCATGTATTGTTTACTGCTGTGATAAACTTGTGCGCTTTCAAAAAACATGTTTTTATTTCTACTTTAATGTTTTAATAATATCATAATATTCATTTTTTTTCATTTTCAAGTGAACCCTGTTAACAAAAGTTGCAAAGCTTTATAAAAGTTACGTAAGGTCATTAGCGAAACGCTCTAACAGTCGTACTTGAAGTAAGTTAACGCTGAGAAGAGAACGACTGCCAGCGAGGTGCAGGCCTATTATAACTTTCATCTAGTTGCCTCTCTAATAAAAGCCAGTTAACGAACGAACGTGGCTGCAATTTTTTGCATAATTTAGCCTCGGCCAGATTTGGTGGGAACCGGTTTACGCGTGTCCTAGATACCCTGTGCAAGGCTAGATGCAGTTTGGGGACAGAGTACTCGCTGGACCGGTGTCACTGGACGCCAGCACAGATACAGTCGTCTCCGCGTAACTGATCTTGAGTCGGTCACTTTCCATGTATGTTTTATTTAGAGAAACTTACCGCAAACCCAACGGATCAGGGTGTAAGATGTATTCAGTAAATTGATTTATACAAGGGTGTAATTAAGACAATCAACTAGAATAATTAATAAGGTAATTATGAATTTTCTAGCCATTTCTAAAAATATAATTTGTGTTGATATATGAGTTTATATCTCTTGAATATTTTCGACCGGAAAAATACACTTTTTACTTACCTAACCAAACATAACCTAACTTATCCTAATCGTCTATTTACTCTACTAAAATTCGTAATTTGCGTTAAATTCGGTTGCCTAGCCTCCGGGACTGCCTGCCAGCCGTCCCCCGGCGGGATATGGGTGAATTCGGAGTTTGTGGTAAATAGTTGGTGTTTACAATGATCGCGTAATGGCCGCTAATCGAGATGCACCGCGAAAGTAGTTTTTACGTTAATCTCGAGAAGTAATTTGTTATAGACCAAAATACTTCTAAAATTTGTGTTCAACACCACATAACACATCAAATTATTTAAAAAAACAATTAAAGGTGGTAAGAAACTGCATAATAACCGAAAAAAGTTAAATGATCTAGGAGAAGACTGCAAGGTGTGAATAGATTCACATTATAGTTACGTTCAGATCCCATAATGATGTTACATTTGAACTGTATTTGGACTTGTGCCATACGGATTGTGGAATTTCCTTGATCGAATATCAGATAGCGATGCGCGATTGCGAGATGTTCTTATCAATTGTTTCGGTTGTTTTTTCCACAATCGAGATGTTCTTAACGAAATTTTTGTTTATTGGGCTTTATGTATTTATTTGGATTTGCTATTCGTTAAATACATCTCGTAACGCAATACCTAGCTCACGAAATTATGACTATTTGAACATTTTTAACGAGATATTCTCGTTTTGTGTCCAATAGGCCTAAAAGACTGTATTTTTCACATTCGAGATGTTTTTAACGAAATGTTCGAATGGCTTTAGCTGCCAATTTGGATTTCTATTTGTTTAATATTAAATAATTTCAGTTTTTGGGCCCCCGATACCCCAATTTTTTAAGCTTAAATTCACATATAGGCCTAAGGTGCATGTTTGTTACGCGTGTAGAAATGTGAAGGTTTGAACATTTTGCTCAAGGTTTTTCTCGAGTTAGGTCATAAAAACTACTTTTTTGTGATTTTCCCATAAGGGGCAGTTTTCAGGTAAAAAAAGCCGCCATCTTGTTTATTAGTGAAAAAAGTAAACTTTTGTGAACTTTTTAGGTAAGGTTTCAGGCCGAGAGCTTCAATAAAGTACCGGTATACAGTTTATGGGGTTATGACGCCGGTAAGTGCCTCAACATTTAGTTTCAGTGAGTGAGTGTCTACATCGAGCTTTATAGTATATAGATGTGATGGTTTAGAGAGAACCGCGAAGGGGGTAAGCAAGCGTAAAAACCATCCTGTAGCGAAGCAAGGGCTGTCGCTAGTATATTATAAGAATTGAAATGTAATCTTTTTAAGAACTGATTTTCTATCAGAATTGAAATTTTCCATAAATTTAATCGTTTTCCTAAACTGGTTAGTTGTTTCTTTAAGCCTGCCAGTAAAATATTCCACACCGCAAACCTGAGTACGCTGCTCTCAGCTCTTTGATTAAAACATCCTAGACTTGTCCAGGATGTAAGGAGGCATTTCGAGTGAGATAATCCAGTCTGACACAGACATGTAATAAGAGGATTACAGCCGATGACGAAGGAAATAATACAGATGTGGATAGAAAAAGTGATCTGTTTCTGTAAAGGGCAACAATTCTCAGTTGACTATCTCTCATTCATGCTCCTTGAACGTGAATTCATTAAACTTGCCTAACGACAAGTGAAGTCATTGTCTCATCTTAACAAATTACCAGTTTGATTCACACTTAAACCACAGTATAATATAAACGCACTGTAGCGCAGCTTACTCTTGAGAAAGACGCCAACAGCAGAGGAGCGCATCTCTCCGCTTACCGCGCCAGTTCTTCGCTACACTACCGCTAGGATCGCTAGCATCGCTTGATTAGCAAGTAAAACGGGTAAGCTTCACTGTATGTTTATTATATATTTTGCTTAAACACGCTAGTCTGATGTACTTCTATAAAACCCCACAGAAGTAAAATCTGTTAGTAAAACTGTTGTTTTAAGTAACTGCTGTTTATAGAAGTGTTTCATTTCCATTCGTCTGACATATACCACAGATCGGAGTGTACTCTTATCATATCATCGCTTTGATTGATACTTCGAGTGGGCAGACCTTCTTGGCATAACTTGAATAATTACTGTGATTCTTTTATTTTGCTTGCTATTTTGTAATTGTTATGTTACAAGTTTATATTCCTAAATAAGCTTACTTGATTATAGAGAATGTGTTGTGCTCTGGCCACCGAAGTATAGTCATTAATGTTTTAACACACAGCTTCTTTATCATTTTTGATTATTCTATTAAGTTTTTAGCATTAAATATTTGATTGTAAAATAATTGATGTTTTTAGTAAAGTTTTAATTTATCTCATAGTATATCTTTTATAAAAAATTAAATATATAGGCTATAAAAGATATTTTAAGTGTTTGAATGAACTCTTTGTAAGAGGTATTATATGTTATATTCTAAGGTTAAAGTGAATGTATGTTTTTGTTTAGCATGCAAGATATTGTGCTCAGATTTTAATTTTTGTGTGATAGCTGCCATAGCTGGGAGATCACAAATTCGTGACAGTCTAGCACCCATATTTGTTGCTAGTTTAGAACTTCCTAGTGGGTACATACAGCTTTAAAGATATGCTGTGGGTACTAACAACAAACCCCCCCTCCCGATTGAATAAATAGCGTACATACTAGAGCTATTGATGTCCAGCTTAAAGGGCCATGAGAGCTATCAGCTGACAACTCCACTTCCTTGACTCCCGGTGCTGTGCAATATAGCTCCTCCAGAGATAAGACGTCAGGAGGCATTACTTCAATAAGATCTTGAATGCCCCGCACCCTCACATTACGCAGGATCTCCCACGTCAGGTAGGTCGCTTAAAATCTTGAAACCCACCTCTACGCACTGCTTTCCAGTTGAGCAGATCAATTTCTCGCCCAATACCAGCTGGGCCGCAGCGTGGAACGAAATAAGTTCCTTATTAACGATCCATCAATACCTGTAAGTGAAATTAACCTCCATCTTAGGGAATGGTCACTGTGGAATCACTTCCGAACTGGCGTGGGCAGATGTAACTACTGGAAGTACAAATGAGGATTGACAGTAGATCATTCGTGTGATTGCGGGGAGTCTATCCAAACAATGGATTACATAATTAGCCAGTATAAACAGCTTGCACAACGCATTTATGGTAGTCTAACAATTTGCTATATGTTTGGCATGTTAACCATACTTTGTATGGTAAAGAACGTATTGAATAGTGACGAATGTGTGACATCCATAGCTTGTTGACTGTTATTGAGTCTCACCGCATGTCAACCAACCATATCCGTACAGTGCGTTGCTTAACAAACGGTGACAATCTTCAATTTAACTTCGTCTTAAACCCATTATTATAACGGTTCCACTCGGATAAATATAAATCATCCTCTAAATTTTAAAATTACATTTTTAACGTACGAATTTTCACGTTGATTTTTTATCAAAGATTTTCAAATAACACCATATTATTTTACCTACAGATTGAGTGGTATCTAGTGTGAATTTTTTTTTCTCACCAAAACTAGATACTTAGAGTAGTACAAAGTCAAAAATAAATATATTTTTGTCTTTTTTTCAAAATATGGTAACTTATTTAAGAAAAAAATGTTTTCTTCGATTTATTGGTACTGAAATCAATGTTCTATTTTATTTTCTTAAATATTATAAAACTTTGATCATAAATAAATAGGTTTTTCTCTTACCAGTTTCTGCTCTAAGTATCTAGTTTTGTTGAGAAGAAATGTTCATACAAGGTACTAATTACCTTATATAAGGAATAATTTGATTACGTTTTTAATAAAGTTCACAAATTTCACATTGATTAGTCTATTCTAATTGATTTTTTTAGATACAAATTTAGACAGATAAACAGCACTATATTTTCAAAGAGATAGTATTGTAATTATTTTAAATGATACAAAAATTTCTTGACAAAGTTTGTCTTTGTGTTCACAGACTCCTCTTAGGGATCTATCAACTTTTCCATCAACTCCAATAGTGTCAATGAACGATATTAGCTGAACACAGGTTAACACTGTTCGTACAGATCATAGTTCAAGGTTACCGTCCGTATTGTCTTACCAATAGTCCATTGGTAAGACAATACGGATTAAGTGTAAACACGTCCATTAAGTGCTATCAAGTGGACGGACAGATCCGAATAGCGCTGAGGCAAGCGAAGCCCGAGCCACTCTCATCGCCTCTTCAGCAATGTGCTGATGCAGTGTGAGGGTGTGAGAGGAATCAGCACCAGTCGTTGACCGATGACCCGGCGCCAGAGGTCGTGAACTCTTGAGAATCGAACCGGAGAACTTGGCTCAGCGAAAAAACATCTAAAGTTTCATGATGAGTGGAACTAATTCGCGTGTTAAATGTTAGCGAGGTCTTTTTACAGAATCTCGGTGGGAACTACGTTCAGCTTCTGAGAAACGGAGAATTGAACGAGTAACGACCCCTTTACATGAAAGTTAATAACTTAATTATATACCGAATTAGGTAGGTGTATATAATTGATTATCTTTCCTTTAGCACTATAGAGAAATAGAGATAGCGAAATTATACTTGTGTCCAATACTACTGTTCGTGTATGGGTGGGTGGTTGGGTTAATCCTATTGTACCCACCCATAGAAAAGACTGAAGAAAAGAAGTTAAGATAGGTCAGTAACAAAAAGACAAAAAATTAGTTGGTTACAATATTAAAATACTTTTAAAAAAATACAAAGATAAAGATTTATTTCTAGTCATAAAATTTGTAAAGTAATGCCAACTACAGTGCTTGAGTCTAACCATTGATTTTACTATACATAGATTTATATAGTAAAATCAATGGTCTAACTAACCTAACGAACGTCTCCTGAACGTTTGGGATTCACAACAATGTCTGTGAGAAAACAATCATTAATTAATATTTTTATTCGTTGATACTTTTCCCATTTTACTTTCAACAAGATTAAACTGCATCTTCCATCTTGACATGAATTTGAAATAAATGTACGTTAAATTCATATTAAATCGTGCATATCTTACACTCTTTTGGTCATGCTTGCGGTAAAATTTATCTTTGATTTTATTGGAAAAATATCATCAAACGTCTCTCTAGAGCTGTTTCTGCGTTGGTCGTAATCAAACCAGTTCACAGTGCATTTTTATATGTTCTAGTTGTTTTTATGGTTTTATCAGATCTTAGAAAATAAAGTTCGCTGTCCTCTTTAAAGTATTATAAACGAGAATTCCTTGTTAACAGCTAATTCTGTATATTTTGTTCTATTTCAAAGCAAATTCAAAAATGTTCTTTTGAGTTCATACTGCAATTAAAATGATTTCTAATCCGTTTTAGAATATAAATTTGGTTAAAAGTAATTTTTTTTAATACTCTTTTTTAACGTTTACAATCTTGTCCAGGAATATATTATGAAGTCTCTCGTCTAATTATTACACCTGACTCATTTAACTTAATGACAGAAAACAAGCACTGTATGTTACAAGCTTGAAGAAATCCTTATTCGTTAATAAAATTATTAAACGAAACCTATTAATTTCTCTATCAACAACACCAGTGTTATGGTTAACAACCACTTGTTTTTACATATTTATAAAGAGAAAAGACGCGTTTCATTTCATGTCTTATATGTGTTTAATTATAAAGGTATGTTTCCACTGCGTCAATAATGTATTCTCATCCCATAGTGAAGTAGGTTAGTTCCCCGTTTCTAGATAATTAATTGCGCGCTATTTTTTGTAGAGAACCAGGTGAAATACTAAACACCCCTATATTCCCCGTATCTCCAGGGTTCATGCGGGTGGTCGTTACCGCCGGACTGTCAGTGATAGCCCGGGCCAGCTGCGGCCGTCATCTGCTTTCACGATTGTGGAAAAAGAAGAAAACAGAATGGCAGGAATTATAAAGGCGCGAGTGTTTTCGATGTCAAGAAAATTATAGGACGGTTATTGTCAATTTAGTCTATACAATGCTTCTGAGTAGGGATGTCAAATATTTTCAACATATCGATATATCGAATTAACGATATATCGCAAACCTAATATCGACCTAACGATAATATCAAAAGAAATATCGATTAACCGATTAATCGAACTGTAAATGATTTATCTGTTTTTTTTAGAATATTTTTTATGCACTAACTATTTTGTCGTGTCCAAAAATACTCATGTTTAGTTGTCACTATTTAGAATAGCTACTGAATGTTAAAACGAATACATTTATCTACACGAAACAAGTTGTGATCTTTGGGGTTGAATGAAAAAAAAAAAAAAATAAAAAAAAAATAAAAATAAGAATGAATATACCTTTCAATATTATGTTAATTATAAAAGAGTAATGTAATAATGGTTTGTAAGGCGACTAGCTAGGCATCCTAGTCACGTTGCCAACTCACACACATCTTCACTTTCCCGTTCAACCCACTGGTCTACAATTAATAAACTACATTTAAATGCGTTTACCTCACGTATAGAAAACTTATTAAAGTTATTTTATTATATCAATGCATGTTTTGTACACATGAGACAATTTTAATGTGTTTTTTAATTCGTGATGATTTTGAGTAGGGAGAATAACGTCAAAATTTAATGTTATGATATATAGGATCAAAATATCGATATGGACGATATTATAGAAAGAAAATATCGATACTAATATATCAATATATTGGAACGTACATATCGATATTTCCGATATATCGTTGCCATCCCTACTTCTGAAACATTTGGCCACAATTAAGCGGTCTTTATTGAAGCCTCTGATATCTGTAAACAATTTATTGGGATAGCTCAGTCACAGTTCACATTAGCATTGTGATAGACAATTTTACTGACGGCGACGTTTGAACCCTTTTCAATTACACAACACACATATGAAGTGTGATAAAGTATTAAATAAGTCACTTATTATTAAATTGTACTTTATAAATGTGAATTATTGTTATGTTTTAATTTATTTAGAAGAAATTTTCAATTATTTTACTGTATAGGGAATATTAACAAAAAATTCTTAGAAGAAGCCGATACAACTTTGTACGTATTTTATGGTGAATATGAATGATTACATGAGTGCAGGGTGAGTAGTGGATGACCTGTGTAGTCTGATTACTAACTGAGTTCGGCTGTTTCTCAGAAAGGGCAATTTATTAATAGCCCAATAGCCAGGGCAACTACGGGACCTACAACTTTACGTGGAATCCGAACCACGTAGTGTTGGTCTGATTTTCAGCTAATCGACAAGCCTGATATTCAGTTCTGTCCCTATAAACATCCGGACACTGATTACCAACCAACATGGACACCTCAGACTTCTCTAGTGGTATCTACGTTGATGGTAACTATTGAGCGGACGCAATATCAGTGTTAAGAAGACCAAGTTTAGAAACTATCGCCTAAATTCCCATAGCACTTTGTCCCCAAGTAGCTGAATTGGTCGATAATTATATAAGCTATTGACAGAAAAATTAAAAAAATGTATTGCAGTTATTTATTTATTCATATATTACTATTTGTTGTTGTGAAGCGAAGTAAGACTCTGATTGTCACTATATTTAGCTTAGACTACATTTTGGATATTTTAGTGACGCTGCTATTAGTAAATAACACATGTGGCTGGACGAGTTTTTACTTTCCCCTTTCAGGTGACGACTTTATCATTTGCACATACTGAATATGTGTTCAAAGGAGGAGAATTCTGTCCAGGATTTAAAATGATCTAACCATATATTATGGGTTAGGATTTAGCTTCCAGGTTCTAAAATATTCATCCAGGGCTGCAAGGTCACTCGTGAGTGTTTCTTCAGTAGTTGTGAATTTCTTATATTGGTAAGCTAAAGCAATATCATCTGCATATATAAATTTTATAGACTTTGTCATTAGAATGTCAGTGGTATACACGTTGAATAAAATTGGAGCAAGTACAGGCCCTGTGGCAGCCCATCCTTTAGCTGTCTAAATCAGCTTTCTTCACGACCGAAATTAACTTTTATTAGCTTGGCAGTAAGCACTAACTCCAAAAGTTGCAATAGGAAGCGGCATATGGATTGGACTTAGCTTTGTGACAGGAGATCACTTTAATGTTTAATCAATGAACTTCATGACTTTTGGATATTTATCCAAATGTACATCGCAACTTTGAAATTAACAGCTCGTGAGGAAGGTGACAACAAACCTTACGAATATATACCATATATTACCAGATTATCCGTGGTCTGTGGACTAAATCTGATGACAACGTCTTTGCCCTCCTTGGGAGTATTTAAAGGGTCTTTTATTTTAGAACACTAAGTGGTTTACAGAGCAAGTAGGCAATATAACGCCAATTACTCGAGAGGCAAAGACCAATTCTCTCTGTTGCTGTGAGAAATAATTCTAATTATTTCAGTAAACAATATCTAGAATATTTCTCTGACAGTATGTGGGTTGAGGTTTGTGTTCCTCTCCATCCCCAAGTCTTCGACTCATACCTTGAAACATCGATAAAGAAAGTTAATATTATAAAGCATTACGTACTGATGTTAGGATGTTTCTATGTTACGAAATGCATCTCAGTTGATAAGTCCGTCTCACTGGTTGTAATTTGTAATGTAGGGCTCAAATTAACAACCATGTCGATTTAAATGATTATCTTTACTTAGATCAGCGTGCTTAAACATTTTTATTTGTTTTTCCCAACTGTGTTTGCATGGAGAATACCTGACACCTACTTATGGAAATTAATTTCCGTGATGTGGGTTGACTGCAAAGACTCATATGGAATGGATTTTACCAGTTTCCATCTGGAAGTTATTTGGGTTTGTACTCTCAACTGGTTTCAACAAACTAGTCGTGTGTTCACCCCCCCACAATAGTTTGCTCTTCATTCAGAAATGTTCGGGAAAATGAGGATCCAAATGTCACTGAAAATAATGAGTTCCCTTTTATATAATGTAAATTCAAATGAAATAATAACCACAAAAAACAACATTTTAATATTTTGCAAATTCTTTTTGGTTAAAGTAAGAGTTTCTTCAATACACGTTCTTCAATACACTGTAAACACCAGAAAATCCCAAACTGCCTTTATCTCAATTTCAGTCTGTTTGTCACTTGGCAACGATCGTACAGTCCGCTTTTCTTCTGTACGCGAGTGATTAGAATTTGGTATATTTGAATCTTTTGAATTTGCTCAAACACCACGATCTTCAAACTGACCACCTTATTTTTTAAGACAATGGATTGTTTTTAGTTTTCACGCAATTTGTATGTTGTATCGTGTCTTAATTTTACAAATGAATATCTTCAGCCTTTTGTATATTATTTGGCAAAGAAAGTGAATGAAATTATTTTACTATTAGTTGTGACAGATTAAAGTAAATTGTGTTCTAATATTGATTATTACGTTAAATATTTGAGTAAAAACCGTTATTAATCAAAAATAAATTCCTTGATACATCGAACACATCTCTTATGTGTAGCTATAAATATCTTCAGTATTAATACGACTATTCTACTGAAATTAAAAGTAAACATAAAAATCATAAGTTTAAATTATCATAATAAAGCCTGTAATCGAAAATGAATAAATTAAATCGATATTTATTAGTTACAAAGAACTTCTTACCTCTGATAGTTTTTTATTGACTTATTAAATTACAATTATGAAATGAAATGAAAAACGTCTTTATTTTCAGGCGAAGTTAGGACTTATCAGTCCTTTCTTCCACTTAACCTGATATTATACTACACAATTCAATATATAAAAAACTTATCTAAGTAAAGCAAAAGAAAACTATAATATAAATAAATTGACATTATAATAAATAAACTATCCTAATTGAATAGGAATGATGTCAGTAATAATTAATCAATTAACTCATAACTTTAATCTAAAACATAAAAGCAAATAAATCATAGATAAATTTAAAACACGTTGAAATACTTTATATTTTATAATTTCCTAACATACATACCTACTTCACCACAGAGAATTAATATTCATCTCTGTGATAACATTTACTCTTCCACTCGCTCAATTGCACGTATACACAAACACACACGCATCATCCATACCACTCCCCACATGAGCACCAACCATAGCCACCGAAACTCACAGCCCACCCGAGCCCCGTAGCAGATGGGACTTCAACTCCACCCTGAACTGAGCACGATCCTCGATGTTTCTTATATAATCAGGAAGAGAGTTCCATAACCTACACGCAGAAACGATAAATGATTTATTGAAAATAGATGACCGGTGAATTGGAATGCAAAGAAGTGAGGCACCCCTTCTTGTTTCCTGGGCACTCAGATTAGAAAGGAAAGTGAAATTATCAATAAATATTTAGGTGACATAGTGCGCAAAATTGTGTGAAGACGTGAAAGAATGTGGAACTGGAATAAATGATGAAGTTTCAAAAGGGATAACTGCTCATAAAAAGGAGTAACATGGTCTCTTCTCTGGAGGTTATAGATGAATCTTATACAGTAATTTTGCGCACGTTGGAGTTTTTCTAACAGCTCGGCAGTCATATCACAAGTCACTACGTCACAGTAATTAAAGTGGGTAAGTACCAGAGTCTTTACCAGCATCACTTTAACGTTAAGTGGTAAATATAATGCAAAACGTTTCAAACTGTGAATGCCGGCAAACACTCTTCTACAGGTTTGAGTTACTTGCTCAGTCCATCCCAATGTACAAGTCATAGTCAATCCCAGGTTCCTGACCCTTTTACAATAGTCAATGGATTTATTGTTAAGTATAAGTTTAGGGACATTATTTAAGTTAAGTCTAGTCAAAAGTCTGCAGTTCCCAACAAAAATTGATTGAGTCTTGTTTTCATTCAATTGTAAACTATGACAATGGGCCCAGGAATCTATGGTGTCAATATCAGAGTTTATTAAGTTCAAAGTTCTGTCAACATCACTCACAAAGAAATTCAAGTAAATTTGTAGTTCGTCAGCATATAAATGATAGTTACAGAAGCGTATCACAGTTGTTATGTCGTTGATGTACAATGAGAAGAGTAGGGGTCCAAGAACGGATCCCTGGGGGACCCCTCGGGTGACAGATCTCCAACGCGAATCCTTGTCGTTGGCTCTCACACACTGTTGACGATTAGATAGGTACGATTTTACCCAGTTGACACAGCCAGTGCAAAACCCACCTGTATGAAGTTTATGAAAAAGGAGAGGATGAAAGACACAGTCAAAGGCCTTAGAAAAGTCGAACAGGGTCAGAAGTGTTAACTGTTTTCTATCCATAGCAGAACGAATATCTTCGGTGATTTTTATGAGAGCAGTTGTTGTGCTATGTTGAGACCTAAAACCAGATTGTGAACTGGACAGAAGATTATTTCTATGAATGAAAGATGAGAGCTGCAAGTAAACGACCCTTTCAAGACACTTAGATAGTGCAGAAAGAATGCTGATTGGTCTATAATCAGATGCTGTTTGAGGAGATAAAATTTTAGGAAGTGGTCTCACAAGAGCAAGTTTCCAAGCATCAGGGAAAACAGATGACGTAAGAGATTTATTAAATATTAGAACAATAATTGGGAGCGTAACTGGAAGAGTATCTTTCAAAAACTTAATAGGGACGTTATCAGCTCCAACAGCGTTACTTGTCGTTTTCTGATAGCCTTCAACGCATCAGCCTCAGTGACAGGTCTGAATGAGAAAAGATCCCGATCACCCGCACAGGCACAGGCCAAAAGACACTGCATCTGTGCTAGGTAATCTCTTGCTCCAGATTGATCTATAGGAATGTTAACAAAGAAATCATTGATGCTATTTAGATCCATTGTGATAGGGTGAACGATATTGGGTTTGCCAATCCCCAGCTCCTTTACTTTGGTCCACAATTTCCTGGAGGACTGTTTAGTTAGAAAATGTACGAAAATAATATCTGACTTTGGCATTTCTTATTTGCTGTTTCGTATGGTTTCTTAATCGTTTATATGAATTCCAGTCTGAGGGTAATTTTGAAAGTTTAGCTTTACGAAAAGAAGCATCTCTTAATTTCTGAAGCTGGCGAATATGATTTGTCAGCCAAGGGGCAGGTCTCTTGGTGACTCTTTTAGTGATTAAAGGAGCATGCTTGTCAAAAAGATCAATGATTTGACTATTAAATCTGTTGACCATGGTGTCAACATCAGGAGCAGCAGTGACATCATTCCAGTCTAATGATTGAGCATCAGAAAGAAGGGTTTCTAAGTTTAAATTTCTATAATTTCTGTATTTGACATATTTGGGCTGACACTTACGAGGCTGAAGTTTGTAGGCACAGAAGACGAGATCGTGTTTGGAAAGACCGGAAGCAGGGGATTGTCCATAGTGCGCAACATAGGTGGGATCACTGACGGCTATGATGACGAGCCAAGTGTCAGATGTTGCAGTATGGTGGGTGGACTGCATAGGTAGTATAGTCATGTTGCATGAGTCGAACATAGTCTGTAAAAAAGTCTTGTTGTAGGTAGTTGGTCCAGTAAGATCCACGTTGAAGTCACCCATGACTATGACATGGCTGTAACGAACCATCAGATCAAGAAGTGCACGTTCAAAATCAGCAAGAAACCCTAGGTTGGGTGCCCGGTAACAAACACCCAATAAGACATGTATTCCTTTGATGCTGACATCCAGGAATAAAAACTCAGGCCGACCCTCTAATGATGTATCGGAGGAATGAATTAATCTACACAGTAGATGAGACCTCACAAAAACGGCAACACCACCACCACCCTTGTGAAGGCGGTCATTCCTGAATATTCGGTAGCCAGAGAGTTCAACACTTTTATCACTGTGAGAAGGTTTAAGCCAGGTCTCGGACAATAATATAAAGTCAAAATTAAGTGAATCGAAAATTGATCTAAATTCATCAATATGGCAAAAAAGAGATTGGACGTTCACATGGGCTGCCTTAACGGTATTTGGAAATGGTATTTGGAAATGGTCAATACCACTGTACGTGTATGGGCGGGCGGGTGGGTCAACACCACTGTACGTGTATGGGTGGGCGGGTGGATCAATAACACTGAGCGTGTATGGGCGGGCGGGTGGGTCAATACCACTGAACGTGTATGGGTGGGCGGGTGGGTCAATACCACTTTACGTGTATGGGGGGTGGGTGGGTCAATACCACTGTACTAGTATGGGAGGGCGAGTGGGTCAATACCACTGTACGTGTATGGGTGGGTTGGTCAATACCACTGTACGTGTACAATTATGTCTGTTATACAAATGACAATGACAAATTACAAAAAGTAATATACATTCCTTACTTTTCCTAGTAATAGAAAATATAAAGTCTTTAAGAGACTATTTGAGTGTCTCTTTGATAATAGTCGTTGGATGTAACTGGCAAGAGTAGATAGTTGTTCTAGATACTGTAAACTACAGCGTGTGTGATAAGACAACTGGATTGCGGTCTTTGTGCGGTCGACTATTCAATTTGAGTGTATCTATTGTAATGGTCATGGGTGTGACTAGTAACTCTAGCTGGTAGTCCTAGATGCAGTAAACTACAGCGAGTGTGATACTACAACAGGACTGCGGTCTTTGTGCGGTCGACTACTCAATTTGAGTGTACGTGTCGTAATGGTCGTGGGTGTGGCTGGTAACACTAGCTGGTAGTCATAGATACAGTAAACTACATCGAGTGTGATACTACAACAGGACTGCGGTCTTTGTGTGGTCGACTACTCAATTTGAGTGTACGTGTCGTAATGGTCGTGGGTGTGGCTGGTAACACTAGCTGGTAGTCATAGATACAGTAAACTACATCGAGTGTGATACTACAACAGGACTGCGGTCTTTGTGTGGTCGACTACTCAATTTGAGTGTACGTGTCGTAATGGTCGTGGGTGTGGCTGGTAACAGTAGCTGGTGGTCCTAGATACAGTAAACTACAGCGGGAGTAATACTACAACAGGACTGCGGTCTTTGTGCGGTCGACTACTCAATTTGAGTGTACGTGTCGTAATGGTCGTGGGTGTGGCTGGTAACACTAGCTGGTAGTCATAGATACAGTAAACTACAGCGAGTGTGATACTACAACAGGACTGCGGTCTTTGTGTGGTCGACTACTCAATTTGAGTGTACGTGTCGTAATGGTCGTGGGTGTGGCTGGTAACTCTAGCTGGTAGTCCTAGATACCAGTAAACTACAGCGAGAGTGATACTACAACAGGACTGCGGTCTTTGTGCGGTCGAATACTCAATTTGAGTGTGTGTCGTAATGGTCGTGGTTGTGGCTAGTAACACTAGCTGGTGGTCCTAGATACAGTAAACTACAGCGAGAGTGATACTACAACAGGACTGCGGTCTTTGTGTGGTCGTCTACTCAATTTGAGTGTGTGTCGTAATGGTCGTGGTTGTGGCTAGTAACACTAGCTGGTGGTCCTAGATACAGTAAACTACAGCGAGTGTGATACTACAACAGGGCTGCGGTCTTTGTGTGGTCGAATACTCAATTTGAGTGTGTGTCGTAATGGTCGTGGTTGTGGCTAGTAACACTAGCTGGTGGTCCTAGATACAGTAAACTACAGCGAGAGTGATACTACAACAGGACTGCGGTCTTTGTGCGGTCGAATACTCAATTTGAGTGTGTGTCGTAATGGTCGTGGTTGTGGCTAGTAACACTAGCTGGTGGTCCTAGATACAGTAAACTACAGCGAGTGTGATACTACAACAGGACTGCGGTCTTTGTGCGGTCGACTACTCAATTTGAGTGTGTGTCGTAATGGTCGTGGTTGTGGCTAGTAACACTAGCTGGTGGTCCTAGATACAGTAAACTACAGCGAGTGTGATACTACAACAGGACTGCGGTCTTTGTGCGGTCGAATACTCAATTTGAGTGTGTGTCGTAATGGTCGTGGTTGTGGCTAGTAACACTAGCTGGTGGTCCTAGATACAGTAAACTACAGCGAGAGTGATACTACAACAGGACTGCGGTCTTTGTGCGGTCGAATACTCAATTTGAGTGTGTGTCGTAATGGTCGTGGTTGTGGCTAGTAACACTAGCTGGTGGTCCTAGATACAGTAAACTACAGCGAGAGTGATACTACAACAGGACTGCGGTCTTTGTGCGGTCGAATACTCAATTTGAGTGTGTGTCGTAATGGTCGTGGTTGTGGCTAGTAACACTAGCTGGTGGTCCTAGATACAGTAAACTACAGCGAGTGTGATACTACAACAGGACTGCGGTCTTTGTGCGGTCGACTACTCAATTTGAGTGTGTGTCGTAATGGTCGTGGTTGTGGCTAGTAACACTAGCTGGTGGTCCTAGATACAGTAAACTACAGCGAGTGTGATACTACAACAGGACTGCGGTCTTTGTGCGGTCGAATACTCAATTTGAGTGTACGTGTCGTAATGGTCGTGGGTGTGGCTGGTAACATTAGCTGGTGGTCCTAGATACAGTAAACTACAGCGAGTGTGATACTACAACAGGGCTGCGGTCTTTGTGTGGTCGAATACTCAATTTGAGTGTGTGTCGTAATGGTCGTGGTTGTGGCTAGTAACACTAGCTGGTGGTCCTAGATACAGTAAACTACAGCGAGAGTGATACTACAACAGGACTGCAGTCTTTGTGTGGTCGACTACTCAATTTTAGTGTGTGTCGTAATGGTCGTGGTTGTGGCTAGTAACACTAGCTGGTGGTCCTAGATACAGTAAACTACAGCGAGAGTGATACTACAACAGGACTGCAGTCTTTTTGTGGCCAACTGTAGCTACAGTCAACTTCCAAATTTGTTAATTGGCTTTTTTATTGTATAGTGCTGTTGAAAATAAATCATTTATTAATTTAATTTGCTTATGACTTTGTCATTTTCGTTATTGTTGGGACTTGGGAGTATAACAATTTGCACGATAAAATTGAAATATAGTTTTTAATTTTTTTTAACACATTAATTGTTGTATCCGACAAAGCTTTACAAGCTATACCACGAGATTACGTTAGGTGACTAACTAAGCATTTTAGGAAAATTTTGATTTTAGTTTCAGGTTTTTAATTTAACTGTGAGATATTTATATGCAAAATATAGTAGTAAATTAAATTTAAAATAAATAAACAAATTTAAATTTCTTTATTTGTCATACAAACTTACTTAAAAGTGTTGACAATGTTTCAGCATGCACATGCTAAGTCTAAGTAACTTCTATTAGTGATAGTATAATAAAAGAAGACAACTATGTAATTACAAAACACTGTGTGGCATCAAAATATTTACTATTACATACATTTTTCTTTAGTATAGGCTATACTCGTAAATTAGCAGTTCAATTGATCTAAAACTTCTAATTAGCTATTTGTTTTACTAAGTGACATTAATAAAAAGTAACATTTTTTGTCATAGTTAAACCTTGTTTTAATTTACTACCTCCGTAATGGGTAACCCTGAATATAGTAGGTAATATCTTAGTCTTTTAAAACAAATATTTCTTTGGTTCTATAATTGGTACATGATTGACCTTTTAAATAAATGTTTTATCATGTAAAGCCATAATGTTTACAAAGTTATCTGTTTGTTAATAATTCCTTTTATCAGTGAAAAATTACGAAATCTAATAATTTTTCGCTATTCGTAGTAATTATTTTATATTAAGATGATGCAAAAAGTAGTGTTTCCGCCCGGGATCGAACCGGGGACCTTGCGCGTGTGAGGCGCACGTGATAACCACTACACTACGGAAACGATGTGCGGAAACGTTAGAAATATTAAATTTGGACTGTAGACTATTAAATTGTTATCAATTTGAGGTTCTCAAATAGTATTCAATTAACAACTCCATATGTTTTTATTGTTTGAGAACTGCAAAATTAGGTAATTATTAGAACAATTTTGAGTGTTAGTTAATCCATTCATAATGATATGGAAATTATAGTATAACAATTAATTTTTGTATCTAAAGAAATATTACTATTGGCAATAATTTATTTTATGATGTACTTAATTAAATATAATTTTATTACATAAATAATATGAGTTTTCAACGTTTACAGCAGCAATATATTAGGCCTATACATATGATTAACTCTAACTGGTCACATGGGGTCTTTTGAGACCCCATATTTATTCTTTGCAAAAAGCAAAATTTATGAAAAATTTTTTAACTTTTTTTATAAAACTTAAATTTATAGCTTATTGTATAGACAGCAAAAAAATTTTAATTTGTTAATACTGATAAATTAGAGTTGTTGTTGATTCTGGTAGCTACATACATGTATAAAACAGAGAAAACACAATAAGAATTTGAAATAAATAACTAACACTTTCAAATACTACAAGTAGTGGCAACTTCACACCTTACAAAAGGTACTATTTTTTACTGCTGATTTAAAACATTTAGAAAAAATACAACACGCTCATTTACAACTCACATTCTGCTTCATTTTGATACAAAACATATAGTGGTGTATAATTAAATGATTTTTAGTAATATATGTTTATAAACAAATTTACTGTAAGTTTTCTTTAGCTGGCGTCTCAAAAGAGCACGAGAACAGTTAACGTTGTACATACATTTCACGGGACCATTTAAGGGTTATTTGAGAATAATTTTGTAAAAACTATTAACTAAAATAAATCAAGTAATATGTTGGTCTAAATTGGGTTGCATCACATATAATAAATAAACAGAGGTCGCATCCAATAGTACACTAAATGTATGTGGAGTTACTGTGTCGAATATTTTGTTCTTCAGTTTGGCGTGGGGATGGCATGGCCAGCACCTTGTCAGTATCCCCTCGAAATACTCAAAGATTAATGCAGTTATTATTACTACAGATGTCCCCGCTACGGAAATAATAATATGCCTCTTTTTCTTTCTTCTCTGTGTGTCCGTGAGGTTCGCTTGGCTTGTCGGTTGCATGTGTTGAATAATTCAATCTCCTGATGGCAATTAGCAGTGAGCTTCGAGAGTAAGGCCTCCCGGTGGGCCACGGACCACCATCCAGACAGTTTGGATGGAGTCCATACTGAATGCCGAGGAAGTTTTCTATTTCCTGTAACTGATTATTAAAGAGATCGCTCAAATATAATTATTCTTCAACTCGTTTCTTCTCTTCTTTTGCCCATAATTTCCCTTTCAAGCCATACTTTTGCCATTCTCCTTCCTCCATTCTTTTTACGAGTCCAAACCATTCCAATCTTGCCATTCTGATCTTTTCTTTGACAATCTTGTCACATCCAAACTGTTCTCTAATATCTGTATTTATAATTATGTCGTATCTAATCTTTTGCTTTGGTGCTGTCAAGAATTTAATCTCAGATGCTTGAATCCCCCTGAGGTGTTTTATTCAGTGTACTTGTTTCTAGTCTGTAGTTATAATGGGCAAGAAGTAAGTGTTGAACATGGTTAATTTAACTTTTCTTACTTTATCATTCATTCCATACTTGTTATGTAAGTTTGCTACTTCTTCTGTATGTGTAATTTTTGTACTAGTGCATTTTGGAGGATTATCAAATTTTTACAGTGACAATTTTTAATAATCGTCATAACCATTGCTTTTTTTACTGACTGCAAATTTGAATCCTTTAAAGTGTTGTTCCATTTGTTCAGTTTTTCTTGAACTTCTTATTCTCTATGGTTCCAAACAAGGTATTTAACGCAGCTGTTGTTTCTATTTTGATTTGTTTCATTATATCGCCCATGACTAGGACAAATAGAAATAGAGAAAGTGCACTTCCTTGTTGGACTCCTCTTTTAGTTTCGAACCAAGACGAGGTGTCACTCCCAAATTGAACACAGTTTTGGCATTCTTGGTACAGCATTTTAACTTTCCGCAACACTCAGTTACCTTTCTTAGTCTTAGGCACTCCTATTTTTTTCCGTTGGACACTGTAATAGGCATTGTCAATTTCTCGGAAGACCAAACATATTTTCTCATCTTTTTGTATTATAACTATTCAAGTGAAAGTATATAATGCGTTTTCAGCTCAAACATTACAGACGATCGCTCAATAGTCATCATCAATGTGGTTACTCCTAAATTAGATATGGGTCTGCAAGTTTAATTTTGAAGCCTCGAAAGTGTAATGCTTATCCAATAGTGTAAGCAGTTTCATATTTCGAGGTTCTGATTCCATAATAAATATGTGGTAAATCCTTCGGTAACTCTAAGACACAAACATGTAAAAAAATGTTCTCATAAATACAGGCCAGAATGTTTGAATACTATTTCTGTACTATTGTACTAGTTCTGTACTATTGAATAGATGTTTTTAGTGTTCCTTTAAAGCATTTTGTAATAATGTTATTTTTATTTTGGAAATAAAAGACCTTTTACGTTAATAGAATAAATAGAGTATCTGTTCTCAGAGTGTATGTACAGGTATCCAGCTAGTGGCAGAGATGCTCCAGTTTGACACAGTGTCTGGTTCTCTGAGTGATGTAGTGCGAGCCAGCCGGTGGCAGAGACTATGCGCGGGGGTGAGGCCCAGCGGAGCCAATTTTTCACGCACGAATTGAGGATTTGATTGGTGTGAGTACCTCGCTGCAAGGCGGCCGCATTTGGATCCCTATCTGGGACTATTTTATGGCCCCTGATTTCGCTATTAGCGATTCTGATGGAGATCTTACTCTTCTGGCATCATATCAATATTTTAGAATGAACATAAAAAAATTACAATCCCTGAAATTAGTAAATCATTTGATGATTAAAACTTTATACAAAATTAATACTAACTTATACTTAAATATATCAACCAGTGTATACATGGGGGGGGGGGTCATGAACCGTGTATATCAAGAAAGAGTGACTTAGCTTATCGAGCCCTGTATACATAATGGGGGCCATTGTGAACCGTGTATTTCATAGGAGGTTGACTTGGTCCATCGAGAATTGTATGCATGGAAGGCCATCGTGAATCTTGTATATTATGGGGCCGGGGTTTGGCCCATCGTGAATTGTATACATCATGGGAGGCCATAATGAACTGTGTATATCAAGGAACAGTGACTTGGCTCATCGAAAATTATATATATATATATATATATATTATGGGGGGGCTATCATGAACTGTGATACCATGGGATGGTGACTTGGTCCATTGTGAACTGTGTATATCATGGGTAGGTTATTTAGTCCATCATGAACTTTGTATATCATGGAAGGGTGATTTGGTTCTCCGTGAACTGAGCATATCATGGAAGGGTGATTTAGTCCATCATGAACTGTGTATATCATGGGAGGGTGATTTGGTCCATAATGAAATGTGTATATCATGGGTGGGTGATTTGGTGATATTGAATCACACAACCACAGTACAGTGGTATTGGACCCACCCACCCATCCATACATGTACAGTGGTATTGACCCACCCACCTACCCTTACACGTACAGTGGTATTGACCCACCCACCCACCCATACACGTACAGTGGCATAATATGAGGGATAATGAACTGTGTGATACCATACCACCAATACCACTGTACGTTTATGAGTGGGCGGGTGGGTCAATACCACTGTACGTTTATGGGTGGGTGGGTGGGTCAATACCACATTACGTGTATGGGTGGGCGGGTGGATCAATACCACTGTAAGTGTATGGGTTGGCGGGTGGGTCAATATCACTGTAAGTGTATGGGTGAGCGGGTGGGTTGTTGGGCCCAGTCAATACGCAGTCAAATTTGTATTGCATGTGTAGGTTACGTTGCACTACAGGTTACGTGATATCATGGGAGGGTGACTTGGTCCATCGTGAACTGCGTATAACATGGGAGTGTGACTTGGCCATCGTGAAATGTGTATACCATGAAAGGGTGATGTGGTCTATCGTGGACTGTGTATATCATGGGAGGGTGATTTAGTACATCGTGAACTGTGTATATCATGGGAGGGTGATTTGGTCCATCATGAACTGTGTCATATCATGGGAGTGTGACTTGATCCATCGTGAACTGTGTATATCATGGGAGGGTGGCTTGGTCCATAATGAACGGTGTCATATCAAGGAACAGTGACTTGGCTCTTCGAAAAAAATATATATTCATATATATATATTATCATGAACTGTGATACCATGGGATGGTGACTTGGTCCATCATGAACTGTGTACATCATGGGTGGGTTATTTGGTCGATCTTGAACTTTGTATATCATGGAAGGGTGATTTGGTTCACCGTGAACTGAGCATATCATGGAGGGTGATTTAGTCCATCATGAACTGTGTATATCATGTTAGGGTGATTTGGCCCATCTTGAATTATGTATATTATGGGCGGGTGATTTGGTCCATCATGAACTGTGTATATCATGGGAGGGTGATTTAGTCCATCGTGAACTGTGTCATATCATGGGAGGGTGACTTGGTCCATCGTGAACTGTGTATATCATGGGAGGGTGATTTAGTCCATCATGAACTGTGTCATATCATGGGAGGGTGACTTGGTCCATCGTGAACTGTGTATATCATGGGTGGGTGACTTGGTCCATAATGAACTGTGTATAGCAATGTTAAATGTGATACCAAAGTACACTGTTAAGTCATCAGTTTTATCAACCACTAAGTAACCACTAAATCAAATTAAAATTACAATAAATCATATATTTTGAAAATGCTTGCAACATAATGCTTTAACATATAATATAATTAAAAATGTTTACTTAGCTATTGGATGCCTATTTATCACAGCTCTAAATTAAGATATCAATTTAAATGTTATCATAAAAATAGGGAATCAATACTGAGTGGTGTTTAACAATGTTCCTGTGACAATCAATCGACGGTGTCCAATCAGAACAACAAAAACACAATAAACATTGGTTAGGTGTCACTAGCAGCCGACCAGACTGTACTGTTAACCGAGGTCAGTTGTCGTAGCCAGAGACTGTCCTGGGAATGCATTACACTGCCGAATTCAGAGGCCATGACCCACTTATAGTCCGTACATTGGCCCAGCGAGAAGACACTGCTCGGCTGTTATTCCAAGCATGCCAACCTAAATGTCCACCAATGAAATTATTGTACAAATCAATGCTATCATAATTAATTGTTCCACGATTTTGTAAGCTACACTTTTTAATATTAGGAATGTTCTGGTGCACGCGTTCTATAAAATAGGATTTATAATGTAGTTTTTCAATAATAAAAGAGCTTGGTAGCATATTTTCGGTAATATCTATGTCGAGCATAAAACAATAACAATTATATCTTTTTATTAACCTAACCTAACCTAACCTGGTCTGGTGATCGTTTTTATAAGGTTATAAAATAGCAAGAAATTGTTATTTTATATTTATATGGGAGTTAAAAGAAAAGTAAACAATAGCCCTTATTTACTTTTCTATTGTTAGTGTAAATAAGGGAAGAATAAAAAACAGTGACTTTCCCTAACCTATCTAACATTACGAAGCTAACTACCTTAAAAAAAAAAATTAGCTCGTAGGAACAGAGTTCGGGAGATATTATCGCATATTGACCCTAAATAAAGGAAATTTAGTTTATTTATTACTATATGATTACTACCCTACTCTACAGTAAAGAACGAAGGATAGAGTTCGTAACTGTTTTTGTTCCTAGACTAGAGGCAAATGTCTAATATTGCTGACACAACCAAAAATATCCACTTTATACAGTATATTAATACCGTAACAAGGGGACACCCCAGCATGTTTCGCGTGCCAACACCTATCACTCGCTGCGCTCGTTACAAATCGGCCTGTAAATTTTGACTACAAATAATAGTAGGTTAACTATATAACTTAAAATCACAATATAAAAGTTATTTACAGTATCCCACTTACATTACTTGCGTTGTTACCTATTAATTAGTTTTAATACCCAATGGTACTACTTACTTTATTTTAAAAGTGTTTCATTTCAATTTGTTTAACAGCTGAATGTTAATTAACTAAATGAAATAGCTGCGGTAGATTAGAGTTGAAACCCTCAAGTCCAGTAGAGCGGAGCCCCACAATCGATTGAGAATAAAACCATGCTTACAACCTTCCCTGATTATAATTTTTAATCATTATAAAGATCTAACCTCTTTAAACTCAACACTTCTCTTCTATTAAATAAATGCCATTGTTTACATTTTAACATTTTTTTTAAATTCTTTGGAAATTACTATTTACATTCAAATTTACAGCTGTTACTTTTTGACCAATTTAAATCGCTCCCCATGATATGCTTATGGTCGAAAACGCATTTTGAGGACTTCCGATAACCTTCAGAGTGAAAGAATAAAACAATTAAGACCTTATTACACAGGTACCAACAGATTTTTTTACACCTCGACCGTTTAAATTGGTCAATAAATATGGGAGGAGTTGTGTTAAAAACGGCTTCACATATTATATATAATTAAATAAGTCTAGGTAGTAATATAACATAATGAGATAGTGACGATCGTAAGTAATGAGAATGATCATGTACTGTGGAATAAGGGGTGGTTTTATAACTTAGTTTGTACGTTGTAATAGGGGTAGTGAAGGTTTATAAGTCTAGGTAGTAATATAACATAATGAGATAGTGACGATCGTAAGTAATGAGAATGATCATGTACTGTGGAATAAGGGGTGGTTTTATAACTTAGTTTGTACGCTGTAATAGGGGTAGTGAAGGTTGATAAGTCTAGGTAGTAATATAACATAATGAGATAGTAACGATCGTAAGTAATGAGAATGATCATGTACTGTGGAATAAGGGGTGGTTTTATAACTTAGTTTGTACGCTGTAATAGGGGTAGTGAAGGTTGATAAGTCTAGGTAGTAATATAACATAATGAGATAGTGACGATCGTAAGTAATGAGAATGATCATGTACTGTGGAATAAGGGGTGGTTTTATAACTTAGTTTGTACGCTGTAATAGGGGTAGTGAAGGTTGATAGACTAAGTCTAGGTAGTAATATAACATAACGAGATAGTGACGATCGTAAGTAATGAGAATGATCATGTACTGTGGAATAAGGGGTGGTTTTATAACTTAGTTTGTACGCTGTAATAGGGGTAGTGAAGGTTGATAAGTCTAGGTAGTAATATAACATAATGAGATAGTGACGATCGTAAGTAATGAGAATGATCATGTACTGTGGAATAAGGGGTGGTTTTATAACTTAGTTTGTACGCTGTAATAGGGGTAGTGAAGGTTGATAAGTCTAGGTAGTAATATAACATAATGAGATAGTGACGATCGTAAGTAATGAGAATGATCATGTACTGTGGAATAAGGGGTGGTTTTATAACTTAGTTTGTACGCTGTAATAGGGGTAGTGAAGGTTGATAAGTCTAGGTAGTAATATAACATAATGAGATAGTGACGATCGTAAGTAATGAGAATGATCATGTACTGTGGAATAAGGGGTGGTTTTATAACTTAGTTTGTACGCTGTAATAGGGGTAGTGAAGGTTGATAAGTCTAGGTAGTAATATAACATAATGAGATAGTGACGATCGTAAGTAATGAGAATGATCATGTACTGTGGAATAAGGGGTGGTTTTATAACTTAGTTTGTACGCTGTAATAGGGGTAGTGAAGGTTGATAAGCATGTAAGGCAAGAAATTGTAAATAATTAGATAATATGAGGGTGATAATAATATTTTCTTTGTAGAAGATAATATACGTTGTTGTCCCATATTGAATTATAATTAATTCCCCAAACAAAATGCTAAACAATTTACTAATTGCATACGGTGAAAAAATATAATTCAATTTACTTTCTTTATTGCAAAAATACATTTCTTATCAATAATAAACTCCTGTTTTTTTTTTCCAATTTTGTTAGTGTAAATTATTCTTTTATTATATATATACATATACGTGAAGCCATTTTTTTGTTAACACAACTCCTCCCTTATTTCTTCACCAATTTAAACGGCTGAGGTGTCAAACATTTTCCTCAGTTCGTAGTTGTGCAAAGAGGTCTTAAATCTTCAAGTTTTTATCTTGAGGGGTATAATAAGGAAGGCACAGTGCGTTTTTCGGCCATAACATGGAGGGATATTCAAATGAATCTAAAAGTAACAGCTGTTCGATTGTCAATAAGGATTTCCAAAACGTTTTAACAGCTGTTGGAATGTAAACAATGCTGTTTGTAATATTGAGGAGGTTAGATCTTTCATAATGTTAAAGTGGTAAATAAAAGTTAAAGTCTCAGGGCGAGGCTGAAGACTGAGGTGTAACGAGCGCAGCGAGTGATGGATAGTTCTTATATTAATAAATTATTGCCCTTAAAATTTTTATTTAAATGTTTACTTTTCTCGTGTTAGCCAATCCATCGATCTAGTATCGTTGAACTTGAAATCCAATATTCTTTACTTACGGAATACACCATAATTTATTGAACAAGATCTACTACAGAATATCAAAAAATGCTGCAACTCTTAAGTGGAAAATATTAATAGAAATAACAAGAAGTTACAATTTTACAAATACATTTCTACTGATAAAAAACACAAATACATCCATCAGATGTGAGTAATAATCCACCAATAGTGACTAAAACTTCATAACTGCTTCATAATACTTGATTTTGTTTTGTATATTCACTACATAGTTGTGTTTACAAAGTAAAGAATAGAAGTACCGCTGTGGAAGACCTGATAAATGATCAGAAATTATGGTACCGGCACAATAATTATGGTACCCGTGGCACCACTGAGGACCAGCTGTCAAAAACTGACCTGCCTCAAGCAGGTCGGTGTTGTCCTAGTTTTGGAGGGTCTGCAGGTCCTCTTCTCCTTCCACTCGTATTTCGGCTCTCAGGTGAGTCGGTTGGCCAATGGAGTGAGTGATGGTCGTGGTGGGGTGAGGGAGGGCTTGTGTGATTTCAAACTGGCTGGAAGTGAGGCTGTCGACGTCTTATCAATGTTATCACACAACAGAGTTCAAATGATAAGCTTGATTTAAAGAGTTTACACATTTTTGGATACCATATAAAGAAAGGTACGTATGCAAGGAAATTGTAAAGTAGAAATTTTACCAATTAAAGACGATGAAAACTTATTTTGAAAGAAATAGATTGCTATTGCTATAATTAATTACCATAGGATTGGGTTGTCAAATATGATGACAGTTTTTAAACACAGTTCGATTCCGTCTAAAACGATGGTTTTTAAATTATTATTCCAATGAGTCAGTTAATTTTTGAAAACAAAATTTTATTGTAAGGCTGGAGTAGTCGGCCATCTTGGATATATCTTCATAAGAACTATGTTAAACGGTATTTATCCTTGTTCATGGAGAAAGACGTGCTGGCCGAAAATCATCCAAAGATACCAAAATTTATTATCACTTTATACCCCGACTTGATTAAGGATATTGTGAAAGATATAAATAACTGAAAAATATGCTTAAGTGTACATGCTGCAAGTATATAAATCACTTTATACCAAATCTTTCATTTTAGCCTGCATTTTTCTTAATGACAGTGCATTTTCACAGTGGGTTTATCAAGCTCAGTTCCTCTAATTTCCATCCAATCTTCTTACTATTTTCGATGCAGAAAGTATCTGTTCCCCAGTTTGAAGGTTGCTTGATAAGAAACTAAAAAGCCTATGGAAAATCCTATCACACCATTGATTTCTCGTATTATCGTACATTATTACATTTACATATTAAAGTTAATTACATGGTCTCGTTGTAATCCTTGTCAAATGTATAGTTGCAATTGATTTAATTTAATTTAAACATCACTGCATTTACGTACGCATATAAAAGTAACGTATCGTATCTATACATTCTATAAGAATTACAACGAGACCATAAAAATTAATTTTACGACCTCTAGAAGCCAAGAAAACGTTGTTTTAGAATATTGATAAGAACTTTTTTTCTTGAAAAGTTAAAATTCTTAAATTTGTAAAAATTGTAGAAAACATTTTTGCTAACTACGTATTAAAATATAAATGCATAAATGAAAGGGTTTTTGAGTAATAAAAGTTTAAAGTTGACACAAAGTGAAAAGTACTTAAAATGCGTTTCTTTTTTACTCTAACTAGAATAAAAATTATTAAAATGTTTAGTAAAATTTAAAAATGTTAATGGCATACGTAAAACGAGGGTAACATTTTTTACATGTGGTTGGATTTTCCCATAAGTCTTTTAGTTTTTCTAGTAAACAACCTTCAAACTCGGGTACAAAAACCGACTGTAGATACGTTTTTGTATTTATCATTATGAAAATAAACATGTCCTTAAGTGATTTACATCCTCCACCATCTTGATGAAGATATTCACCTTGTACATTTAGACAGATTGCTGACCATTTCTGTGTTCAATTTACCAGCGTTTAGAAATAATCGGAGTAAATTGTTCCTAAACAAGGTTAGATGGTAATATTACGCTCGGAATCTGGTTAGCTAAACACTTACTACGCTCTTGCCAAGATTCGCCTGACCAGGCGCGGGTCCTGGATCAAAGCGAGATGCAGTTTTGGACTCAAACAAGAACACAGAGATTGAGGAGGGACTGGCATTTCTGTGCCCAATCCTGCATTTAGAGTTGGTTAAATGCCAGGTCAAGGCGGACTTGTTGCTCCGCTGGTCGACAGAGTTCCTTTATAGAATCACGTATGTGAGGTCCAACACCTGATGTCTTCTAATGATGAGTATAATTAGAAAACCTTATAAGAGAATGTTGAACATTCGTAAAAATATTGTAATAAAACAAGTTCTGGTGCTATTTTAAAAGTTTTATCTAAGTATTTTAAGTTTTCACGTCAATGGTTTTGCTAACAGTTCGTTTTAAAAGCATTATCCATCGTCACTGAATGTAACACAATAATACCTAGTACTAATGTTTGAATTCGTTTCCCTGGCTATTGGACTATGAATAAATAGCTTTTTCTAGGAACAATCAACCTTAGTAAGGAACAATGACTACAGTTTGTTATTGTTGACCTTACTACCAATTGGTCGGTAGCGTAGTTGGTTCAATCCCAGTTTCACGAGCTAAAGGTTCTCAGTTCGCTCCCAATCAGAGTCAATACATTTTGAGAAGGATCAGCTGATAACCACCGGCTGTTCATTTGTCATTGAGCTATTAATTAATGACACTTTTTAAGGAATAGTCGGCCTTAGTTTGTAACAATGACTACATTCGCTCATCTACACTCATCACACTCATTCGGCCTTCATATATGCCCATATCTCTTCAATCGGCGTCTTACAAATGAATAATAAATAGATAGTGCCTATAATTGATTCCGCTTTAATATATAGGCCTCCTTTAGGATTGAACTGCTACTAAATAAGTCTCAATATATATTTAAGATAAAGGTAAATTACTAAGCAATTATCTACTGGTATAATAAACAGTAAAATTCGGGGTTGGACAAGGAAGGGGGTTTGTTCAAATGAAACTTGGCCCAATTTTTGTTACGTAGTCTGACTCAATTTACAGAATGATATATCCTATATTGTGCGTCATTTACAGGAGAATAACCTGTCATCTATGACGAAAATAAAAATTTCGCTTTTAACTTGAGGAGTGTTTCTGCAATGCCCTAGCTCCAGTCCTGGCGTTCTGTCCTCCGTGTGAGTCTGCTCCCAGTGGACGGGAGACGGTCACCCCTCGGGGGTCATCGGCGAAGGCCCAGGACCAGATCCTCTCCAAGATGGCGTCCGAGATCGCTTGATTAATTGGCTATATACTGAGTCGACTCGTTTATTTATAGCAGCCATACCACGCGCGCACTCCAGGGGAGAAAAAACTCTGCCCACTTATCATTGGTCCGGTCGTTTCTGTTTCTGGGGCTGGCGGTTTCGCAAACAAAAGTGCATTAGCTCTGCATCGCATCGCCAGAGAGAGAGAAGGAGACAAACAACAAAAACCAGTTTGGACAAGATTCGCCAAAGTTCAGAGACCTGGACGGCGCGCGGCGACCGCCCCGCCTCGCTAGCTCGTTTTCGATCGCTTTGCTCGCTGTCGGCTGTCTTCTCCACCAAACTCCAAATAACTGGGCTCCAGACACGTGGTGATAGTAGATCTTTTCAGTCTGGGTAGGATGAACATTTTCACACCAATCCAGTTCTTCCGCGTGAATTTTAATTTAGTAGAAGACCATCATTGTCAATGATTAAGCCAAGAAACAAATGCGGATTAAAAAAACTGAATATATTTTTAAATCATTTTGGTGAATAAAACACAATGATTCACTCAATGATTAGGAAGTTCGGGGAAGTAGACAACTTGGATGCACCAAGGGTCGGACAAGGAAGGGGTTTTAGTTGGCCCGAACTGTTGCGACGCAGTTTGTCACAACTTACAGATACATCCTAAAGCTCGCTTAGGATTCCTGTCCGACTTTCTTATTAGTACTCCATTTATCACTTGTCCACAAAAACCAGTGTTGTTTCAAGGTCTTAAAAGAGCACTTAAGTGTATAATATATCAGAAATGTACGTAATAAAAAATATTGTATCTTCTGAATTTTCTTCTCATATAGTGAGATTTAATTTAGATAACAGTGAATGTAAAAAGAAAATGTTATTCATTACATATTCTGTCTTCAATTTTTAAATTTGCGTTGGGGTTGCGCAGTATTATTCATTTGTTCTCTCCATTTAATTTGACCCCTCAACTGCAATATTTGAGTTTCGTTGATAAATTGTCTAAATCTTCCGGTAAAGACCACATCAAGGTGTTATTTACATCACCAAACATTTCACCATGCTGTGATGCCCTATGTTTGAAACTAAGCTGAGCTCAGAGATGCCAATGAGGATGTCACGTGACAGTACGGACGAAAAGTTATGGAAGCTTTGGGTTTTTTTAGTAACGATTCACATTTGGTTTAGTAAGTAAAAAGCTATCTAACAACTTACTTCATATCATGCACATATAATGTGTAACACTTAACAATTATTTCAGTAAGCAAACATTTTACAAATAATTACCACATAGAATTTACGATATATTCACATAGAAATAGACTCATAGTTCACGATATTCGTACTTTCAATACTGAAACTTGTCCAGCAGGAGTGTTTTTTTTACTATTCTGCATATTAGAGGAGGGCAGCTTTTGCCTCGCTCGATTTCCGCCCATTCACGTTGCTCTAGAGAGGAAACAATTACTCAGCAGGAGTAAAAATTGCAGGTCAGATTACTTGAAGGAAGTCTTAGACTAGGCAGTAATTGATTGAAAGTTCATTTCGTAATTGAGTGACCGTAGCAAAACAACGAGTATATGTGTTTAAAAATATTGTATGCTAAAATGCAATACTCCAATGATTGCATAGACCAAAGAACTACATTGTTTTTGTAATTGTTGTTTGCGGTAAGTGAAGATGCTCATTAAAGAATACGACGTTGGCGCAACTTATTTATCATTTTAAAGTCACAGATGACCTTTTTAGTCTATCGGCCAACTACCTGAGATTGAGTCATAGAAAGTGCCACGAACAATCTGCACAGATGGGCAGAATGTCCGACCCTGCGAATAAGTAAAATAATGATGGACAGGTTAACGATTTTGGCAGATTCCCGTTTACCCCATTATCCTAAAAGTGGCCAGGAAGTGATCCTTTATTTTATTTCTATAGACTCTCGCAAGCAGCCACTTTTTAACCATTGTATATCATCTAGTATGATGGTTCGGGACAATGATGGCCGCCACGTGAAGCCATTCATGGGAGAGTTATGAGCTCTCGTCAAGTAGGTGGAGTACAAGACTACGCCAACAATGCCAGCTAAGTTGCGCAATTCTTATTATTATGTATTCTGATTAAAGTTTTACTTTAGTGTATTGACTGATTTAACGAAAAGCTTTCATTGAATACAATACCCTAATTGTAGGGTAAAACTCAAATTGTGCTAAATGAATTAACTTTAGTTGTGTTGGCCAAGCACTGTATTATACTTTATCAGTTCCTTACGCCTACAACAATTTTTGGAAATCGCAATTATTGGTAAATATGTTGTTCTTTTTTTAGTAAATTATATATAACACCCACCAAAAGATTTCTCGATTAGAGTTCTTACGAATTCCAAATGTGCTTTTGGTGATAAAAAAAATGTTTCTTTTAAGGATTTGGTCACTATTGGTGATCTTATCGTAACAATTAAAGATAAAGAGCTGTTTTAGTGGAATAAAAAATAAATTGATAAAATAGTGAATTTTTAATTTCTTTTACATTTAAATGTGAAAGCTTTTTTTACAGTTAAATTTCTTTTTTTAACTATTTCGAATTAAAACACTAATAGTATCACTTATGGTCCGCAAATTTGAACCTTTAGTAATGTATACAGTATTCACTATAAATCATTATAATAGTAAACACTGACATTAAAGTTGAAATAGGAAAGTATATTTTAGCCCTCTGATGGTAATAAGGTACGTCAGCTATTATACTGACTTACATACAGCGGGCGCTGTTTGGTCAGTCACAATTCGGATAAAACCATTTAACATTGGTCTTATGGAAAATAGATTTAAGTTGTCCCACCACTTTATTTCCGATATTTCAATTCAATTTCACCACTCCACCAGATATTTCAAATATCATAAATGTTTTTGGAACGGACAGTAGAGCTCGCGAAACACTAAGCAGTTAGTTGGCTGTTGTTTGCCAAGATAACCCAAAGTGTTAGGATGGGGAGGGGCAGACGACCTTGGCACGCGTCGGCAGTTGGGGTAGGCCCGGTCGGTGACCTCAGTTTGGGCGACACCACGCCCCTGGCGGCCAGACAATCAACTACTGCCGAATTTACATGCGACAGTGCACTCTGGGAGACATATCAAGTTATTGAATATCATCAACAACAGTACTGAATACTTTAGCTATTTCTTCCTTGTTGCTTGTTCTTAAAATCATGCATCATGCAGCAATATATTTTGCTGTAACAGACAAATACTAAGTTTTAGTAAATAAATTATCCTCTAAAGCATTCTTATCTTTTTAGTTGAAAGTTGAAAAAAATGGATCATTTTATATCATTTTAGAGTTATTAGACTTGTTTTCCATTTGAAATTTATCAGTTTGCGAATACATTATACTATTTGTAACTAATTTCCATATGGTTACTTTATAGTCATGATAAGAAGAAAGTGACTTATCATAACTATTTTGGTCAGATTCAGACAGGATTTAAAATTGTATAGTTTTGTATTGTAATTGTAAACTTCATTTATTGTTTATTCGAAATTGAACGATATGTAAATCAAATGCCATAAAACATTGTATAGTTGATATTTAGTAAGGTCACAAAATCTAAGAATTACTTGTATAGTATTTTAGATTGAATTTCAAAATTGATACAAAAATGTCATGTAATTTCATTGATAGTAAAATATCTATGTAAAATTTATGAGTGGGCCGACGCTAGTAGATATTGAACGAGGCAAGTCTCTCCATGCTCTTTTGGCACTCTTCAATCAATCATAACAGATATAAATATCCGATCTATTTTGTTTCTAGACAACAGTTTCACAGATTATGACGCGAATTGCTTTCACTGCATATAACCATTATCAAGCACGTTCAATGAGCTACTGCCTTCACAATTCGTCAAGATTATTTTTTCATTCTACATTCTTGTACTAAGTTGACAAATATTTAAAAATATTATCAAATAACATAGTAAAAATATATTGTTTCTAATAAATTATTGGTACCCCATCGAAATTCACTCTTTATTAAATTGGATCTAAACATACACACACCACTTCGTCAATCCTCTTTTAGTAGTGACGTCAACAGAAACAAAATCTGGAGTAATGTAAAGTATGAATCATTTAGATTTGTCTTGTCATCAAAAATCAGTATTAAATAATTGTCCTGAACTTCGAGGATCGGTTTCAAATCAACAGGTAAGAAGGCAGGATACAAGAAGACAGATTGAGGAGGGGCGGATGCCTAGCAGGTGCTGGCCAGAGACTACAGATGGCATGGAGTACACCACCTGCCTGCCAGCTGACGTAGAATGGCACAGAGTAAGAAGTGTAGGAGACTGCATGATTTATCACTGTACCGACTTACAGATTGGTTTTCTTTCTTTACTAATGCAGTAACAAAAAACAATTTTTTTTAAATTTATTAAACCACAGGAAACTTAGAGATGGTATGTAAGCTGATAATATTTTATTAGGTTAAAAGTAAAACAACACTTTCATGCAATGTCAAATATTGTTGCGTTCAAAGTTTTTTGGTTAAGACACAGACAATAAGGCAAAGTGAATATGACAGCTTCAATTCGCTATATCCAAGTTATAATAGACAAACATTTATAATAGTGTTAAAATGCCTACTCAGAAAAGTTATAGGATCCAACAGGTTAGTCATTGTATGACGGTTCCCGGGCAGTAATGCTGGGTGACTATCAAAAACAGTTTTATCGATCCACAGCCAAGTAACACCATAACGTTGGATCACAGTACAGTCGGCCCACGACGGTAGGCAGTATATAGATCCCTAATCAAGGTGTGACAATTTTCAAGAGTTTGGAGTCACTAATTGTCCAGGTAAGAGTAATGGGACAGATTTAACAGAGTAGAAGAGTCCCCAATCAAGGTGTAAAAACGTTCAGGATTTTGGAGTCTCTTATTGGTCAAGTAAGAGTATTAGCAATGAGACAATGTGTAGTCAGTAGAAAGGTCCCCAATCAAAGAGTGAAAATGTTCAGGATTTTGGAGTCACTGGTAGGATAAGTAAGAGCAATAGCAATGGAACAAAGTGGTGACATTAGAATAGGTCCCTAATCAAGGAGTGACAATGTTCCGGAGTTTGGAGTCTCTTGTTGACCAAGTACGAGCAAGAGCAATGGGACAAAGTGTAGACATTAGAATAGGTCCCTAATCAAGGAGTGACAATGTGCTGGAGTTTGGATTCTCTTGTTGACCAAGTACGAGCAAGAGCAATGGGACAAAGTGTAGACATTAGAATAGGTTCCTAATCAAGGAGTGACAATGTTCCGGAGTTTGGAGTCTCTTGTTGACCAAGTACGAGCAAGAGCAATGGGACAAAGTGTAGACATTAGAATAGGTCCCTAATCAAGGAGTGACAATGTGCTGGAGTTTGGATTCTCTTGTTGACCAAGTACGAGCAAGACCAATGGGACAAAGTGTAGACATTAGAATAGGTCCCTAATCAAGGAGTGACAATGTTCCGAAGTTTGGAGTCTCTTGTTGACCAAGTACGAGCAAGAGCAATGGGACAAAGTGTAGACATTACAATAGGACCCTTATCAAGGAGTGACAATGTTCCGGAGTTTGGATTCTTTTGTTGACCAAGTACAAGCAAGAGGAGTGGGACAAAGTGTAGACATTAAAATAGGTCCCTAATCAAGGAGTGACAATGTTCCGGAGTTTGGATTCTCTTGTTGACCAAGTACGAGCATGAGCAATGGGACAAAGTGTAGACAGTATAAAGGTCCCCAATCAAGGAGCGACAATGTTCCGGAGTTTGGAGTCTCTTGTTGACGAAGTACGTGCAAGAGCAATGGGACAAAGTGTAGATAGTAGAAAGGTCCCAATCAAGGAGTGACAATGTTCCGGAGTTTGGAGTCTCTTGTTGACCAAATACGAGCAAGAGCAATGGGACAAAGTGTAGACATTAGAATAGGTCCCTAATCAAGGAGTGACAATGTTCCGAAGTTTGGAGTCTCTTGTTGACCAATTACGAGCAAGAGCAATGGGACAAAGTGTAGACGTAGAGCTATGACAAAGTGTAGACATTAGAATAGGTCCCTAATCAAGGAGTGGCAATGTTCTGGAGTTTGGAGTCTCTTGTTGACCAAGTACGAGCAAGAGCAATGGGACAAAGTGTAGATAGTATAAAGGTCCCCAATCAAGGAGTGACAATGTTCCGGAGTTTGGAGTTTCTTGTTGACCAAGAAAGAGCAATAGCAATGAGATTGTAGACAGTAGGAACAATCAAGGAGTAACATTGTTAAGGGGTTTGGAGTCTCTAATTAACAAGGTAAGGGCAATAGCAGTGCAGACAGTAGAAAGGTCTCCAATCAAGGTGTGACAATGTTTAAGATTTTGAGTCTCCTGTTGTCCAAGTAAAAGCAATAGTCAATAGCATTAGTTGTCAGTTAAAGTTCGCAAACAAACTGCAACATTGTTTAGTAATATTTGTAACAATTGGTTTCAGTGAGTCGTCCATTGTTGGCCGAGTAACAATGGCCCAATGTCTATTCGGCACACGACAGTTGAGAGTAAATATTCCCAATCAAACTACAACGTCGCCTCGTAGTACTTGTGACTACCGGTTACAGTGAGTCATCCATTGTTGGCCAAGCGAAGCAGAGGTGAGACCTAACCAACACTAATACCATGGTCCGTTGCCCGTTGCCAAACTCGTTGCGACATCGGTTCGCGCGCCTACGGCTGCTCTGATTATCGGGCCTTCGTATAGAAATTATGATCGCTTTTCGTCTCGTGATCCACATCTGGCTTGTCCTGCCCTGTTGTGTTCGTTCACTGGTTTTGTAAGTGTTCCTGTAACGTGGTGTTAACAGTAAAACATTTTCTAAATTGAGCCATTATGAACGATTAAGAAGATTGATCTGTTTATGTTTAAGATAGAATTTTTGTTTTATCTTCAATGCACATACCTTAAAGAATTATCATGACCTTTAGTCGTAGCTTCTGAGATACTTTTACAACGTTTAAAACAAAATATAATAATTTTGTAAAATAAATTCGTTTAAACATAATATAGTACCTAATATTCAATTGTTTTCATCTTCCTGTCAAAATAATTTATCTCCATAGTAAGTATAGTATTGTACCTTTAATGTTAAATTATTACTATCTGTAGAATTAATATTAGAGACTTCGCTTTTTATCTATTCAATATGCGTGAATCACGTAGTTATGAATTTCTGTTTGAAAAACTTTTTGTTTATGATATTATTTCGAACCTTCAATGTATAATTCAATGTAGACTTTCTATTGATTGAAAATTGAGCTTAGAAGAAGTGCTGAGGGTCATTAATATTCCGATTGAATTTATCAATTTTGAGTTACATTAAAATTCACCGTCGAGAAACTTCATCATAAGACGCCAGACTAAACAGGTCAATATGCATTACGCTCGGAGGAAAACAAGTACGGGTTGTGATGTGCGCTGGAGAATAAACAACACGAATCTAGTAAATAGGTTTTTTAACGTCTGATGTCTGCTATTCTTTACACATCTCAGCATCTGTTTTTAAGTAATTTATTTCAACGTTTTACATTGTCGGTTGGGTTTCAGACGTAAATTCTGTAATCTTACTTCATAACGGAAACAGTTGTTAAAACTCTTGTTTATTATGAAGACTCAGATTGGGGTATATGAGGGTATACCCCAATCTGAGTCTTCATAATAAAATAACTTAATATTAATACAGCCACCCACCCACCGGTAAACGTACAGTGATGAAGAACCATCCACCCATATATGTACAGTGATGTGAAGAACCACTCACCCATACACGTACAGTGATGAAGAACCACCCACCCATACACATACAGTGATGAAGAACCACCCACCCATATACGTACAGTGATGAAGAACCATCCACCCATATACGTACAGTGATGTGAAGAACCACCCACCCATATACGTACAGTGATGTGAAGAACTACCCACCCATACACGTACAGTGATGAAAAACCACCCACCCATACACGTACAGTGATATGAAGAACCACCCACCCTCCCACAAATGTGAAATGGTAATGGTCCGCCTACCAACAAATACACGTACAATAGTGACAACCTGCCTACCCACACACACACAGGTCGTGTTGATTGACCCACCCTCCTATAAACGCACAATGATAATGACTCCCCTACCCACTCATATGAACGTTAGTGATGCAGCTATAGGGGGGTCGTGCGTAAAAAAATTAACAATTCTGTCTTTTTGTTTAATAGGCCTACTTGTACTTAAGTTCACATATTATCCAAGTCAATATTTTGCTTCCTATTACTAATGCATTTTGAACGATGGATAGTAGAGTTCTTATAACATCATTCTCTTCATCATCTACGTGATAACTAAATCATTCCCTCAATCTGCATTATTTCCCCTATCTCTTTTACCCAGCTTGACATAGTAACAATGTTATTATTTTCTTTATAACTCGTTTCTCTTAGATTTCTATAATTACACTTCTCGCGTTAACCCTAAAGTTATTATACATTACCATATCTAATTACAATTAAAAAAATCTTCTTAAATTTATAAACATCACGCTTGTTAGTTAAATAAAATATCTGATTACTAGTGTCACTGGTATGATTCAGGATAATCGCCATCCTGAACGCACGAACTACTCAACCATTAAGGCCGGTGGTTTTGCTAATCAAAACTTCCTGAGTCTTTTCTTGCTGACAGAATCAGGTTCCATGGACCCACTTACAGTGACATCGACGCCTGTCCAGGAACAGTTAGGTCAAATGTTAATAAACTGATTTGGTCTGGACTCGCCAAACTGGTAACTAGAGGACATCACTTGTGGCTTTCATTAAAATCAATCTCCGTATCAGGATCAGCTGATTCTCTCTTCCTCTCCTCGACTCCCTCCTCTTTCCTGTCATGCTATCAAGCTTTCCCCCTTCATCCTTTTGAATGCATCCGTGTTTTTACTATTCGGTCCATGACCCCAGTCCTCCCACATGTGCGAAAACCCAGTTTCTAATGTAATGCAACCATGTGTTGCTATGATTCATATGGTTTAAACGTTTTAATGATTTTCAAGCAATCTTTAAATAATTGCTTTCTGGAATTTAATAAACTTCGAACGGTCTTTCCTGGACTTATGTAGCCAACTTCTCTGTTAATTTCCCATCGTATTCGGCAAGGCCTCCTCGATCTCAAGGTACCTCCAGCCAGCAATGTATTTGTCGAAGTGGGATAGCTGTCGAGTGGCGCCAAATGTAGAAGGTCCTCTGGCAAGAACTCCTCGATCACAAGGTACCTCCAGCCAGCAATGTATCTATCGAAGTGGGGTGACTGTCGATTAGCACCAAATGTAGATGGTCCTCTTGCAAGGCCTCCTCGATCACAAGTTACCTCCAGCCAGCAATATATGTGTCAGAATGGGATGCCTGACGAGTGGAGCCAAATGTAGATGGTCCTCTTGCAAGGCCTCCTCGATCACAAGGTACCTCCAGACAGCAATGTACAAGTTAAAATGGGATAGCTGTAGAGTGGCGCCGAATGTAGAAGGTCCTCTGGCAAGGCCTCCTCGATCACAAGGTACCTCCAGCCAGCTATATTGTGATCACGGCCGTGACGGACTCACGTGTACGTCAACCTGAGACGTGACTTGAGTGAGCCAAAAGAACCATTTGGCTTCCTGGGAGTACTCTGCTCCACTGTCGTTTAGTGGAGGAATCAAAATGTAATGGTCAGACCGGCTATTGCCCTTAACTAAAAAAAAACAATTTTTATTTTCAGAGCTCACCACTGAATTTTAGAGGTAAAAAAATAGTTTCCATTTAATAAAATCTTGAACCACCGTCCGGTAATTTCATTAGCTTTCTTTAATATTCGGTTCTTCGTTGCTAAATTCATGCATTAATTTATGACTATTTGTTTGAATAAAATGCGTCATAGATTTCTTTGAATAACTGTTGGCTCTTTAACTGACAGATTGTTATTTTTAAACCTCCATTTCTTAGAGCGTTGATTGATGTTTTAGAGTAAATACTTTCTTTGGTAATATTTTTCATAATACTCTATAATTCATATTATACGTTACCAATTTTTTTTATTTGAAAATAAATTGTCTTTAGTGTTCCAAAAAGTGCATTTTTATCTGATTAAACCTTTCGTTATCCAAGGAAGCATTATTTTAAAAAAGTTACTAAAAAACATATTGTTACTAATTTTACGTTAGATAAAATATTATATTATATTTTAGGGCTTTGCTGATGCATGACATTTTTTTTACTTGAGAAACCTGTACTAATTATTTTATTCAAGACGTGGTGGCCTACATATTTTATGGAAGTACTTACTTTTGTAAAAAATATTATAACGTATTTTAAATTTGATAAAAACCAATCAATACCGTCTAGTAGTATAAATTTGAATTTGGTTATAGATTATTATTTAAATGTATCTTTTAATTGATTACCACTTCTGTAACCATTTGGTTGAATGACAATCAATTTTTATTTAATTCCTTACAGTAGTGTACTTCTAATTCGAGAGCAAGGTAATCAATTTTCAATTGAATTTATATTGATTGCCGTTCATCACTGTACGTCCAGTTTATGCTTCCATTCGGTTAGTAATCATTTACTGTCACTGTTCAACTGAAACTAGACAAGATCGGTTAGTCAGTCCTGCCCTGCCTTTGGTTGCAATCATCTGTAAAATATATATATTTATGTAATCGACGAATTAATAAACTGTCTATGATACATTCTTAACAAGTTAAATTCATATCTAAGAGAGGAAATATGTAACATTAAAGGCTTATTTAATAATAAGGTTAGCTTAACACTACTTGAATTTCTAATTTATAAATGTAGGTCTTCTAAATTGACAACAACGACAAAGATAGCAGTTTTCAACTTAATTGTTGGTTATTAGTGCTTATCTTGCTGCATGGTGATTGGTTAACCTCATTTTCGACAATTCTCCTTGAAAATAATTTTCTACAACAGAACTTGTTCTCATTACAAATAAATGATAGTGGAAACTGATGCTAAGGCCTTTGATAAATGTTAACATTTAATTGCATTTATTTCAGCAAAAAATTACTATACAAAATATATTATTCAATTATGAATGTTTTGACGTGGAACGGTTATGGGAATATCTAATATCATTGTAAATAGTATATCTAATTCGGAAAAACTGCTTCATTTGGCAATGCTGTAGTATGCAAGCTATTTTTAAAATAGAAGAAAAACGTTCTTTTACAAAATTGTGGGTAATTTTTAATATAGAGCATTAAATGTCTACTACCGAATTACTTGGTTTAATACAATTCAAAAGTTTGACACGAAATTCATTTAACGAATAGGAAAGTCAAATAGAAATGCTTACTTGGAACCAATATGAGGCACTTTGCAACAGGTACATTTGAAAAAAAAAAACTACTTCAGTTGGCAAAACTGTAAATAATAGGCTACCTTTAAAGGAAGAATAAAAGTACACTTCTTCTCGTACAAAAGTAGTGTTATTTTTTAAGGACAATTAGCGTCTTAAATTAGATTAAAGTCATATAATTGTAAGTTGGATATGTTTTAAAAAGATTGTAGGCTTATACAACATTCATTTAATACATTTAAGATTCAAAATAAATTTTCTTTAAGTGAAACTGCTATGAAAAACTTTACGTCAAATGTTATGGAATTAACTATTTCAGTTGGCAAACAATGCAGTGACCAATCTCTAAAGTAAAAGAAGAACAAATAACCGTTCGTGCATATTATATGAATGAATAATTTAAATTTCAATAAAATCCTTATATATAATATGTGAAGTTATATTTTTGTCAACGCAACTCCTCCCTTATTTCTTGACCGATTTAAACGGTTGAGGTGTTAAATTTCCCACTGTTCGCAGCTATGCAATAAGGTCTTAATTCTTTTATTTTATTTTCTTAATATTTTCACCCTGAAAGGCACAGGAAGCCCTAAAATTACGTTTTATGGTCATAAGAATAACGTGGAGGGAGATTGAAATGAATCGAAGAGTAACAGCTGTTCAAATGTAAATAATAATTTCCAAAAAGTTTTAAGTTGGAATGTAACTAGTGTTGTTTATAACATTGATGATGTTATATCTTTCGTAATGTTAAATCAGGGAAGGTTCATTTAATGGTATTCTAATGTATTTATTATATTTATATTATATAATTAATCTTCAGCTGTTAAACAAAAACAAATTAAACGAACACGTTTGAAATAGGCTAAGTAATGTGAGTGAGATACTGTAAATAAGTTGAATAGTGTGATTTAAAGTTAAACAATTAACACACTATTATTTGTACTCAAAAGTCAAAGTTATTTCTGTTTTAGTCACAAGCATTTAGACAACGAGTAGACTAAGGGTAGCTGTGAACTGCCCGCGGGAGGGCCTATTGAGAAGCGAGTTGCCCCTGCATTTAGACAACGAGTAGACTAAGGGTAGCTGTGAACTGCCCGCGGGAGGGCCTATTGAGAAGCGAGTTGCCCCTGCATTTAGACAACGAGTAGACTAAGGGTAGCTGTGAACTGCCCGCGGGAGGGCCTATTGAGAAGCGAGTTGCCCCTGCATTTTTAATTTTGCCCTATTTCACAAGTAGGGAACCTCATTCACCCACAAGACCAACCTCTTTCAGTAAAGTGGCTAGATGATTGTTCTTAAAATTTTAGTTCTGACGGAGATCTTGTGCGAATATTGTATGTAGAAACTGTAGAGAAACGCTTTTGAAGAGGTCAACACATAAGACTTCACTTGACACTTTTTTCAAATGTAACAGGCCACTATTTCAAAATATTTTTGGAGTTATTATTTTATCATTATGTTAATTTTTGTCCAAATATATACGGCGAATCATTTTTAAAATATTAGCCAACACTGTATGGAAATGTTTTTGTATTTATACTTGTATCTGTAATCTTATCGATCCATGTTTGGTTAATAAGATCCGTTCGATTTTATTTAAAAATTTATCTTACTCCAATTGAAGAAAAATAAATCGTCAAAAGTCATGTGCACCTAAAATTTAACATTTAAGTGTCTACAAGGAATCAAATGGTGTCAGAATTTAATTTTCAAATTAAGTTCTTTTAAAGTGTCTTTAAAAGCTCCTTGTAGATAACTGAGACCGGTGAAGTTTAATCTTATTTTGTTAGTAAACACTTTAAGCCCTTGTGTTCCAAATGATAAAATTTATTTTTATTAATGCATTTAATTTTAATCTATCATATTCATTGGAAACAGAAATCTCTTTGTTTTCATCCACAAATTTTGACCAAGAGATCACGTCATTGTTTACTATCAATGAATGAAGAATAGAAACATTCACTTGTTAATAGTAATACTCTACAGATATATAGCAACAAAACATTCATCAGTTCACATGAGTCGCAAGTTTGTGAACTTTATACAACGTGTTGAATATCAACCGTCCGCTCGGTGGGGAATGGGGAACTTGGATTATTGCACATTGACATAGGCAAATAATATTTTTTTAATTAATACTCGTAAATATTTATTAATATAATTTCTCACATAATCAGACTAAGTTCACGCTCTCAACAATAGAGTATAAATATAGTAGATAAATTTACTTTCATTGATATTTCAATCAACTAATTAATAAATATTCATGAATCTAGCTGACAGATCTTCCTTCGTTACGGGGTAATTATCTACGCTTGCTTACCCTTCCCTCCTTGGTTGTCTCTAAACCATCACATCAATTTTTTCTATTCTTCTTCTAGACAACAAAGGTTTTTAGTGTAGAAAACCCCATTAAGTCTACTTTAGGTGGATGCAAAGTAGTGCAATCATATAAGAATAAATGGCATTGGACTTTTCGCAATGAAAACCAAATCAGCCCGGCTTTTGGGTCATGTTTTGTGTGTTGTTTTATGTGAGTTCTTAAACCATTTACTAGATGGAAAAAATGTTATTTATTAAAAATAACCTTTATTTTTATTTTGTTCTACCTTCCATCCGTAAACGTTGTTAGTTGAACATTAACAAAAAGAGTACCATCATTACTAAATGAAGTATAGTAAATACGTATAATAGATATAAAGAAAATAGAATAAAATAGCTCTGTAAACAGAACATCACAATTAATCTCAATAAAGTTTATGATGGCGGCTATAATCAGGTCGGTTAGGTGTGAGTAGCTGGCGCTCGTGCGAGAGATCAGAATGGGTTTCAGCAAGTCACCATTATTACCAGCTGTGAATGGCCCATTTGGCTCTCCACTTGTGCGTCTGTCAAACTAGCATCTCTCATCTGTCATCACACCGTTCTGCTACTGATACCTCTCTGCCTTAATAGATACTCACCCTTTATCTATAGTTAGGAGATCAAGATGGGTTTCAGCAAGTCACAATTATTACCAGCTGTGAATGGCCCATTTGGCTCTCCACTTGTGCGTCTGTCAAACTAGCATCTCTCATCTGTCATCACACCGTTCTGCTACTGATACCTCTCTGCCTTAATAGATACTCACCCTTTATCTATAGTTAGGAGATCAAGATGGGTTTCAGCAAGTCACAATTATTACCAGCTGTGAATGGCCCATTTGGCTCTCCACTTGTGCGGTTCTCCAGTTTTTAGTTTTAATAGTTTTATTTGTATGGTGTGGCTGATTAAATTTGATATACTAAGAATTATTCATCAAAAGTTTTGTTTAAAATATCATAAAATAAATGTTTTGCAGGGTTCTTATCAAGAACCTTCAATAGTGGGTCCTTATTTCAAACCTCCAGAAGTGGGTCCTTATTTTGAACTTATAGTATTAGGTCCCTATATGAACCTCTTGTTGTGGGTCCTTGTGTGGAACTTCCAGTATTGGGTCCTAATGTGGAACCGCTTGGAGTGGGTCATTATGGAACCTCCAGGAGTGAGCCCTTATTTGGAACTTCCAGTAATAGGTCTTTATTTGGAACATCTAGTAGTAGGCCTTTATGTGGAACCTCCTGTAGTGGATACTTATTTGGAACTTCCAGTATTGGGTCCTAATGTGGAACCTCTTGGAGTGGGTCATTATGTGGAACACATTCCTATTGAAGCCTAGATCTCATCTTCAAGGTAGTTACATGATTATTCATGTTTGATATTTCATGTTTAATTATACAAAGTCAGGTTGGTTCCGATGTGAGGATATCGGCTTGGTAAAATCTTAATGTCCTCTCATCTTATAACAGTTAATGATAGTATGTTTTAATTTTTATGTTTTGGCTGAATATTAATCAAGTGTATAGTGATTAAATATTATTAATTGTAATTTTTATTATTATTGGCAAAATAAATATTTATTTGATGATTGGTTAAAATTAAATTCATGACATACCATAGTTGAATTAAATTAAAGTTGTTTTTCTCTTTTGACTCCAGTGGCATTTTTAACTTAATCTACAAACATTACAAAGTTTGTACGATTAATAAAAGAGCAGTCGTAGTTAAGGGGCTAAGGCGATGGCTATAGTAATTCTCGGTTCCGATTCCCTTATAAGACCAATAACAATTTTTGCCCTACCGCTCTCGTGGTTCGGAAGTCACGTTAGTCGTTGGCCCCAGTTTAAGTGTTAGAGAGGACTTCTTAGCCTTAACTTCGCTTGGTAAAAAAAAACGAACTTTAACTCTACTTTTTAATTTTTTTTGCTGTGGGACAACGGTCCAAACCCCTCAAGAAAATTTATAGTGGACCTCTAGGATTAGAACCCGTGGCACTCTGCATTGAAACAGAAGTGCTAACTAACCACTATGCTAGCCAGAAGCCCAATATATGTTAAGCTAGCAAGATATTTTAAATATCCACCTATTATAGATGATCACCCAAAGATGCATTTTAACATTGCTAACATCAATCATTCTTATGAACGTAAAAAACTGCCTAAAAAGTAATAAAAATAAAAAGTAACTAGATGTTTCTCACTTCACGTCCTGCGCAGTGGTAGTCGTACACATTAGACATTCCAGAGGACTACTATTATCGATGTGCTATAAATAAGTATTACAGTTTGTAGCTGAATATGCTAAATTAGCTTATTATAACAATATAAAGTTCAACCTCTTCCGATCAGCCATATGTTAGAAAAAGTTGTTTTACAAAATCTACAAGAACTTTTTTTTTTAATGAGATAACAAATCTGAAACTTTAACGTCATATTTTCAATGACATGCCCAATCATTTATTGAATTTTCATCAATATACATGAACGGGTATTTTATGAGCGATTTTTCAAAGTTGAGATTTGTTTGAAAAGAGTGAAAAATCGTGTGTTTTTTCGTTCGGCACGTAGTATAAATATGAATATATAACACACAAAATTTTTCGTTTACACCAATCAATGCACGATGATATTACGAAAATATTGGCACAAGTACCATCAACATAGCTTTATTGGTTTGATTCCTGTAAGCTTCCAAACTCGAGTCTCCACACTGTTGTTACTTACAGTATATACGATGCTAATTAAGTTATACTGTAGTTTCTGTCTTGACCACTTTAATGATTTGACACTGTTTTGCTTGTTCCAGGAATGTGACACAGCACGTGGTTTCAAGGATTGCGCAAAATCCTCGGACTCAGATTCCCGGAACAGCTTGGCGCTGGTCTTCACACGAGTCAGCGAGTGATGTTTTTGAACATAAAATAGAGGCATATGTCCCATGAGAAGTTGACAGCCATGAGTTTCTCAGAGTCCTGACTTGCTGGTCAGGGCCAAAACTAATGACCAGCCGAGTGCGAACAAATGTCTCATCTCATCGCAGACTACCACTTCTAAAAACGAACCCACTTGGTTTATTTATTGAACCCTCTTTTCCTTCCTATTGATCTACATATAGCACCGGGAGTACAATCCTACAAGTAGAATATTAGTGAAGATGCACATTGCGATAAACATTTCGTTTGCTAATTGTTTAACATTTTCAATAAGTTTTGAATATACCAATATTTAATGTCGCTGTTTATATTTTTGGTATTTTTTTTTTTTCAGAAATAACGTGTTCTTTTAAAACTTATTTGTGTTGAAATATTTCACCATTTTCAAACGCAAACAAAAACAAAGTAGTTAGCAATTACTTAGGCCAGATCTTCTGTGAACATCACAATAATATATATTAGCATATTGTATAAAAAAAGTAAATAAAAATATGTATGATTTCTATCCTTGCACTTTTCAATTTCTATTATAACGAAACTCTTACAAGGTGATTTTTTTCAATTCGAAATTGCTGAGTTGTGCTAGAGAAAATATTCAAAAATCTAAAATACATTGAAAAATCGTACCTCAACTATTCTGTGAGTAAAGGTAGTAATAGAATAGAATTATCAAACTTTCCTATTGCCTTGTGTGAGTTATTCAATGTCCACCTTCTTCCATTGAAAACTGTGCAACGTTCTTAACACTTTGAGAGCCGTTTACGTCATAGCCTAGTAATTAAAAAATACCAAGACGTCTTTGGTGTTTAATTGGAAGAACGGTCTAAGGGGTTGTACCGTGGCCAGGTACATCGCCGAGGATTGTTAGTTCGATTCCACCTGCTGCTGGTCCGAACGGTATCAGTGTATTTATCAATACCACTGTACGTGTATGGGTGGGCGGAATAAGTTGATGGGACTAGTGTTTTTATAATACCTGTATGTAACAGTACGTGTTTTTATTTTTTCATCTCTGTGTTTCTTTTTTTATTATTATTTAGACTTTACATATGTTTACAGGAAATAAAAGGGCATAAAAATAACTCAACATATTTTGTTGTTCGTTAAGAAGAATGAGCACTTAAAAACATTAAAATTATGAAATAAAAATTAAGACATAAAAATAATTTCTCCTCTGAAGAGTTAGTGTGGTTGTACTCTTGATATTTTTTTAAGGATCATTATTTACTTTGCTAATGTATAATCAACATTTAAAGGTAAACCACAAAGGCGCCCACAAATCAATTTTTAAGTGTCAATGCTGCCCATTCCACAAATTTTAAACTGTACATGCAGAAATACTAGTTTGGCAAATATTATTACAATTTTTCAAAAATGTAGGTCCTCAATACATCATGTCTGCAATGACGTGTTACTGACTGTAATCCCCATTAGCCTTAGAATTGTACGGTAAATTTGGATTACGTAATGACGTTTATATATTAATGTAAAAGAATGACCTGTTGCTGAAGTTTTTGAGGAAGGTGGGAGTCGTGCATACATCTTACATAGAGATACAATTAAAAGTATCAATCATAGAGTAATATATTGAATCTGGGTCACATTGTGGATGTGTTGCTTAAAATAACCTATCTGTCGTTGTTGAACATCAGATGCTGAAGTGTTTGATTGATGTGGTCATATAGGGACCATTATGATCAGGATATCTTATCGATCCAATCAAAAGCAGTAGTTGTTGAAATATTTTATGGATACTGGTGACATAGTTGCCATACTGCTTCATATATCTATAGAGGGTTATAAAATCAGAAGTATTTGAGGTATTTGATAGATTTTATCTCTTAGTAGCCGACGTACCTTATCGGTGCATCAGTCGTTTAGTGTGTGATGAATGGGGACACTGCAGTAGTCGTGACTTAAAACTAGATTTGTGGTCAAAGGCATGTCAACATGTACTTAATGTAAATTTACACAAAATTAACTATCAATAGTGCGTATGCTATCGACAACATATATATACAGGGTGATTCGGTTAGTGTTACCGGCACTTTCTGAGCTGATTATACTATAAAAAATAAAGAAAAAAGTTCATATAAACATGGGTCCGGAAATGCTTCCTTACTGAGTTATGGCCAATTGAAGATTTCACAAAAAATTTTGTGCACGAGGTCAAATGATGATTTGCTGCGTGTTTATGAAGAGAAATTTATAGGCGAATGCAACTTTTTCTAACGGTTTTTTAGATGAGAAATTGAATAAAGTTCATCTCATAGCTGTATCTCATTTAGATTTTTGGTTATACTACAAAAAACAGAAATAAAATAATTTTGAAAACACTTTTTTAAGGTTTAACGGACAATTATTTTGTTAAATAGGCAATGAAGACCCATGTTTTTACAAAGAAACTTGCAGAAAATTTAATTCTGAATAAAATGACAGCGCCACACGCCTATTAACAGCGAAGTAATAGTTTCTAGAATTTAATTTTACAACAAACACTTTACCAAGCAAGAAATTCCAAAGCAAAGGAAAACCGCATTTTAATGACATAGAGTATACATATGATTTATTAGAATGCAATTTAAATTAAGTTTTAAATAAATTATTGTTTTTCATCTAAAGCTTATAATACTACGTACCACTTTCATAACAGGTGTTCAAAAATCAGTCCTTGTACTACAATACACTTAGCAGCTCGCTTTCTGAGTGATCGAGTTATCCTCCGCAACGCTGCACGATTGTTTTTGATTTGTGCGGTGGCATCTTCAATTCGATTTATTAACTCTTCACGTGTATTTACTTTTTCCTGGTACACCAGGTTCTTCATCCAACCCCATATACAGAAATCTAATGGAGTTAGATCTGGTGATCTTGGTGGCCAAGTGTATGGTCCACCGCGACCAATCCATCGCCCGGGAAACTGCTCGTTTAAGTGCATTGTTACATTATGGGAAAAGTGGGCAGGGGCACCATCATGTTGATAAATAATATTGCACCTTGCTGCTAATGGAACATCTTCTAATAATAGTGGTAGTTGTTCTGTAAGGAATTCTAGGTACATGCGGGAATTTAGATGTCCTCGGAGAATGAATGGTCCTATTAATCGATCATGAATGAGTCCACACCATACATTTACACTAAATCTGTGTTGGAAGTTGCACACGATTGTACTATGTCGATTGCCCTCTGCCCAAGTGTGTTCATTGTGAAGGTTGTTGACGCCATCTCGGGTAAATTGAGCTTCATCAGTGAATAAAATGGTTCTATGATGTTGACGGTTTCTAATTAACCAGTTGCAAAATTCCAATCGAAGAGGAGGATCTGTTGGTTGAATACTTTGAACTTGTTGTTTATGGTAAGGGAACATGCTATTTTTGCGCAAAGTTCTCCATACTTCAGACTGAGACACTGCGAATCGCCTGAAAAGACGCCGTGTACTGACACCAGGACTGCGTTCAGTAGCCATGATTATAGCCTCTTCCATATCTACATTATTCTCGGCAGGGCGATCCCGATAATTATTAATACTAGGAAGTTTACCTGTTACTCTTAGGGTACGAAATGATCCACTGATCGTTTTTGGGTTTGGAACTCTGCGATTAGGAAATCGTCTTCGGTATTCTGCAGTAGCAGCGGTTGCATTTCCGTCACAAACGCCTAAGACAAATACCATGTCGGCATATTCTTCAGTTGTAAATAACAAAGGCATTGCAATTGTGATATTAAGTTACTTTAAAATACACTTCACTAACAAACGAGTAGTAAATTAACTGTATTAAATTGCACTATACTCATTAAACTAGTACAGAATTGGTAACAAATAATTTGGATTCCTCAATTAATTGCAGTGTATTGTTGAACAGCTGATTTGTGATACCAACTTATAAAAACATAATTTACCTTCTGTGAAGGTAACGTGACAAAGGTATGTAGGTACATGATGTAACCATTTGGATAGTCCTAAAAAGTAATAGTATTATTGTTTTTTAGTTGAGCATTAATATAAAAATCGTAATTAAAATTGTATGCTAATCAATTGTTTGTGTACCTTATATCATTACATTACGGTGTTTATTTGCTAAATACGTATTTCTTGCTTGGTAAAGTGTTTGTTGTAAAATTAAATTCTAGAAACTAATACTTCGCTGTTAATAGGCGTGTGGCACGTCATTTTATTCAGAATTAAATTTTCTGCAAGTTTCTTTGAAAAAAGGTGGGTCTTCATTGCCTATTTAACAAAATAATTGTCCGTTAAACCTTAAAAAAGTGTTTTCAAAATTATTGTATTTCTGTTTTTTGTTATTTTTAAACCCTTTTGGTGAGTTTAAAAACTAAACAATTTAAAAAAAATATATATAAAACGGTACCGTTCGAGTAAAAATTCACTTCAAAACACCCCTAAGACACTTAACAAAAAAATAAAAAACAATAACTAGGCCTAAACATATAAATAAATAATAACATGATTTAACAATGGGGACCTAACAAATATAAACTCTAACATATCTAACAACAAAATAAACTAATTAAACTACATAACAATTTAACACTAAAAGCTCTTTTTGTATTTTAAGTTTTTTTTTTTTGTCATAAAAAAACATATAGGTCTCCATGGCTGTGTTGCATAAAATCACTGTCCAGTTTTTTAGGCCTAGGCCTCAATTAAATAGTTCCACAAACTTTTTTTTTCTTCTTTTCTATTTCATATTAGCAACCCCCCAGCTCAGCCGCCGGGAAAACAAGATGGAAAGCACTGACCTGAGGACAGAAGACTCATACCCAAAGATGTAGGTGGGGCAGCAGGGTCACCAATGGCCTCTATACATGGTCCTCAGGCCAGGCTGGCAGTGTGGATGGTCGAACTCTCCCCGGACGACAGGCTGAGGGAAGATGTCCCACTCGAGGACCCTGGACTGTAAGGCCAAACACAGCCATTAAAAATAGAACAGCCAAACCCTTTTACAAAAATAATACACATAACAACTAATAAACATGAAATGGCAAAACAAAACAAGAACAGACAAAATTATACATGATTAGCACACTAGAAAAATAAAAGTTCCATTTTTAGGCTATGAAAAATTATGTTGGAAAACCGATTTAAGACAAACTACAACTTAACAAATTACCAAAGAATTAATTACGTATATGGACTTAAAATGACAAACTGAAACTAGGCTATGGATACAGGGGCAATATGTTATAACATGAAAATCAAACTAAAGATAGGCTAGGTTACTGTCAATTAACAGGAAGATGGTAAATCGGTAACTCCAACTGAAACAAGGCTCAATAAACATTATACAGAATTACAATTGAAAATAAAACAAGATATAATAAAGCAATTACTGGTAAAACTGTAACATTGAGCACATGGCTTTAACTTAGTCTGAGAAACATCTAGACAAAGAACACAAATTTAACAATGCACTGAAAATTACAAATAACCCCGATTATTATTATCATTTAAACAAAGTATTTTCACCAAAAGGGTGATTAGATATTAGAAATTACAAATGAACACTTACGTTTAGTAGTCTCTCAGCCGGCAACCATGACTTGACGAAAGCTGCAGAGAAACCACTAGAAAACTGGCCAACCGGACCGACGAAAGCTGGAACACGGAACGAATGAGTCCGAGCCAACGGCCACCAAAGTACGCGAATCGCCGGGCACAAGCGATCTCAGGCAGCCCAGCAGACCACGACGAAAAAAACGAAATGTACTGGTCAAAAGACCCGGTACAGTGTGTGATGAATATTGGTCATGAAGTGGTCATTAAACTTTAGATATCTTATCGATGCAGTCAAAAGTTTTAGTTGTTGAGGTATTTGATGAATGTTGTTCTAGCACGAGTCATTAAACATGTCATATCTTATCGATGCAGTTAAAAGTTTTAGTTGTTGAGGTGTTTCAATGTTGGCCTTGCACGAGTTATTACTATTGAGATATCTTATAGATGCAGTTAAAAATTTTAGTTGTTGAAGTGTTTGATAAATGTTGGCCTTGCACGAGTTATTGCTCTTGAGATATCTTATCGATGCATTTGAAAGTTTTAGTTGTTGAGGTGTTTGATGAATGTTGGTCTTGCACGAGTTATTGCTCTTGAGATATCTTATCGATGCATTTGAAAGTTTTAGTTGTTGAGGTGTTTGATGAATGTTGGTCTTGCACGAGTCATTGACCCTTTCCCACCTTGTGTCCACAAGTGTGGACCTTGGAAATAAAATTATTATGTTTTTTCAAAGCCTTGAAGCAGTTTAAACCTGATGTCTACGTAAGTGGAACATTATAGGGAAAATTATGGTACTGAGGTTGGCAGCCCTGCTTGCAGACAGACCACGTGGGTGATTGATGAAGTCGGTGTTTGGCTAACCTCAAAATCTTTCATGTCCTGGAAAAGTAAGTTGCACTTTTTGACTATTTTCGTTAATTTTAAAAAATATCAAAGGATAGTTTTATGAACTGTAACACATGTAGATTACTCCTGTTATTTAGATTACCGCTAAATAATTACTATTAAAAACATATGAGTCAATTAATTTTGTCGTCCACGCTTGAGGACACTGGGGCTTATGTAGAGCATACTGCATTTTTTGCTTGTCTACGCTTGTGGACACTGGGGCTTATGTATGGCACACAGCATTTTTTTCATGTCCACGTATGTGGACTCTAGGTGTGATTTACAACTTAGACTTTATATCTATGACTACATATGCGGTGATGATTATTGTGAGTAGTGTATGTCCATTATTTTCCTATTAAACAAAACATGATATGTGACATTTACAAAAATATGTAAATTTACATTTATTGTTCAAATGTATCCCTCCCACTCACTCTCTCACACAAAATGTACGTAAAACCAAATCCCAACAACCTAACACTGATGACCTCCCTCCCATCCTCTCTCCCTCTTTCTCATTGTCTCTCCTACCCACAATTACATAGAAAATTTTTCAAATGGACCCTGCAATTTTTTTGCGTTTCCAGAAAATGGACGGCTTTGATGCTTTGACCAATGATGACATTTTTGAAGTGCTTGCCAATACATCCGACTACTGTGACGATTCCGATGAAGACCCAACGTGGCAACCTGATGAAAATGAAAACAAGAAAAAGAATAAATTTCCATACAGAAGGTTACCTTCGCTTTTTGAAGATATATTGGCAGATGAAACGGCTGAAGAAGTGAATATTGTTTATGAAGAGGTAGCACCAACTGAGGAAGAAGTAGTGACAGCTGAAGACTTAACTTAAGGCAACAACATCTTTATCAAAGAGGGGTATATTGTAAATAATGTAAATGAACACGAAGATTCTTCAAAAAAAACTTCAGAAAAGATCACTAGAGATAAGAAACAGAGAAAAGGGAAAACAGGACAAAGGAAAACCCCAGATAAATTAAAAGGAAAACCAATAAAAATTAAAAAAAAAACCACCTCAAGACCCCAATATATTGTTCAGAAAGCGGCCATTTCCAACACATCTTCCAAATGCTAATAGTGATGAGCTTAGTGATGAAATTCATCATCCTAGTGATGGAAATCCAGAAAACATGCCGCCTCCTATCCGAACACCGTTTGAGTATTTTCAAGAATATTTTAGTGAAGAATTTTTTGAACAGCTGGCAATGTACACCTCGTGTTATTACATGGGCCCAACAGGACGTGATCTAAAGACATCTGCAAGTGAATTTAAAACATTTATTGGCAATAATTTATTCATGGGTTGTATAAAATACCCTAGAATAAATATGTATTGGCAAAGAAAGCTCTCTATCAGTGCCATTAGTGACTGCATGACAAGAGACAGGTTCTCTGCTCTCCGAAACAACATGCACCTAATTGATGCAAACACTGTCCCTGATGATGTTAAAAAGAACAATAAACTTTGGAAGGTACAGCCAATAATTGATATGGTTCGAAATACGTGTCTTTCACTTCCACGAGACACAAAAACCTATTCTATTGATGAGCAGATGGTGCCTTTTACTGGAAGATGTCCAGTGAGACAATATGTAAGAAATAAACCCAGGCCCGTAGGCTTGAAAAACTTTGTGTTGACGACAAACGAAGGCACAGTCCTTGACTTTGAAGTCTATCAAGGTAAAACAACTAGACTCTGTAACCAAGAGCTAGGGTTGGGGCCATCTGTTATCATGAGACTTGTAGAGACTGTTCCGGTAGGAAGTCAGATTTTTTTTGACCGCTACTTTTCAAGTATCCCCCTATTTGTCGCTTTAACAGAAAAAGGTGTGCATGGGACTGGGACTATAATGCGGAATAGGTTGAACAAGGACACGATTGATCTGGGAGACATTCAAAAACTAAAACGAGGTGAGTTTGCAGAGTACACCAGAAACGATGAGAAAGTATGCATCACAGCATGGATGGATTCTGGTCCTGTTCTAATGGCATCATCATACTATGGTGGTCAACCAGTAACAACTTTAAAACGATGGGACCTTAAGAGCAAAACCGAAATTGAAGTTTCTTGCCCAGCAGTGGTCAAAGAATATAACGCTTGCATGGGTGGAGTGGACAATTGTGATCAGATGCTCGAGTACTATAGAACCTTCTTTAAAACTCGGAAATGGACAGTAAAGGTCATTTTTCACTTCATTGACCTAGCTGTAGTAAATTCCTGGTCAGTTTATCGAAAGGACTGTCGATCCAACAAAAAGAAAAGATCTGAAACCATGGATCTATTAGAGTTTAGACTTGCCTTGGCTGAAACTCTTACAGAGTCAAGACCGAAAAGGATAAGCAACAGACTTTTAAATGTAGATCCCCAAGAAACTGCTGATGAGGAGGAGCCTCCAGAGAAGAAAAGATATGTCGCAGTTCCAGAAAATGACAAACGACTTGATGGATACAACCATTTCCCTGTGGTTTAAAAGATTCCACACGCCATGCGCTGCAGAAATGACGGATGTAAACAAAAGTCAAGAGTATTGTGTGAAAAGTGTAAAGTATTTCTCTGCTTGACAGCAGAAAAACATTGTTTTAAACTGTTCCACGCAAAAAAGTAACTGTTTCATTGAAAATTTCCAATGTACTGGCAATTTAAACCTAATTTTACATATAAAAGCAATATTCTTTGCAATAAGTCACTTTGAGCTCATTAGTGTTGTATGAATTAATTAACACCTAATGTCCACATATAGACATTACCATTTTTATATAAAAAAATATATTTTTAACATTCAAACAAATAAAATATCTTATTAAACCCATTTTAAACTAGAATCAATGGTATGATTTTTTTTCCTTTGTCAGTTCTTTTCCGGGTGGGAAAGGGTTAAACTTGAGATATCTTATCGATGCATTTGAAAGTTTTAGTTGTTGAGGTGTTTGATGAATGTTGGTCTTGCACGAGTCATTAAACATGTCATATCTTATCGATGCAGGTAAAAGTTTTAGTTGTAGAGGAACTATGATCATGTAGTGCTTATGTTGCTTAGTATATTGTTGATGCAGTTAATAGTATCTTTTGGTGAAGTGTATAATCGGTCATCATATACCTTCTCCATTATGTAGCTTATTCAATACTGTACTTTAAAGAGGACAAATTAAAATTAAAATAGCTAGTCTAGATCTTTGCATAGTATTTGTTTCTTAGTGAAATTTGTTTTTTGAAGTACAGTAAATAAAATGTGCTGTCCCATTCCTACCGTAGGTCATTCAATATCTCATGCCTACTTTACTTGAAACTACAATAAAGTTTAATGCACTCATCAACCAAAGTCTATTAACTATTGATTTATCACTGAGTTTCCTGGCCATAAAGGATGTTGCACCCCTCCCATGGGTGGATAGGCATCACGCCACGCAGCCCCTCACGGCCAAAGGTCACGCTCAGTTATCGACCCGTGAATGTGACGTCACTTGCATGACTGGAACACACTGTTCACGCAACAGGAACACTAGAGGGACGCCTGCATCGATCATTTATTGGTTAGGCCTAATGTCGTTGGAGGGACAAAAGGGGTCGTAGGCCTGCCAGAATAGACTTAAAGAACTTCAACTTAAAAGTTTTACGAGATAAAAAATAATTCACAAAGATAATGGTGTTACGTTACAAACAATTGATTAGTTAAACGTTTCGAAAATGATCAAATTTTAGCAGCCAAATAAATACCTGAACTCAGCGTACATAAAACAAAAATTAAACAAATAAAACACACAGCAGGTTAAGGAAAAGGATTTTATGAGCATTAACAACTCACTTCGAATGCCTTCTAGCTGATCCTTAAGACAATCAATTTAAAAGTTTATATTTTGAATTGGCTTACTGTTAAATTATTCTTCTGCGATTCACTCTCATTAGTATAAATAACTATACACATGTGAAAGAAAATCAAGCTCAATAAAGCTATAAAAAGGCTCAGATCCAAAGCCTTGAGTGATCATAACATACATGATAAGCAAGTTGTTTAATAAACAAAATCTCAATTTATATTCATGATCATTTTGTGCAAAGGTCAAATCAAATGTTGGAAGATGACATAATGATGACTAATACATTGGTTGACTCAAACATTATTACCAGTGAATTGACACATCTTGCAGTCCTAATATGAATGTTATTTGCGGTAGTTCACTCTCAATTAATCAGGGCTGATGTCTAGTTACACCGCTGTTGAAGGAATTTAGAAGGGTCGAAATAATCTTCTGTACCAAGCATGTCCAATTGCACCGGCGATCACATCTGGGTCTCTTTAGGTAGAATGCTTAGCCTCCCCTAAACATGACACTTCAATCCCGGCATTTTCTTTAGCAATGGCTGAACAGTTCAACAAAACGTTCACTTCAATAAAGCAATAATATTCACTGATGTATGATTGGTGTACATGATAGTTGCCGATAACAAAGTAGAATTCACTCAGAGTTAATTCTGAACAAGATTTAAAATAAATATTTCAACTATCTAAAACAAAGGTAGTTTTTTATAATGATTACCAAACCAAAGGATAGCCGTATGTAGTGGTTTACGGCAGATTTTCATTTTCCCTGGTAAACACATGGGTAACTTAGGCCTTTAAGTGACACTATCATTGCTTTTGTTTATCATAATAATCTGAACTATAACAATTATCACTTTAATTGGTACTTACATATTAGATAAAGTTTAATTTTTTAACAAATTTATTTAGTAAAAACATTTTGTAAAAAAAAAAACTAGCTATAATACTGAAGAGACAGGAAGAGGTGATTTCAAAATCAATATAAAATAAAAACATAACATAAATATCCAGTTTCAAATAATGGTTTTGCTATATAGTAATAGTAGATTTCAACAATATAAACCAAAACATTTTTTACAGTCTCAAAATTATTAGACGGTCGTCGAAAAAAATTGAATTAAAATGTTTTTCTAAATAGAGAACAACATTAGTATCATAGTGACACTAAAGAAAAAGGTAATTATTCTATTTTCTTTTTTTTTTAGTTATTCTATGTGTAAGATATGTTGTCATGCATGCCACTACATTACTGTATTTTCTAACACATAAATAAATCATCTAGCAAATAAACAATCTGTTACATTACACCGATTTAAACTGACCATGGCCCGTTGCAACTGGACACTGTTCCAAAGCGCTCCAAATGACCACCGGTGCAACTGGACACAGTAATTAGGACTGATCACTGACCCCCGGTGCAACTGGACACAGTAATAAGGACTGATCCCTGACCCCCGGTGCAACTGGACACAGTAATAGGACTAATCCCTGGCCCCCGGTGCAACTGGACACAGTAATTAGGACTAATCCCTGACCTCCGGTGCAACTGGACACAGTAATTAGGACTAATCCCTGACCGCCGGTGCAACTGGACACAGTAATTAGGACTAATGCCTGACCCCCGGTGGAACTGGAGGTGGCACTCGAGGTGCGACATAGACTACCTGTGTTAATCCCAGCGACCCAAAGGGCCATAAAACTGGCACTCGAGGTGCGACATGCCACCTCAGGTAGCCCGGCGAAGGGTTACGGGGTTGTAGACGCACTCTCTCTCTCTGTGTCCATAAATAAATAAATAAATAAATATATATATATATATATACAAAAATATACCTACCTATATACACCTAACCTAACCTAACCTAACCCACCCACCCTCCCATACACGTACATTGGTAGTAATTGTATTGGTAACAATCGTTAATCATGTGTCTCAATGTATGGCTGTAGTTTTCAGATAATTTTATCACTGTAAATATATCAACTATTAGCCGCCAGACCAACACGGCCACACTGCTAGCCGAAGCGCCATGTCGCACCTCGAGTGTTAGTTTTGGGTTCTCTTTCGCTGCATGTCGCACCTCGAGTGTCCAATTATGACCCTCAGGTAGTCCATGTCGCACCTCGGGTGCCCCCGAACTAGACACAGTAATTAGGACTGATCCCTGACCCCCGGTGCAACTGGACACAGTAATTAGGACTGATCCCTGACCCCCGGTGCAACTGGACACAGTAATTAGGACTAATCCCTGACCTCCGGTGCAACTGGACACAGTAATTAGGACTAATCCCTGACCCCCGGTGCAACTGGACACAGTAATTAGGACTAATCCCTGACCCCTGGTTCAACTGGACACAGTAATTAGGACTAATCCCTGACCGCCGGTGCAACTGGACACAGTAATTAGGACTAATCCCTGACCCCCGGTGCAACTGGACACAGTAATTAGGACTGATCCCTGACCCCCGGTGCAACTGGACACAGTAATTAGGACTAATCCCTGACCCCCGGTGCAACTGGACACAGTAATTAGGACTAATCCCTGACCGCCGGTGCAACTGGACACAGTAATTAGGACTGATCCCTGACCCCCGGTGCAACTGGACACAGTAATTAGGACTAATCCCTGACCCCCGGTGCAACTGGACACAGTAATTAGGACTGATCCCTGACCCCCGGTGCAACTGGACACAGTAATTAGGACTAATCCCTGACCCCTGGTTCAACTGGACACAGTAATTAGGACTAATCCCTGACCGCCGGTGCAACTGGACACAGTAATTAGGACTAATGCCTGACCCCCGGTGCAACTGGACACAGTAATTAGGACTGATCCCTGACCCCCGGTGCAACTGGACAACCCCCATTAATAAGTACTTTTCAATGTGACTAATCACAACGGACCTGGACTTAGTTGGAGTATATATAAATTGTGAACTACCAGAACAGGAGTGAAATTTATTAAGATAGGACTAAAATTTATAAAGATAGACCGTGAAATCCAAGTCTACTGTAGTTTATCTTTGAGGTGGCCTATTCCCAAAACGTCAGTCAAGTCACCGCTGGGAAGTCGACAGTAGTAGCAATGCAGTTTTACCGTCAGCGGTTCAAAACACGCTGTTCTATTTTAACTGTATGGCTCGTGTTTATTATTAATATTATTGTTATAAGTTACAGTGAACACTTTATGATTACTTAAGCTCCAATCAAGTAAACCATAAGTTGATATTGTGAGTTTATTTTAATTTGAAACCGTCAAGAAAGGCGTGTAATGTTACACATATTTACGAACTTATGATCTACTAGAACAGTTCTTCACCTACCAAAGAAAAATTCTTCACCAACCTTCCAGTGTTGCGATACGATCATTATTACGGACCGAATCGTTGAAATAGAAACCCATGTTTTGGGCGTTTTTCGAGGAGGTTTAAGAAATGGAATTGGTTAATCTGTAACCTAACAAATAAAATAGTGCACCCTTAATTTAATTTAATAAATGTGTGGAGATTATAAAGGACCTACTGTGAGCAATATGCATACCTCCTTAAGCATGCAGGTGCAATGCTGCAATATTATACGGAATGGAAGGCTCGATCCACGATTACAGTGTTTGGTAAACGGGGGCACGGTGAGCGGGACGGGGCCAAACAGCACGGCTGCCACCGCTTGCGGTTTTTGTCCTGATAAAGGAATTTGTGAAAGTTGGCTCTTCCTAGACCCGCAGTTCGATTACCAATCCAGTTTGGCCGCCGATTTCTCCGGCCGGCTCTAATTCGACACAGAACCGCGCGACCAGCCCGGCCCAGTTCGCACTCTCTAGATTCAGTCATAAATAATTAATTATGCGATCCTGACGTGTTCTTGTCAAGTGAAAACTTCAAAAAAAAAAAAAAAAAAAAAAAAAAAAACTTGCAGATTTTAATCAACTAAATGTAAAATGTAGTGGATGTATTTATTTCTCTTGAGAAAACAGTTTTCGTGTCTAATTTAACACAAAACAATATTATTAAAAGTTGCTTTTAATAAAAACTTATAAATTGATCAAGACTACTTAAATGAAGATTTTTGAAGTATAGTGAATTGTTCGTTTTTGATTAAGATTATTAAAAACGTATCGGATAATTTTTCTTCTAAACGGTATTAGAAGCAAATAAAAACGAAATTCCCTTTTATGGAGCTTCCAAGGCATCAACTTTATGCCTCCCGATCTTTTTCTTGAGTTAACTGTTGCTGCTACTCGTAGAATGTTCTGAGATTGTATGAATAGAACTACGAATTGATTATCCGAGACACTTTTTTTCTACATTTGTAGCATGCAACACGTGAAGCCTGTTTTTATCATGTTCTGTTCAATGCATTATGGCTCTTCTTACAAAATATAACCCAAAATAATACCTAAAATAATAATAAAAAAATCTGTTGTTTTTCTATGACGAGTCTTCAACTTGTCGTAAATAAACACGGTTAGCACCAACTAACACAAAAGTAACAGGGAACATTTGAAAATGATACCAAAAACACGTTTTATGGTCATCCTTAATTACAGAAAAATCACTAACATTGAAAAACAAATATGCTCTACTTCTTATAAATAGAGAGTTAATTATTTTTTAGTAAAGGCAAACTGTAGTTTGATTTGTACTCGTATCTCACTATTGCTGTCTGCAGAACGAAACGTGAGTCTATCCAAGGAAACACAAAGGCCAACAAGGCAAGTCGTTAAGTCGGCCATTGCCAATAGGATTTACAGCAAGGAAAACCTATTTAATTAGCAAGGATTAAAAAAATAACTGCTATAATTTACAAGCATTAAAGAGAATACTCTTTCACTATTACTGAGTTCACCATCAAACAGTACTGAAAGTAAAACTAAGCCTTCCAAGCATTTTTTCGTTATTTGATAAATACCCTATTTTATTGACAATATAAAATATTGAATTATGCAAAAAGTTAACTTGAAACACTGATACGCTGAAAACAGAATCTTGCAACTGGCTGGCTCCGTTTAGTGCCCCCAAAACAAATTAGACTGGGCGAGCCGGTGGAGTCAGGACTTTGAGCTTGGGTTAGATATAGCGCTGGTTCGAATCCGACCTAGACTGTAAGATTTGTCAGAAATATTGACCTTCTACTGTACTGGTTTCCCCCTTACTCTGTCTGAATAAGTTCCTCGAACAGATCAATAGGCTATGAGGGATGGGCAGAGTAAGGTTAAGGAGGAGATCGGCCTCTCCTTAAATAAAAAAAAAAAAAAAATGATATAGTAGCAACAAACAAGGAAATATAAATTCCATTATCGTCACCGTGATGGTTGAACTATAACACAATTGAATATTACTGTTGTACGTACATATAAAATGTACATATACATAACTACATTCATACATATTTGGTTCCCTGATCTACAGTTCAAGGCATTTTTGTTAGCTCGTTTGAATACGAATTTAATGTAAATTTATATGGTACTTATTTTCCAAGATATAAGTTTAGTACGCAACGTTGGCCAGGCTGGGAAACCCAAAATATATTACTGTGCCCAACTTATGAGGTTAATTTTAGAGCTTTCTAATATTAATGACAGTCAGTTTAATTGGTGCAAGTGGTCAATACAGCACGAATAAAGCTTTAGCTAAATGCTATAAATAACATGTTAAACTTTGAAGTGACCTCCTGGCTTTAACACAATGTTGTATTTATTTGATATACAATACACGATTGCTTTCCTCGTTTTGAATTATTATTAGCAGTCTATTCACTATATCACTTGCTTGGGTTCATACGTTTACTATTTTAACTCATTATATTTTTAAATTCCGATGGTCCCCAAACTGCATTTATGATGACTGACCTTACATTAAAAAAAGTTTCATGGTAAACTTCATAATTCTTCGTTAAAAGTTGATATTACATAGTTGAGTACAATTTAATGTCCAATCTGCACGTGTAATTAATTTTATCTCCCATCAAATATCTTTGTGAATGAACTATGAATGAAATGAAACTAATTATGAACTATAACGGTCTCTTAATAATCTCTATGCATTTATTGGCCTCATATTGTGAATGAAGTAATGAGCATATTTATTGTTTAGTAAAATTATTGTTATTTAATATGTTAAGAAAGTACAATTAACAGTTCGTAACACAAATACTATTAAAAGAATATAGAAGTTATTGCCCAAAATACCACCATTTTCTGCAAAGTGCATAATGGGGAGTGCTACATTGGATGGTTCTGGGGCCACTACTGTTCGCAGTTCAGGGTCGCTGACTCTGTTGTGCTGCCGTTTTCTCCTGCGTGGTTTGTGATAATACCCACCAATTTCAGCTAAGGATTGAAACAATCCTGGCCCTGCCACTGGCCAATCATCTCAGCCTCAGTGCTCCACTTATGGCCACGTCCTGGGTCAACTGATGGTTTCCCGGGTTACCGTCTCCGGTAGATGCACGTTTCACCAAAAAGTAGATCCAGCTGACCCATGAGAGTTCATGATTATTGTGGTCATTCAAGTTTTGTAGAAATTTTTTGTTTACTTTCTTTTATTCTCAGGATATTGTTATTAAAATCATTAAAGTATTAAAAGTATTAAAATCATAATACTGAGATTTGGTGAACTTTTTAAAGAAATCCGTAGATTGACTGAATAATTAAAATAATTGATACGATTAACATTATAAATAAGAAGAGCCTGTTTGGTACAAAATCACGATATTCAGATTGGACCTTACCCGTTAATTCACTATCACTACTTTTTTATCGTAATTACGGTTAGGATAGAACAGGTTAGGTTAGGTTAGGTGGCTACTAAAGTTGATCGTGAACTGGTAAATCCAATGATTGACTTTCCGCCGAATACGCTCTGTGTAAGTGCTTGGAAAGCGGTAAGATATCAGATTCCTAGCGGATAAGGAATACCACAGTGGACGTAAAAATTATTGGAGAACAGTTTTTAAAGCAAATTTATGAAGAGGTAGTGAATTGACGGAAACAAAAAATAGTAGTGGTAGTGAATTAACGGAAAAGATTCTTAAGATTTTGATAACCATTTCTCGAAAATTATCTGAACTTTCACTTTTACACGTCTGTAACCGATGACTGGGGAGTGATACCATTGAATTAGTGGATTATTATGGCGTAAACTCCAATTCTTAGATTCTTAGAAATGAGATGCCACCACAACTTTAAGGCGAATATGAGTGAGTGTACATGACCTTTATAGTCTGGTTACTAAATGAGTTCAAATGTTCCTCAGAAAGGGTCATTTATTAATAACCCAATAGCCAGAGCAACTACGGAATCTACAGCTTTACATGGAATCCAAACCACGTAGTGTTGGTTTGATTTTCAGCTAATCGATAAACCTGATACCCAGCTCTTCCCCTACACAAAATCTGGACACTGATTACCAACCAACATGGACATCCAAGACTTCTCTATACACTAGCCGTTTGGTTATGGCCCCTGAGAGATTACGCGACGCACGCACACACACACCGCCAGGGCAGCCCTTTCAATTTCAAAATCCTTTATTCATATAATATACAGTTGTACATAGAATAGTGTCACTAATCCTATAACAATACATATAAAATAGTATTATAATTATTTATTAACTTGGCTATCCCAAAATTCTTCAAAGGAATAAGGTGAAAGTTTTATCAAGTAAGTTTTCAATTGTTTTTTAAAATTTTGTTATTTTTTTCTGTTAAGAAATTTTGTGGGAGACGATGAAGAAAAGTTTTCCCATAAACAGAGTTTTCTTTTTATTGTTAACCTTGTTAACCTTTCTCAGCCGCTTGTCATAAATAATTTTCAACTGAGGTGTCTAATTTTAACTATCTACTTTTTCCTTTTTTTAAACTAACGTTTTTGTAATCTACGTAAACTTGTGATTAAAACAAGTATACATTTGAAATAACTAGAACATGTTTAAGTAGGCCTATAATATTTAAATATGTATTTTGTTAATACCAACATGTTTTTTAATCATCTGAATACGGTATTTATGTTTTACATTATCGTGTCTGGAATCATTTTTCTCGTGTAGATTACAAAAATAACAATATCAGGAGAGAAAATGGAAGATTAAAAAATATGCAATCTTGTTGTAAAATTATAGTGAGTGATTTATGGTTGGGACGGAGGCGTTACCTAATCCTTCAGAGGCCATATCTCGCCGGCCAGACTTTAAGTGTCCACGTTGATGGCAACCATTGAGCGGCCGTGATGTCAGTATTAAGTGGATAAAGCATAGAACATATGGCCTACAATCTCCAGAACACTTTCTCCCCAAGTAGCTGGGTTACAGCACTGCGCCACAATTCCGAAAATTCTGCCAAGTCACCGCTGGAAAGTCGACAACCCCAGTCAGAACTATAGTAGCAATGCAATGCTACCTACCATCAACGAGCCAAAACATGTTTTTCTATTTCAACTGTACGGATTGTGTGTATTATTAAAATGAGTTATAGTGAACACTTTATGGTTATTAAAGGTCCATTCTAGTGGACCGTCAGTTGATATTATGAGTTTTTTTTGTGAACCCATCAAGAATGACATTTGAAGTTTCGTACATTTAACTACGAAAAAATATTAAAATACCCACATTTTTACAAAAAACCAACTTATGGTCCACTAGGATAATGCTTAAGCTTTAGAATGGCACTTCGAGTGTTATAATTCTATAATTGTTACGATCCGAATCATTTCAATAGAAACTCAAGTTTTTGTCGTTTTTCATGGATGGAAAAACACCATTCCCTTAATATGTAATAATAGATATATATACTATGATAAATCCTTAATTTCAACATGAGGTTGTTTCATAGAGCTGATAAATATCAAGACACAAATAAATTTAAATAAATTCCCTAATCGAAAGCCTATGCTAATACTAGCCCTATAATTATTAGCACATGTCTCATTTGCACTTTTAACACAAGTGCAAATTCATTCTGTGTACTTCCTGGTCAAGGATAGATACATTAATCAAGTCTAGAAAACATTTGAAGGATGTTTATGAACACATTTGTTCAAGACAACCACAAACTTGAACATATGAACACATCAACTGCTATTGAAATGAGCAAGCAGACCCGTACGGTGAAATGAGTAGGTACCTAAGTTTTTGATTGGACACAGACCTCTCCTATCCACCCTTATAAGTACATTGTTGATGACTCTCCCATCCACCCTTACAAGTACATAGGTTAAAAAGCAAAAATGAGTATTCAATGTGTCATGTAGGATATATCACAACTTCTTATGAAAGACGGTTAGATTTTTAATCGAAATACCAGCTCAGGGTTGAATAGTGTAACACCGTTCGAGAAAACTCGTGGATGTCGTAAAGTGTTGGGTGTGACAGTGGACAATAGTCTGACAATGGAGATTCACAAGTCTACGCCTAGGCCCACTCAAAAATTAAGTAAAGGAAAGCTTTGCTCTCTAGAAAAAGGCCTATTACACTTTGTACGTCCACTGATATAGCTTTGTATTGCGGACATCTTTAAATAAAATATATGCATTTTAAATAGAACTTGTGCCCTGTCAGCAATCTTTTATACGAATAATTCACACGTAATACTTTTAGAAAATCGTCAACTATCTTCAAATAAAACCACACAATCTGCCGATGCTCGTTGCTTAGTGCTGAAATCTAAATTGAAGGTAAGGTGTTAGGAGGTTAGTATACGATGAGATGTTGGTATTCCCATACTGAATAGACGTCCACTTACAGGTAATAACCACAAGCAATAGAACTACTGCTTGACAGTAGCACTGGCTGGACGTCAACTTAATGAGAGTGAACTTGGATTCAAGCTTGTTAACAATATCAGATATACAATACGATAACGTCTACAGAACTAGGTGTACAACGTTGATTTGAATACGTATATTAGTAATGTAATTGTAAATAACGTAGCATTATAATCAAAATTTTAAAGGATTAATATATATATAATAATCCACTACTCCCGTTACAACTTTGTTTTATCAAGAAACCATTTAACTCTTCCCGTTACTACTTTGTTTTACAAATAAACCATTAAACTCCTCCCGTTACAACTTTGTTTTACCAATAAACCATTTAACTACTCCCGTTACTACTTTGTTTTACAAAGAAACCATTTAACTCCTCCCGTTACTAATTTGTTTTACAAAGAAACCATTTAACTCCTCCCGTTACTACTTTGTTTTACAAAGAAACCATTTAACTCCTCCCGTTACTACTTTGTTTTACAAAGAAACCATTTAACTCCTCCCGTTACTACCTTGTTTTATCAAGAAACCATTTAACTCCTCCCGTTACTACTTTGTTTTACAAAGAAACCATTTAACTCCTCCAGTTACTACTTTGTTTTCCAAAGAAACTATTTAACTCCTTCCGTTACTACTTTGTTTTACCAATAAACCATTTAACTACTCCCGTTACTACTTTGTTTTACAAAGAAACCATTTAACTACTCCAGTTACTACTTTGTTTTACAAAGAAACCATTTAACTACTCCCGTTACTACTTTGTTTTACAAAGAAACCATTTCAATCGCCCCGTTACTACTTTGTTTTACCAAGAAACCATTTAACTACTCCCGTTACTACTTTGTTTTACCAATAAACCATTTAACTCCTCCCGTTACTACTTTGTTTTACCAATAAACCATTTAACTACTCCCGTTACTACTTTGTTTTACAAAGAAACCATTTAACTCCTCCCGTTACTAATTTGTTTTACAAAGAAACCATTTAACTCCTCCCGTTACTACTTTGTTTTACAAAGAAACCATTTAACTCCTCCCGTTACTACTTTGTTTTACAAAGAAACCATTTAACTCCTCCCGTTACTACTTTGTTTTACAAAGAAACCATTTAACTCCTCCCGTTACTACTTTGTTTTACAAAGAAACCATTTAACTCCTCCCGTTACTACTTTGTTTTACAAAGAAACCATTTAACTCCTTCCGTTACTACTTTGTTTTACAAAGAAACCATTTAACTCCTCCCGTTACTACTTTGTTTTCCTAAGAAACTATTTAACTCCTTCCGTTACTACTTTGTTTTACCAATAAACCATTTAACTACTCCCGTTACTACTTTGTTTTACTAATAAACCATTTAACTACTCCCGTTACTACTTTGTTTTACAAAGAAACCATTTAACTACTCCAGTTACTACTTTGTTTTACAAAGAAACCATTTAACTACTCCCGTTACTACTTTGTTTTACAAAGAAACCATTTCAATCGCCCCGTTACTACTTTGTTTTACCAAGAAACCATTTAACTACTCCCGTTACTACTTTGTTTTACCAATAAACCATTTAACTCCTCCCGTTACTACTTTGTTTTACAAAGAAACCATTTCAATCGTCCCGTTACTACTTTGTTTTACCAATAAACCATTTAACTACTCCCATTACTACTTTGTTTTACCAATAAACCATTCAACTCCTCCCGTTACTACTTTGTTTTTACTAATAAACCATTTAACTACTCCCGTTACTACTTTGTTTTACCAATAAACCATTTAACTCCTCCCGTTACTACTTTGTTTTACTAATAAACCATTTAACTCCTCCCGTTACTACTTTGTTTTACCAATAAACCATTTAACTCCTCCCGTTACTACTTTGTTTTACCAATAAACCATTTAACTCCACCCGTTACAACTTTGTTTTACCCATCAATATCGATGGTTTTACGAAGTAACCGTTTCACTCCTCTTATTACAACTTTGTTTTATCAAGTAAATATTTCACACCACCTATTACAAGTTTGTTTAAATATAACAGTACATATAGACATTGTTTCAATAACTAATACACAACGACAATAATCAGAATATAATTTATTTTCTAAACAACACAAATAGATAAAATAATTGAATGTTAATAATAAAGAATTTAAGAAATGTACGCATAGTAAATTTAAGTTTAATACAAAATAATATTAAAATACGTTTACATAATCACAGTGAACCCACATGGGCGTAGTTGTCTGAGAGTGAGTCGAACTGCTACCGGTCAACGAGTTTATATGTAGACAAACTAGATCGTTAGGCCTTTGAAATCTATAATCTTGTTATATTATTATTTACTTGTGCATTTTTTTAAATAAAAAACTAATCTTTGAAACTTTGACAGTGGTAATGGGATATTAATAACAATACCAGTACCAATAGTAAATGGAAGTTAAACTGGCAATGGTTTCTGACTCAATGATATAAACAAATGTTGATTTAACAACGAACATAAATAACTACAAACAAAATGAAGACTACCCATCAACACTAGTTGATAGTTGGAGATGGTGTAACTAAACAGGCTGCTACCACATTAGCTGAATACGCTCCTACTTGCTGAACTTTGAATACAATTAACCTTTCGTAAATAAACTATATGCGATAAGAGACGATATCGCTTCAGTGTATAGTCCGAGGGGGGTATCACTCGCCCCCTACATACGTAATGGCTGGCTAATAACTTGTTCCTAGGATATGCTAATTTTATTGGCCCATAAAATGGTGCCCACGGGGCGATTGGGGAGTGTGTGTTCGTGTGCAGTAAATCCTCGCGAGGCCTTTTTGATTTCTTCCACGGTATGATAATGGTCAATTTGCGAGTTTGGGCGAAGCGGTTTAGGCTTGGGCGGCGTTTTCAAAACGCTCGCTGCGATCCCTAAAAACGTGGAGGTTCTTGGCCATGAGCCAAGGTGCAATAGTCTGAGATAGAGAGGGGCTTGAAGCTGCTATTAGATCTTTAGTATATTTCGGCCCGAATTCTATAATACCACATTTTCCTCATATCAACGTTGTTTGTTTTGAGGATTAATAAACACAAATTTCTTTCTATGGATAGTTTCTTCGATTTAAAAATTTCCATAGTAAATTTGTGATGAATTGCTATCAACTGTCGTGTATGAAGAGTAGGGAGGAGGCTCCACTAACTACCGTGTATGAAGGGTGGGTGGAAGGATCCATTTACTGTCGTTTAGTGGGAGGGTCCTTTAACTGTCGTGTACGAAGGGTAGATGGGAGAGAACGTTAGCTATTTTATACGTAAGATAATCTAGAAAATTATATAATAATACTAAGTGTATATAGAGATGTATTATCTGTAACTAGTTTCGATTAAAAATGGGCCAAACTATTTGAGCAAAATATATATTTTGTAGTGAACATACTCCAGGAAAAGGCAGTACCACTACAGTAATTGGTTAATCTTAGGGATTCATTTTAAGCTTCCTATTTGGAGTATCTATAGGTAGACTACTGAAAGGAAATGTAAAGTAATTTGGTCTTGGGTCTTTTCCAATGATTGTGTTTTTGTTTCACGTCTGCCAAACAAATCACCTTATCACAAGGTCAACCTCCTCACTGGTGTACTTCGCTGAATCTATCTATTGAATCTCTTCAAGTTGGTGTAGGCAGAAACCAAGCCCACGACATCATGAGTTACCAGTTTTGGTCTGAGCTGATAAGCGAAAGGATAATGGAGCACTAAGTTTCATAATTGACTATTTAACTTCTCATAAAAGTTTGCTACATCGAGTAATATTATTAATTAATACTACAACTTTATTTTACTTCACTCCTCCTGTTACAACTTTGTTTTACCAAGTAACCACTTCACTCCTCCCGTTACAACATTGTTTAGTCAAGTAACTTTTCAATCCTCCCGTTAAAACTTTGGTTTACCAAGTAACCATTTAATTTCTTCTTTTACAACTTTGTTTTATCAAGAAACTATTTCACTCTTCCCGTTACAACTTTGTTTTACCATATAACCATTTCACTCCTCCCATTACAACTTTGTTTAGTCAAGTAACCATTTCACTCCTCCCGTTACAACTTTGTTTTATCAAGTTGTAACAAGGATGAACTAAAATTTCACTCCTTCAGTTAAAACTTTGTTTTACCAAATATCCATTTCACTTCTCCCGTTACAACTTTTATTTATCAAGTAACCATTTCACTCTTCCCGTTACAACTTTGTTTTATCAAGTAACCATTCCAGTCCTGTTACAACTTTGTTCTATCAAGTACCCAGCTCACTAGTTTTACAAACAAGTAAATACTATGGATACAGTTACCAAGTGGGTTATAGAACTCACGAAACGTTAACCGTGGTCATTCATTATCCCATAGATCGTCAAACGAGTGCATGCTGCATGGAGAAACACACCAATCTGCCCACGGCTCATGCTCGATCATTAGAGGTCATAAAGGCAGCAGTACAAAGGCGGCTTGGCACCCGGAAGTCTCTTGATTTGTGGCTGACCTTGGCTATGATAGTTTTTGCCTAGCCTCACCTTGACATTAGGCGCCAAACCAAAGGTCGCGGGTTCCGTCGGTTTGCATGGATCGTGGTGCACTACGATGGCTGACTACTAGTTGACAACCGCATTGTTTGGTGATGACGCGAGACCATCTGGAAGTCGTGGGACGTCTTGAAATTATTTATTGATGGGAAAACTGCCTAAGAAAAATAATATCCCAGCCTCGCACTGTATTTTTTATAACACAATGTCACTAAAAAATAGTGATTTATTTCCTTTTTTTATTCTTAAGATGCTAATCGTTAAGATATGAGCAAATATAGATTTAAAATGAGTATGATGTAGTCATTGTTACAAAATAAAGTCGACTATTCCTTAAAATTAATTAATAGCCCAAAGGCAAATGAACAGCCGGTGGTTATCAGCTGTTCTCTTTCAACATTTGTTATGACTATCATAGGGATCGAACTGAGAACCTTTAGCTTATAAAAACTTCACTACCTACTAATTAATTGTAATTTATTTTATCGACGATATCCCTCTAGATATTCGACTTCCAGATTAATGAGTTTTTTTATTTTTTTTTTTTTTATTTTACAAAAACTTGATCGTTACCTTAAGCAGAAATGTTAATATGTTTTAAACCTAGTCCAAACAGGTCCTTTATTGAATTATAATATATTATAAGAGAACTATTCTTCAATCAAACAAACAAAATTGTTAAATTGCAAGTTAAGGATACTGGGTGATGAAAATTGGGTTTACTTAAATGTTCTGTAATACATTTATTGTTCATGATTATCTTTTAATTGTTAGCTATCCAAATGTCTCTATTTTTAGTTTACTGTTTAGTTTAAAATTCTTAGTCACACAATGTTGGTCAAAATGTCCAAAATGGGAAAGCCCCAGGAGTGGACAACATTACCCCGGAAATGTTGAAAGCTGATGTGGAAGTAACTGCAACCATATTTCAGGATCTGTTAAAAGATGTGTGGGAGAAGGAAGAAATACCAGAAGATTGGAAAAATGGTCTGCTTATAAAGAACCCAAAGAAAGGGGACACATCACTCTGTACTAATTGGAGAGGGATTACATTGCTTTCAGTGCCAAGTAAAATACTAACAAGAATAATTCTCAACAGAATCAAAGAAGTAGTGGACACCAAATTAAGGAGAGAGCAAGCGGGTTTTAGAAGGGACTATTCATGTATAGATATGATTAATACCTTAAGGATAGTAATTGAACAAAGTTCCGAATATCAAACACCATTATACCTGTCCTTTGTTGACTTTGAAAAAGCTTTCGATTCTATTAGCAGGCAATCGATATGGAAAGCTTTAAAATATTTTGGAGTCCCAAAGAAAATAATCAATCTCATCCAACTTATTTATGAAGATTACAAATTCCAGATAGTACATGAGGGAAAACTGTCAGATTCATTCAGTATAAAGACTGGGGTTAGGCAGGGTTGTTTGTTGTCGCCAATCATCTTCCTAATGGTTTTGGATGGAGTGATGAGGAAAATAGCAAGAAGGCCCAGAGGACTGCGGTGGGGACTCACTGATAGACTCGAAGACATAGATTTCGCCGATGACTTGTGCATTATTGCTCATAGAAGAATAGATATGGAAGATAAGCTCAGAGATCTTGACAGAGAAGGGAAAAAAGTTGGTTTAAAAATTAATTTGGAAAAAACTAAAGAAATGAGAATAAATGAAAGGGACAACCAACAACTGGAGCTGAATGGCAAGGTCATTGAGAGAGTGGAAGAGTTTGTCTATCTTGGAAGTATAGTATCTACGTCAGGGGGGACAGAAAAAGATGTGGCACAGAGGATCAGAAAAGCCAAGGGAGTTTTTGCCCAACTAGCACCAATTTGGCGATCAAACCAACTAAGAAGAAGCACTAAACTCAGAATCTTTGGAACAAATGTAACTTCTGTACTTCTTTATGGTTGTCAAACTTGGAAAGTTACAAAAACAATAACAGCCAAACTCCAGGTTTTCATAAACCGGTGCCTGAGAAGAATTTTAGGTGTCCGATGGCCTGACACGATCACTAACGAAGAATTATGGAGGAGGGCGCAAACATCCCCTGTTGCTGATATAGTTAAAAAAAGAAAATATGGGTGGATAGGACACACTTTAAGGAAAGAGAATAACAACATCAGCCGCCAAGCTCTGGATTGGAACCCACAGGGAAGCAGGAAGAGGGGCAGGCCAAGGATGACATGGAGGAGATCGGTTGAGAAGGAGCTAAAAGAAGAAGGCAAGAGCTGGGGAGAGGCAAAGCGGATGGCCCAGAATCGAGTTCGGTGGAGATCATTTGTTGCGGCCCTACGTCCCCCTCGGGATTAAAGGAAATAAGTCAAGTAAGTCAATGTAAATACTGGACATTATACAAATCACTTTAACATATTACTCACATTTTGCTGCAGTTAGTCTTTTCGAAATTTGCGAACCGATTTCATAGTTTAAGAAACATTAACCGAAAATTTTAATAATAATGATAATGACAATAAACCGATAGTATATATAAATTTGTTCTTTTTTAGTTTGTATTGATGAACGAACAGTGAATCATGAACAAACTAACATACATTATGTAAAACACTTCCAAATGTGTAGTTACATCATTCCTCATACATTTTATAGCAAATCTTATCATAAAATTAAAAAATAATTTAATTCGACCTAATCTACAACAGCAGCAAAGAAAAAAGAAAGACAAAAAATAAACCCACTAGCCTTTTACAGAATCATGCATTATTGGTCATTTGCACACACATCAGTTTTACTTTTTTGTACTTATATTTTTTAAAGTGTTTATTTAAGAATGTATCCGGATTAAATTTTTAAAAATATTTCTTGTTACCCTGATTATATAATCAGGGTAACAAGAAGTATATACACTGATTGACAGATTAAAACTAACTAAACAATATTATCATTACCAAATATGTAATTTATAATAACGGACTCATTTAAGTGCCTTAAAAGTGCATTTTCATTATACACATGTTCTGTACAACTTATCGTATAGTGTGAGTACGCCTTGGAGATTTTTGTAGAAGCAGTACACTAGTGTATCATGGCTAAAGCGCATCAGTGATGCACTGTGCTTGCATTTAACGAGCGGGGAAAGCTGTACTATAATGCTACGATAAACATTGTAATTGAAGTTTTTTTGTACAGAAAATTACAGGAGTGAAACATTGCATATTTTATATGTAGGCCAATTACTATACAAGAATAATATGTAAACATAAGTCAAATATTTACATGAGATTCCTGATACTCGAATGGCTATTTGGTTACATGTGGAAATTAATGTGTATTAATTCAACATATGCGGCAAAAGGGAAAATGCATGCTTTTCACCACTGCTTATAAATTTAATATACATGCAGATTAAACTTATAGTTAACGTAAAATCGATATACGGTGTAGTTTTCATCAAATTCATGAGGAACAGGCCAAATGCACATACATTTGGAAACAGATCTTAAAATAATAATAAAATCATTCGACTTTTCCCATAACCCTAGAATATTATCCGAATACATTAATTTATAAATTAATGAGAGTTCAATACTGATCTCGTGACACGTGCCCACTAAACACCAAAAGCCATCCAAGCAGATAATCAACTACATCAGGACAGCTACAACAAGTTCTAATTGTACGACAGCCCTTTTTGTTGAGCCCAAATTATGAGCTACCCATCGATGTAAATCAGCCCATAGTTTTATCAAACTCCTCATAGTAAAACGAAGCGTATGAAAACTGACTAAACTAAGAAAAGCTTTTAAAATTATAAATGGAAAATATTGTTATTTTTCTAAATCTTAATTGCCATCGATGTCATGACATGTTTGTAACGTACCTAAACATCTTTGGAAAAACTGTCTTCATCTTATGCACAGCGCAAAAGACGAGTCGTTATGTAGGTAAGAGGTAGGGGAAATAGGGTGGTAAATCCAGAAAGTTTACAGATGAATCTTATCACTTAAGTCGTGGAATTGTTTTATGAGGTAGTAAAATTGAATGGTAGAGAATTAACAGTCCGCCACTTTCCCCAAGATGTCAAAGAGTAAAGACACTAATTCTAACGTCTTCATTACTTTTTGCAGTGATAATAGCCGTGTGTGGAACTGGAGAATGGTAATTTAAAAAGTTCTTTAAACGAATATGAAATAACAATAAAACTTTACGAAATTATAAATAAACGTATACAGGGTGTTTGAAAAGTGTGGGGCAACACTTTAGGAAATGATTAAATAGGTAAAAAAAAAACAAAAACAAAACAGTTCCTGTGAAGATGTGTGTCTTTTCATTCTCGTTTAGTTTGACGTCTGTCTGTCTGTCTGTGTGTTCTTTAAAACATACCATATCTCCTAAACGGTATTAGATATAGTTTTGAAACTTGACAGGAATATTTAAATTCACACCACCAAATATACCCTAAAAATATAAAATAGTATTTTTACCCTATTCAAAATGGAGGCCGTTTAAAAATATTTGTGCTAAATGTCATGAAAACCAAATCAAAAACAAAAAATTGTCACGACTCCTAATATTTAGCTTAAAAAAAAGCATATCTTTTGGTACCTCATTTGTTACAATCAGACAGTAAATAACTGAGAACATGTAATTTTTCTGATTGTGTGCAACATTTGACTGGTGCTTTTGTTCAAGTCCTAGACACAAGTATATGAAAGTTGCAAAAACATTATGCACACAATAAGAAAAATTACAATTTCTCAGTTATTTACTGTCAAATGAGGTACCAAAAGATTTGCCTCTTTTTAAGCTAAATATTAGGTGTCGTGACAAACTTTTTTTATGCTTTGATTTTCATGACATTTACCGTTAAAACCTTTAAACGGCCACAATTTTGAAACGGGTAAAAATAAAAATTTATATTTTTAGAGTATATTTGGTGGTGAGAAGTTCGTGTTAAGTTCGTGTTAAGTGTTAATAAATTCGTGTTAAATTTCAAAACTAAAGCTAATACCGTTTAGGAGATATGGGATTTTTTAAAGAACATACAGACAGGCAGACGCTAAACTAAGCGAGATAAGACACATCTTCACAGGAACTTTTTTGTTTATTTTTACCTATTTAATCACTTCCTGAAGTTGTGCCCCACACTTTTCAAACACCCTGATAATCTTGTAATCTAATTCCTGTAGACATACAGTTATTAAAACCCAGCAAAGAAAACTGCTGATTTTGGTTTGCCACTCATAAAGGAAAAGTTGATCACAGCTGCCAGATCCTTGGGAGGAAATCATTAGAGTTGTTTGACTGAACAGTTCCAGAGTGGAACACAGTGATTACTCTCAATCCGGAGGAACACGTGCTCCATGATTAGCCGGTGGAACACGTAGGCTCTGTGATAATGGAGCATTCTCTAACCTAAAATCATCTGATTAATTGAACGATTACTTAGGTAAAAGGTAAACATATATGATGATGGAACATATATGATGTCTCTTAACTAATTTGAGACAGCTGTGAGCTATTGAGAACCCAAGTGCGAGATCAGATAGAACATGATAATAATTACAATTCTAGAGGTTACGTACAGTTGTATGGACCCACCCACACACCCAGACAAGTACATTAGTGTGGTAGCCTACGTGTTTCCTGTTGATTATACGTAAACAAGAAATGTTTAATAATATTTTAACAGTTTTTATGAAAGCTATCCTGTATTACAGTTGTTTGAGAATGATCATTTTATAATTTTAAATTTAGGTTTAAAAAGTTAGAACTTGATACGTTCAGTCAATGTACCTATGGATCGTGGAACATTTAGGGATGGCAACGATATATCGATAAATATGTTTCGATATATCGATATATTAGTATCGATATTTTCTTTCGATAGTATCGGCCATAATGATATTTTGGTCAGATTTATCATATCACTAAATATTGACGTTATTCTCTTTCCTAAAAATTATCGCGATTAGAAAAAAGATATTTAAATTGCCTCTTATAAATACAAAACATGTATTGAAATAATAAAGTAACTTTATTTAGTATTTTACGTGATGTTAACGCACTAAAATGTAGTTTAGTGAATTAATATGTTTAATTTTTAGTGTTTGTAAGAAGACAAGTCATGTTAAAATGTGGAAAACAAAAATAACATTGTTATTACATTATTCTTTTATAATTACAATAATAATTATAGGTATAATTGTTTTGAATATTTGTCTTTCAGCCCCGTAGACCATAACTTGTTTCGTATAGATAAATGTATTTAATTTTTACATTTAGTGGGCTATTCTAAATAGTGACAGCAAAACATGAATGTATATTTTGTCATGAAATAAGAGTTAGTGCATAATATTATAAAGACCTATTATTATTCATTATTAATATTCGATATATCGTTTATTCGATATATCGATATTTTTCTTTCGATATTATCTTTAGATCGATATTTGGCTTGCGATAATTCGATATATCGATATGTTGAAAACATTTGCCATTCCTAGGAACATGCCAGTGATTTCCTTGTATTAGGAAATCTATCTACTCGTCGTTGTGAAGGTTTTAGAGTAATATATTATAATACTAATTCGTTGGATTTAAAATTTATTTTCAAGTTTCATATGAGACATATTTAAACCATTGAGGGTTACCTGAGATTATAAGTAAAAATCGCTTATTTGAAGGGCGATAACAGGGTTTTGTCACACAAAAAAAATTCACTGACATAAATAAAGTTTTGTAAATAAATTTAGATTAATTTGTCTTATTTTAAAAACATACGGTACGTTCTAGAATTCTGAACTATTTGTAAATCTATTATTGTTTACTGCAAATGAACAAGAGCATCTTCATAGTGACCTCTACTACTGCTCATTAATCCATACTACTAGTAGTATAGTGACCCTCCCACCCATACAAGTACAATGGCAATGACCCAACCGCACAGTAAAAATTATAGTTATTTAGAACGTAGGTATAGAAAATGTTCATTTTTCAGATATATTGTTTAGTTCAGATGCAAAAAAAATAATTCAAAATATCTCTAAAAACAATAACAATGATCATGAATAATGCATAAACTATCCTTCAAACATCACATTAAAACAGTGTAGAAAACGGTTAAGTAATTTTGAACAGCCATATTAACTAATTAACGAAGACAAAAGATTAATTACGCTCTTCCGTGAGAACTTCAGTTATTAAAATAAAAAGATAAAACCTCGCGGGAAATGAACAACAGTATCTTTAAAATAGGAAGGGAACCTCATGTGAAACCTCAGTGAAAATGTCCTCTTTCAAAGAAAATAAATCTCTGTTAGACTAACGTTTCTTGAAATTATCAATTTTTACTGTACTATCATTGTCAAATGTTCTTATATTACTTTAAAAAAATACAAAACTGAGTATTAGGTCTATATCAAACTTCTTTAAGTAGATGTCTTGTTGTGGAATTTCAAAATATCAAGTGCTATTATATCATTTTATCTCTTTGAATTTATATAAGCATTGATTAAATAAATCAATGATTAAATAGAATATTTAAAATACAATATTTTATATACACCCTAACTTCTATTTTCTTTATATCCACACGCAGAGCTATCAATAATTGTGTGAAATATGAAAAATTATATGATAAGGAATATTTATTTTTTTTTAAATATGAAATGAAATTAAACTGTCTTTATTTTAGTGGCGAGTTTAGGACTATACAGTCCTCTCTTCCACTTAACCACTTAATAAATAGGAAATATATAAAAAAATAATGTTGTGAAACAAAAACGTACTGTTCGTTACACCTTTAAAAAGTTTGAATTTATCTAGAGATCTTCAGTTTATCATAGTAGATTGTGCAAGAATGTAATGTCCATTGATCCATTGATTTGAAATTGCCTTCAATACTAACTTCCGAATGTTCGACTTTTTTTATATTTAAAGGAAAAAAGTGCTGCATATGTTAACAAGATGATATAACAATACAGACCTCTCACCATATTCCAAAAGTTTCAGAACAAACTTGGAATAAAAAATCTGATAGCTAACACTCGGTAAATAAATTTACATAATTAGCAGTGTTTAAAATGGCTGCTAGACATTTTCCCAAACTATTGTCCCACGGAAAGACGAGGACAACACTTCACAGTTAACAAGGCACTGGCGCTCTTGTCAATTAGCCACCCAACCTTGGAGTCGATCAGCTGATAGAAGATTTATCAACTAGGAAACACTGGCCACAAAAACCATTGTAATTACTGCAGCCAGAACTATTACTAGTAAACGTTTCCTGATAATCTTCACCGAGGATCGAAGGAAATCCATTTGTCTGGCTGTGCCTACTGGGAAAATATTTGACGTCTTTCACAGACCACCCCATAAACATACAATGTTCTTTCTGAGACACTGTCAGTACCTAGAAGAAGATGTATTACGTCTGTTATAGACGCGCCTTTTTAAAATAGAATATTCTCTCTGAGATATTCTTGTCAGTATTAAGAAGAAAATGTTTGACGTCTTTCATAGACGCTTTCCGTCAAAATAGAACATTCTCTCTGAGATATTCTTGTCAGTATCAAGAAAAAAATGTTTGAGGTCTTTCAAAGACTTACTCCATCAAAGTACATTGTTCTTTCTGAGTCTTTCTGTTCTTTCTAAGTTTTTTTAGAAGGACATGTTAGACTTCCATGAAAAACACTTTCCATCAAAATAGAATGATGTCTCTGTGGTATTCTTGTCAGTATCAAAAAGACATTTTTGACGTATTTCACACATGCCTCCATCAAAATAAAATATTCTCTCTGAGATATTCTTCTCACTACCTTGAAGAAAATTTTTGACGTCTTTCACAGATTCACTCCGTAAAAATAGAACATTTTCTCTGAGATATTCTTGCCAGTACCTAGAAGAAAATATTTGAGGCATTTCAAAGACTCCATCAACGCAAATTGTTCTTTCTGATATATTTTATTAATTGTACAGCTTTCATAGGTCAGCTATCAAACCAATTAAAGATAAAAAATTAAAATAAAATCTACAGTACCCAGTAGAATACTTGTGTCTCAGTGCTTAAAAATACTGATCTCCCGTCACAGAGCTAAAACCATATTTACTAACCATTCAACACCTGCTTCTCCGATTGAATAAAGACCACTAATCCCCCCCTGAAAATAACGCAATGGGAACTCATTAACTATGTGATACATAGTTTGAACTTATTTATATAGCATACAATGATTACATTACCATAGTCCCTTGGTATTATTTAGTAATAGTTAGATGGCAATGTTATAAAGTGCCTCATTATATGCATGTACAACTGGTAGGCTGTAGTTCTACGTCTAAGGAAAAGTAAAGGTGCATGTTTGAATGTTCTCTCTAAATTCATGTTCAAACCCCTTTCCACAGATCCAGGGTTGCACGTTGACCTAAAGTGAAAAGTAAGTAGCAAAATATTGAGGAGCAGTTCAACTGAACAAAATATTGAGGAGCAGTTCAACTGAACAAAATATTGAGGAGCAGTTCAACTGAACAAAATATTGAGGAGCGGCGAGTGGATCAATACCTCTGTACGTGTATGGGTGGGCGGGTGGATCAATACCTCTGTACGTGTATGGGTGGTTGGGTTGGTTAATACCACTGTACGTGTATGGGTGGGCGGGTGGGTTCGTAATTTTACCCGAAAAATCAATCTTGTAGATTCCATATTATATCACTGTATATCCAGCTTGATATCCTGTAATAATATTAAGCCCGGGACTACTGTATCTCGGTTAAAAGGGATTTTACTGCACCTCAGATTCTCCAATATGATTGCACCCACTAAGATCACAATTTAAATCCACCCATGCACTCACGTATCATATTATGCTCTTGTTGCCATTAAACTTCATTATCTACTGAAGCACTCTTTTCTATCAATGTATCTGGATGCTCTTGAAATTCCTTCTCTCCATTCCTCTATAGTACTTGCAAAAACGTCATTTTCTCTTCCCAAATTTTTTTTTATACTCTCTCATTAAACAACCAACTCCACTGTTAAAAGTACTCAACTGAACAAAATATTGAGGAGCAGTTCAACTGAACAAAATATTGAGGAGCAGTTCAACTGAACAAAATATTGAGGAGCAGTTCAACTGAACAAAATATTGAGGAGCAGTTCAACTGAACAAAATATTGAGGAGCAGTTCAACTGAACAAAATATCGAAAACTTCAAATTCCTCAAAGATATCGATAGTTAGGATATACGTCTTATGCTCGTCTAAGGCGATTATTTTGTGATTGAACTTCAAAAATGTATGCACCGTATCAAACCGAAAGGCCTTGTAAGAGTTCTTCACGTATGAAGTCTCCAGAAATCAGTTTTAACTTATTAGTAGTCAGTTGATTTCAATTTTATACGTCGAAAATTTCCCCCTTGAAATTAAACTAATAGATTAAAATTAAGTACGTAATTGAAGCTATTAATTGAAGTATGTAATATATAATTTTATTTTATTGATAAGCCTTGCTGTGTATAGGAAAATTGATGTTTTGTGTTAGTAGTAACGAGTAAAAAATAAAATAATAATAAGACGTACACCTTTTAGCATAGAAATGAATCGACGGTAAGTAAAGTGAAGCTGTAAAGAAGCATAATTAAAAATATACACTTTCCGTTCTGAGGAGTTCTTGAATTTACAGTGCTTTGACTTCTCTACACCCAGCGTCTCTCTGATCATAATTCTATTATGATAACTTGGTTACATTTCGTGTCTTCCAAGTCACAAATTGGCATATTTATGGAATTGGTTTGGGAAAACTTACTAAAAATAAACTAATGTTTTTTTAATTATTAAATGTATCGATTGGTTGATTTATAATAAAAAACATTGTGTGTGAAGTAAATATATGCTTACTATTAAGTTTTCTTGTCAGGCCTAAATATAAGTACGTCAATGAAAAAATAGGTATTTTAATAAATATTGGTATAGGGACCTTGGTAAAAAAAATATTTGTGGGGATTTATTTTTACCGAAATTCTGTAACGGAGAGTGAAAAATACAGTACCTGAGATATGATACGCCCACATTCCATAAAGAACGTCTCATGCAAAACCTCGAAGTCTTGATTATTTTCTTACTTTAACTTTTATTTTGTTGATATTACTATTATTTTAACTAATTTAGTTAGTTATTAAGTTTTAGTTATTTAACTAATAACTAAAACAGTTCACTCACAAACACTCCAAAAATGTAAATAGCTCAGTTTCTTAATGAAAGTTTTTAACATACTTACATAATACGTGAAGCAGTTTTTTGTGAACGCAACTCCTGCCTTATTTGTTTTACCAATTTAAACGGTTGAGGTGTCAACAAATGTGCCTCTGTTCGTAGTTGTGCAATAAGGTCTTAATTCTTCAATATTTTTTACCCTGCAGGTTATGAGAAGGCCTCAAAGTACGTTTATCAGCCATAAGAGTAACATGGGGAGAGATTTAAATGAATCACAAACTAACAACTGTTCAAACGTAAATAATGATTTCCAAACAGTTTTAACAGCTGTTGGAATGTAAAAAATGGCTTTTGTGTGCATAACCTTAAAACAGGAAAGGTTTTAAGCATAGTGTTATTCACATTCGATTGTAGGGCTCCGCCCTACTGAACTTGAAGTTTTCAATAGCAATCTAATCAAGTTATTTTGTTTACTAAGTTAATCGTCAGACTCTTTGAACATCATTGAGTGTTTAAACTAATAAATATATAGCAATGCAAGTATTGTGAGCAAAATACTGTAAATCAATTTTAAAATTGTGATTTTACGTAATACACTTGCCCACCTACTATTATTTGTAGTCAAAATTCAGGCCGATGGCTGAGGAGTCACGAGCACAGCGAATGACGGGGTTGTTGAAACACGAAGCGTGCAGGGGAGATTTCCAATTGCACCGGGGTCAGGGATCGGCCCCAAACTGATGTGTCCAGTTGCACCGGAGCCCCTTTTGGGGGGTGTTCCAATTGCACCAGAGGCCCTTGTTTATGACATGAGCCGGGAAAGTCCAACCAGGCCGGATTCCTAGTACAGTAACCCCAAGCTGACCGTGCCAAATTCCACACCCTTTGTTATGACATGAGTCATGAGTCGGTTAGGTTAGGTTAGGTTAGGTTAGGTTAGGTTAGGTTAGGTTAGGTTAGGTTAGGTTAGGTTAGGTTAGGTTAGGTTAGGTTAGGTTAGATGTAAGTGTTGCCACGGATAAACACAAAATTAAACATTAAATACATAGTTACCATATTTATTAGTTAGAACCTGCTATGGTCTACCATTACTATGTGCCACGAAACATCGGCAAGTGTTTGATAGAATATTCCATTGCGAAATTGTTAAACACTTATAAACTATGTTTGAAGAAATGTAGTGGGGTGGGGAAGGAAGGGGCCTTCCAATTGCACCGGCTCCGGCGGTCGAAGGAATTTGCAGCGGGGATAAGTGAGGTGGGTAGATTTTGACCACCGGTGCATCTGGACACTTTTCGGACGGAGGAATGTTTTGACCCGTGGAAATTCCTTTGACCGCCGGTGCAACTGGATATCAGCCGCGTGCAGGGGTTTCCCCTAGTTAAACAATATTTCTGATAATCATCAATCACTCTGGCGGTAAAAGCAGTAGCCGATGTCAACAAGGCTCTAAGGGCGAAAAAATTCAAAAAGCGGTAATTTCGCCATTCTGCTTGGTATGCAAGGCTCAAACTTACAACCGAGAGGCTCCGATGTTCTTCGCTGTTTGTGAACACAGTTACACCACGTCGCCGGCCATAAACAGTTACTTCATCGTCTAAACCCAAGAGTTGAAAGTGTAGACTGAGTAGGTGTGGGTTAGATGGCAGGATTTATTATTTCCGTAACCCAGATGTAAGGACAGGGGTTATTATTCACAATATAGTACTATTTATAACCTACCTATTAATCAGAAACTGAATTCATTATAAAATATAGCAAAGCAATTTTATAATTTAAGAATCCCTAAGAATCGGACGTTATCTACTTTCGATATCAAACAGTTTGGTTATATACTCGTGGAAAGAGGCCAAAACGAACTAATTTCCAGGATTTGAGTAGGTAATGGGACATTGTTTCTTCTCGATTGCTATGGTGATTGTTATAAAATGATGAATTTAGGGGTCTAGGATAAGTTTATTATTAATAAAATATATTACCATGAGATGTATTTTCAGTTTATTTGATCATTTTGCGTTTGTTGGTTTTGACAACAGGATGCTTGTCTGTATATTATCTGTAGAACACTGAACATTTTTGAAATTTTTTTTATTTCACCGGCTAACGATTTTTTTATTACGGGGTAGAGTGTCTGATTACAAAGAATCTACAGTCTGCAGCTGCATTTTTAAATGGTATGAAAAAATGTGTGAATTTTCAGTGCATATAAATAAAACTTATTTTTACCTTCTACATGTCTACACCTGGTAACCATGAAAAATTAAAAGCAGCATACATCCGTGATTTTAACTTAAACTTAATTATGATCGGTTTTATCAAAAAACAGTAAAGTTGTAGTAGAGATGGTAAATTAGATCTATAAATGTGGTTGGTAAACAACAGTGAGCAGTGATGTTTGTATAAAACTTGGTACCTTTATTCAGGAAAGCCTTTATTTTCTATTAAGCTACTGCACAGTAATTGAGACGTAAGAAATCTCAGTACGTAAGAGTTATAAAATCAGTACTACGCTGAAATTAAAACAGCTAAATGCTGATATAACAATAGTGTAATCAGCAACTCCTGAAACTATACAGGATATTTTAAATAATAATGTACATTCAAATATTATGCAATACCAGATGTCAACATCGTACCGTGTACTTAATTTTAATGTTTATATGAATATCAAGCAAACATGCACACAAATGCGTGCATTTTAAAATATTACTCTTTTGCATTTTGTGGCCTATCCTTTTAAAGAAACTCTTGTGCTGTTTAAAACCAGCACATTCTTTATCAAAATTAAACAATTTTAAGGTTACCCCTGTTGAAATGAAAGATTATACAAGTGATTATAGATACTACAGACTGATTTCGGACCTTTTCCGTTAATTCACTGCCACTACCTTTTCCGTTACTTCACTACTACTACTTTTTATCGTAATTACGGTTAGGTTGGGTTAGATTATGTCAGGTTAGGTCAGGTGGCTACTAAAGTTGATAAACAACTGGTAAATCCAATGATTGACTTACCACCGAATGCGATCTCCTTGTGTGAGTTCTTAGAAAACGATAAGATAAGTCCAGCGATATCAGATTCCTAGCAGATAAAGAATACCACAGTGGACGTAAAAATGATTGGGGAAGAGTTTTTAGAGCAATAAAATATTTATTAAGCGGTAGTTAATTATCAGAAAAAGAAAAAAAAAAGGTAGTGGTAGTGAATTAACGGAAAATATCCCAGACTGGCTAAGGTCCAATGTGAGTTTTATTTATTTTTTTTTTTATTTGCGTTAACTATGTGGTATTTACGAACCGTAGTGTAAATGTTTTAACTTCGTGGTATTTGATCAAATGGCTCAGTTGAAACTCTTGGTTTTGCTCGTAAATACTAGATGGTATTTAATAATACAATTTATTTTAGATCTTTTGATACCTCTATGGTGTTTCATAGTGTTGATCACGAACTCTTAGTTAATTCACAGTCACTAAGGTCCAAACAATAAAGTAGCTAGCCTCATTAAATCTAATCTGTCAGCTAGAGAACAAGCTGTGTATATAAATGGCTCATTGTCTAACTGAAAACGAATAAGATAAGGTGTTCCGTAAGGGTCCATTTTAGGACCTATTTTATTCTTAATATATTGTAGGGTCTTGTAAAGAAATAGTGATTGTAATTATTATTTAATTAACGACCTTGAGCTTTGTTTTTTCTGTAAGAATTAGACAATACCCTAGCTTCTAATTTACTTAAGGATATTTTAATTTGTTGATAACAATTCTGACTAAATAGCAAAAACACCCTAAATCTTCCACTTTGCCTAACCTTTGATACTGATAATGATACATGTAAAAATTTCTAACCTCTTTATACATTTATGCAAATGAACTTGAAATTATTAAACAAACTAGATTTCATAGACAATAAGTTTTGTTAAGGTCTGAAAAAAGCACTTATAAAGTAGAGTCTTTCAACTAAGAGTAAGATTATATTTATAGCACATATATAAACAAAATCACTTACGTTATGAATGTATTCTGATAACATTAAAAAGCGTCAATTTTTGCACTCGAAAAAATTGTGGAGTAAAATTGGCAGACTTTATTCTTGAAATATCTTAACTTTTTCAATGTTTAACTTTGCTTGTAAGTTGTCAAGAAATGTCAAGAAACGTTATCATAATCATCAAATCTTATGATCGCAAACAAAATATTAAATTAAATCTTTTACTGGAAAGGAAATTTAAATCAACTTGCATTGATTTCCGTTGCCGCTCAGAGACGATTTGACTTATAAGAACATGCTTAAACCACAACAGGCTTTAGATTCCAATAATTTTGCTGAACAGTTTTTTAAATCTGAAAAATAATAATTCCAAAAATTGGTGATTGTTTTGAATTGTTAAAAACACTGTGTTATGTATTTATTATTTATGCCAGTGAAGCATTTCTATAGTGTATATTTATCGTCCATATATTTAATCACACCTTTCTGAAAATAATCAAGAGGCATTTTAAAGTAATTTTTTAGCAATTATTTTATTTTCATATCCAATTTTGTCTTATGTTGCTTACCGAGTGTATGTCAATTTAATATTCCATCTTGACGTGTCTCAGCCTTCTTAATATGTTACTGGCTTAAAATGTGAAGGATTTCACTAAAAAAAAGGCATTATAAAATCCCAACTGAAAATGTGTGTTATTCTCTGTTCACACGGCTTAATGGGGCTTCGACCGAGTTTTTTTGGTCGAAACCACACTCTATTGATTTCAATAGGTTCTTTCAATTCTCCCTTTGTCACTCATTAGACGAATTTCGGAATCTGGTCGTAGTGGGTAACCCGTTGTGGCTCCCAGTTGCGCAACCGTTGACTGTGCCGTATGTTGACGGTGGCGTGGTTTTTGAGAGGCAGTTATCGGGACCGTGCGAACTGCGAACCTCTCGGTGAAAGTGGAATCACGGAGCTGATTGCCTCATATTCGTATAATTGCCGTGACGACTGCTGCCGCATTTTAACCTAAACTTACTGCAGTTTTATAGCGAGTATTCATTAACCTTCCAAGTGGCTGTCGTTGGCCGTAGAAACAAACAGAGAACGTCTAATGAGAATTTAAAATGTACGTGGAGATGTCCGTTAGTGTTTACGTAATTTAAAATAGGTAATTGAAGATCCTTTTTCGCAATATTTGGGTCATATGAGGAGACAGACCAGTGTGGACGACTGAGAATGTTTTGGTGAGTACTATGATATCAATGTGAGATGCATCAGAGTAGTGTTGTAGTCCAACTACTTAGAGATAATCGATTGGTACAATCAATAGGGTCTCATTTACTTGATTAAGTTAATCAACACGGATATAAACGGTCGCAAAGAATTGGTACAGCTTTCCCTCATATTAAACACAAAAAAATCAAAACTTTAAATATTACCAGTTTGATTCCCAGATATGTTTTCTGCTATAACTAAAAAACTAGTCAAGTTAGAGATATGCAGTTTTTACTACAATATTTTAAATTGTAATTCACATCTTTTCTGGAAATTTTATCAAAATCGTTAGAGCCGTTTTTGAGAAAATTCCATTTTTGTATGTTTATGCCTATAAAAATAAAAAAAAAGTAAAATTTAAAAAAGTTGATATATTGGCTAAATACACCTGCATACCAACTTTCATAAAAATGTATCCATCCGTTTGGTCTCAAGCAAAGTCAACGTACACACAGACAGACACATATACGGAACAACAACAAACATTTTTTTCGAAAAAAAAACACTTTTTGGCTTCAGGAGACTCTAAAATGGGTTTTTAGTCCAATTTGTAAAAACATTTGTGTTACGATCACAATATTTTCTCTATGATAACGCATATGGAGGAGAAAGTAAAAAGTCTGGAATGTTCAGCTGAAGCGATGGTAATATTGGGCCCCCAATAACAGGAAAGAACTACGAATTTCAATCCCATCGATATTACCGATAAAATTAGAGATAGGCCTAAGTCACATATTCAGATTCAGCCATATACTTATTTTGTATATAATAGGTTTAACAAATTAAAGAGGATATGCATAAATTACATCACTCAAATTATGAATTTTAACTAGTAGCTAGTGTCAAACTGTTCTTTAAATACAATAATGTTAAGTTGCGGTAAAATGATAAAATAAGCTGTATAGTATGACATGCCACAGAAGGCAATTTACACAAGATAAGATATAGTATGACATGCCACAGAAGGCAATTTACACAAGATAAGATATAGTATGACATGCCACAGAAGGCAATTTACACAAGATAAGATATATTATGACATGCCACAGAAGGCAATTTACACAAGATAAGATATATTATGACATGCCACAGAAGGCAATTTACACAAGATAAGATATAGTATGACATGCCACAGAAGGCAATTTACACAAGATAAGATATAGTATGACATGCCACAGAAGGCAATTTACACAAGATAAGATTATTTTGTCAGCAATAATAACAAATAATAAACATTTATCAGCTTTCATGTACAGATATTGAAGACTCTTCTTTATTTACATTTTAGATTTCTTTTTAACAGCTTCTTTTAAAATTCGTATACCATCCACGTGACGTCACTGGATGCGCAATATTTATGTAAGAACGTCCAGTAAATGCTTTGGCCTATTGGCTTGAATGTTTCAAAGACCTGAACAGTGTCAACGTTCATGTAACACAAACTCTATCTAATAAACTTCTTACATAGGCTCATGGCTCCACAACCCCTAGTACACAAAATTCAAATCCTATTCCTCCTTTTTCAATAACAAACTCAAATACACTGACTTCACACAAATTCGTTAAAAAGATGTATTTTGTGTTTTAAAATAGTATTTATAAAATATAAACGTAAAAATTTACGTTTATTTATTTATTCTTAAAAAGCCGATCGTCAAAATATGGGCGAACATGAATTTGGAATGAGTTTCATTGTTACAAACTAAGGCCAAATTAATAATAAGAGTAGAAAGTTTCATTAATTAATATACCAATGACAAATGAACAGACTGTGGTTTTAGGCTACTTCCTTTCAAAATATGATATGAAACGAAATGTTAAACTTATTTATTGAAAAGTTAGTAACAGTGTTATATTAATAATGTTACAATGAATAAAAGCACTGTAGACAAAAACATTACAATTTATAATTACCGTTAAATAAATTCATAAAATGATAAATTGAAAGATCAAACAAGTTAAAAAAGCCAAGCGAACACTGTATAAACTTTTAGAATGTTTACTTACATGAATCAAGCTTCATGATCAGTTAGAGAAAGCATATGCATTACCTTCCATATTAATTTATTAACGTCTTTTTAGCTATGCAACGTTTTTCCCCTTAATCTTGCATAAAAAATAATAAGACAATTTATAAATAAGCAATTTACCTTTTTTAAAAAAATATAACACTATTACTTTACTAGAAATAGAAGCATAATGTATATATTCCACCTCATTTAGTGAACAGGCTTATATTTATTAACCTATCAACTGATTGTGTATTACTAAACAGCTGACGGCACTGGACTTTATAGGTTAATTTCTCTTATATTAGAGTTTATTATAATATTTCTTATTTTATCATAAAAGTTTAAACTCCAAACATATATATGTTTCAATAATGTAATCTTAAAAGATAAATTATTAAAAATATTATTTGTGCCGAAGGAAACTTCGATGTTTTCAAATAATAATTTTTTATTGACTTCAATTAAAAGTATACTTAACCTTGAGTCAATTTTGTCAATAGTGAATGTAAAAACTTAAAATAACAACGGTTAGACTTATCGAAGTAAGAAATACAAAACAACAATAAATAATTTTAAATGTACATAGCTTTTTTAATACAGGACTGTATAACACATTAATTCTTAAGATAGACAACAGATTTTCTTATACAGATTTAAATTAATACTAAATTAAAAAGATAATATCAATAAATTCAATATTATGATTATATACTGTAACATGAAAACAATGTACTCTAAATTGAAAGTTTAAAGTAGCCGTTCCCCTCCGCGTAAAACGCCAGAAACATGGTTTTCTATTGAAACGATTCGGTTCGTAATAAATATCTTATAATAATACTTTATTTCATGATTAAATATATTAAAATGTACATGTCAGTACGTGATGGGTTACATTGAAAAATTCATAATATCAACTTATGGTCCACTAGAATGGACCTTTAATAAAGAGTACAATATAACTCATTATGAAAATAAACACGAACCGTACAGTTGAAATAGAATAGCACATTTTCGCCCGCTGACAATAAAATTACGTTGCTACTATAGGGTTGTCAGAGGCTGTCGACTTTCCAGCGGTGACTTGACGGTTTGGGGAACGGCCAACTTGGTAAACACAATTATTTCATCATTATAAATAGAATAACTATAGTGAATTCTGTCTGTATAGTTGTAATATTGCAAGCCGTGGTGGCTCAGTGGCCATGTCCAAGGTTTCAATCCCCAATGAGCCAACGGGCCCTGCAGGCCCGTGTGAACTGGCGAGAAAAATTCAGACAATAAATTTACATTTTTGGTAACAAATTCAAATAAGCATAATAGTAGCAATTTTTAAAACAGTCAACAAGCCTCCATCCAATATACTCCTCCTCCGTAGATGAAGTGCTTACTACACCGTGGATAATAAAGCATAATTAAAATGCAATGTGGTTAATAATTAAAACGGATAAAGGTGTGAACTAGCAAGGTGCAGGCTGTGAGAGGGCAACGGACCTGGTCACCGCTCAAAGCCGTGCAATTTGTCACGCGGAGGCGGGGCGGAGGTCGTGATCGGCTTTGTTGATTATGGCTGCGATAAGGAGGCATCTCCAGGCCGTCGCAGGTTCAGATCCCTGATAGCTATAACCAACAGATAGCCCGGGCTACACTTCCGCCCGTAGGAGGAGCAGATAACAACTGGTCTTATGTCGATTATAATTTTATTATAATCGTTGAAAGTGTTTGTGTGCATCTATAATCGTGAACTACCTCTAAACCATGCTTTCTACGTCGACGTGTCCGCAACAACGTGGGCACTTAGGGGTTTATGTATGGTCATTCAAACCTACATAAGATAATTTATTCCCAACAAAAACCTATACAAGTTTTTTAAGTTCACTTAAAAATAAATACTGCAAAAAAATAAGCATAAATCCGAATTCTTTCATTTATGCCAGAACTTGTAGGGCTAATGGAAACGGAAAGACAAACAGATCAGCTAAAAAAGCTCTACGGACACATTCAAAGATTAGAAGACAACAAACTCACAAGACACGTCGTTAAAACACTGTTTTAGAATTCATGGATAGAAAAATTAAGATGAGATGTCGAAAATCTAGGGAGACAAAAACACAGACATCAAAGGCAGGAAAACGTACAGAAAATTATAAGCGAAGCAAAAATAGCGGAAGTCGCACCGAAAAGGAATATTGGAAAATTATTGATGAAAGAAAGAAAACGGAGGTTTAATGAACAAAAATGTAGTTGCTTTGGGAATAAAGAAGACGAGCATGACGAAAATGGAGGAAAACTTGCAAGCCTGCTGAAGGATTCTACGCAGTCCTTAGTGGACTTAAACGAACACAATATTAATAAAAAAAGAGCTGCACTGAACAAGTTTACAGATTTCTTTTAAGGTGAATACGAACATTCTTAAAGTGAGTCTCTTGTAGCACCATAAACACCGGAAAACCATTTTGATGCCCCAAAACACCATATGTCTTATGAGTGGATTATTAGAAATACGAAGGTTCTGCCCAATGATTGTTTTTATCTATCTAAGATGGAGACTTGGTCCAGATGTATTGAGAACATATGAAGGAAGATTTCGTCACATCATCCTCTACTGCTAAGCTCTGAGTGGAAGACGGCGAATGGCCTCATGGTATTATGGGTTGGTGGCGTAAGAAAGGATGGACAAAATGATCTGAAGGATTTACGGATCTCGGACATCGGTGTGTGAGATCAGATACTGTACAGTCATAATTAATATAGAATGTTAAGTTGATAGTTGAAATATGAATTGTATATTTACAACTGATGAGTGGCATAGCAATTACCAAAATTAATTATTGTGAGATGTTAACAGAACACTTAATTTGTAAAGAAAAACAGGCTGTGAAAATGACAGGTTAAAGAAGATAGAAGGAGATTTCACCTGGAACAACGAAAGAAACTTTTACAGAAAATATAAAGAAAATATAACAGAATATCAGCCACCAGCAAAGGGTTTGGTGGCAGCCCATACATGTTCTATGGGGTTGAAAGGATTCCAGCAATTATATTTCTTTTAGTTTTGGTTTACTTTTATACTCGTTTTTTAGACAGTGTTGTTTGATATAAGAAAAAACAGTTTTTAGAAAGTCCCGGACAAATAATTAATCCAACTTCATCCAAGAACAGACGATAAAGAAATTGATATAATTTAATAATGGCTTGTAATATGCGCTTAAATATCATGCTCTGCTGGAAGTGATCAAAGAAACTGGCGACAAGAAGCAAGGTGAAGGAAAGCATGGCCAATCTCCAAATTACAAATATCATCAAAGTGATTCCGTCATAAAATTTTCCTGGTGTGAAACAACGGAGGTGTGATGATTTGACTAGTATTTCAAACCATATTTCCTACGTCAACTTGGTTGGTTATTTTAAGAGAGTTTTAGATTTGTTGCTGTTAAATCATCGATCAATTATTGTATTGTGAAAAATATTTTTTTAGTTTTTGAAAAACAAAGCACATGGATGAAGTGGGTTGTATCGTAACCAACCGATAGATGGGCGTATTTCTCTTCATGACAAAATCGCTGTAGATATAATAATTCTCTTATTAGTGATGAATGAAGCTGAGGAGACTTTTTTATATTTACTCGGACACGCCTAAAATATTACATTGTAGAAAGTTATACACATTTGAAGTAAAAATAGGTCAAAGACAACCAAGTCTTTTTTTGTCATTTTCTATTGACTATTCCAATGTTGTTATAGGACAACGGTCCAAGCCCGACAAGCTATATAAAAGGTCAAGTGCTCTATTATAACACGAGCAGAGATATTTACTAGAAGACAATCGCCCCTTCTATAAGGTTTACTACTGTAATAGGCCACTTGGAAGTAATTTTGGCCCGTTAAGAAACAGATCTGGCCAAAGAAATATTATTTACATTAAGCTTGTGGATGTAAACCCATCCTGTTCTAACATTATTAAACTACACTTAACTTCACTTAAGCAGACAAAATCTACTTATACTAGATGTAGTAAAAAGTAAAATATTATTTCATAAACTATTTTGTCAGAGGCGGCTCTCTTTTAGGAAGCAGTCCCAGCTTATTAAGAAAAAGCCACAGTATTTCTTTCGGACAAGTTATAATGTTATATTTATATAACTTACATTATAAGTAGAAAGCTAACAGTTATTTTAATCTCTTTTTTCTTATATAACTTGTGTTTGAGATCTAAAAGATTTTTTAATTGCCATCTAATGGAATTAAACCAATAACTTACTCTTGCAGGAATTGTAAAAACGCAAGCCTACCCGCGCACTCTCGCAGTGCGTTTATTCTAGGGTGAATCAACTTCTCATCTAAATTTTATTCATACACAAACTACTAAATATCCCTAAATATTTCTTTGGATAATGGTTTCTAAAAAACTTTTATTTTGTTACAAAACTACATGGATTCTCCCGCAATTTTATATAAAATCTAAGTTGCCTTAACTTTTATTTACAATCTACGTTGCCTTAACGTTCGGTGTTTAAATAATATATATTGCAGTTTTATTAACAATTAAAGATATAAACACCCTTATTTGTTAGCTTTACATTAAGCATTTGATCCTATACGATAGAAACTCTATTAGGCATACAATGAAATAAAAATGTATCGGTCAAATAAAATGTTTAGCATTTTTCCATGAGGAGATAACTTGAACAGTGTTTGCTACAAGAAAAATTTACTTAATATGAAATATCCAGTTTGACTCTTCGAGATGGAAAAATTGTTAAACCTTATTTACCCTCTGATAGTGATAATGTCGGTATAATTCGACGTTCACTAACCACCTAAGATTGGATTATTCCAAAGATTAGAAGTTAAAAAGATTATGTTCTGTTTCGACCGATTTCGCTCATGACAACATTTCCAAAAGTTTTCAGAGTAAGCTTAACCATTGAAGATGACCAAAGACAACTAACTACAGTTAGATCAGAGCAAACTTCCAAAGTAAACTCCATAATAAAGTTGTGGATGATCCGAGGCGTTAAAATACTTTATCAGTTTCAGTTGTTCCACGTTATATAAACTTGTGAGAGTTAGTTTTATATTTTTTTCCATTTATTTATTTTATTATTACATGAAATGTCTAGATGATTCTAGGAAATCATCAGTAAAGTAACTTTGAGCAGGTTTAAAACTAAAATTCATATTCAAGCAAGGACTATGACTATTGCAATTTTTTAAATGTACTGACGTTATTATGATCATATGCTATATTTAGGCAAAATAAATAATCTGCATGAATTGTAAGTAAGAAAATGCAAAATAACCCGGAAAACAATTTTACGAAGTGAAGGTCAGCTAAAGTTAATCCATTGGAAATATTGTGGTCTAGTGCTTCAACAGATTTAATTGGTAAGTTTTATATGCATTACTATTCAAGGTGAAGGTTTTTATCGACGCTGAGTAAATATATATTTTTTTTCAGTAATTATTTCAACTGATTTATAACAACATACGTAATAACAATTTTAGCGTTAAAAACTCTGAACAACTAACTTGATTCTTAAAAATATGTACGTTTGTAATTTGCTTTTTTGAGATTATTATATAAATTCGCCTGGTATATTTAAAATTCGTTGCTGAAAGAAATATTTAGTTAATGTTCATTATTATGCTGACGACTATTGTAAAGTAATTCCTCGATGGCAATGTAGCTCACAGTTAATGTAAATTACCTCTTGAATTTAAACTGTTGGTACGTTCGTTTACGTTGATATATAGTTAAAATGATATGTAGTGAAAATAACCTTACAAAATTCATAGCCTTATGTAACCGGAGTTATGATAGATTACTGAGTACCATAATGTCTGCGGCTAATGCTAATTTTAACACATCCAAGAATCATAATAACCTAATATTATGCTTTTGGAGTAGATCTTTAAGTTCATGTGTTTACAAACAGTGTCTAAAGGCTGATTCTTATGGCTTTTTTGTAGTTTAAGGACTTGGATCAAGGGTTTGTTTACTGTTTGTGCTACATAAGCAAATAAAATAAGAAATATGTGAATTTATAAATGTATAATAAAATGTTTTAATGCTACATAAAAATAGCATTCTGTAAAGTGCGTATATTGCTGAAATTATTTTAGAAATAATTTTTTTACGTGTTCCTTTCAAGTTAAATGTTGGTCTATGTTCAAACCAATGAAATTTATGCTGTTTTGTTTTGAGTATTTTATATTATTAAATATGATATTATTTGGTATGTCTATCTTATTGCTTTGTATAGTTTTAAAAGAAATTAATTTTGTTTTTTCCATATTTAAAGTTATGTTTATTTAAAAAAATTATAATGTTTGTTAGTTCAATCTTTGATAGATGTTTAAATTCTTTTGCTGGTATTTTTAACTAAAGTCATCTGTATATAAGCATACATTACTGTGTGGGATATTTTTTATAGATGTCATGAGTTTGTTATGTAACAAATAAATAAAAATGGCCCTAATATTGATCCTTGAGGGACACCAAATTGGATTTGTTGTAGATCTGAATGAAATGTTCTTAATTTATTGTTTCGAACCTGTGATATCTCCACAAATTTAAATCTGTTTTCGAGATATGATTTAAACCATTCTAGAGTATATTTGTTTACTCCAAGAATTTTTTATTTATTAAACTTTCAAAAATCTCGTTTCTTGAGGGTAATACAATTTTCCAACCCTGTTTTCTGAAATAGTGTTTTGCGCCAAGTGACTACGTCTGTTTTAGCATTCCAGCAAGGGTCGACGCCGGCGTGACAATAGAAGTCACGGAGCAAAGAACCCATAAAGCACATGCACATGCCCGACAGAGGCGAGGAAATAGAATGGCTAATGTGCCGGAAAATCTGTCACGAAGGAAAGTAGTTGCAGCTACTTTGAATTTCAAACAGAAAGAATACAGGGGGAATTAGCGACAGTCGAAGGCGCTCGCACTAGCCAACAATAGTGCGAAAACCACTGGGAGGCCCGGTTGGGGCCTTTCACCGTAGGGAGTGGGAGATTGGGACCGGTTTCGGATGTTGTGACATCCGCACCTACTTTACTGCCTTTACTAGACGTTGGCAGATCTTCAACGCATCCGTCGGCCTATTTATTGGCGGAAGGTTAAACATTATCATCAATTGCGTTTTAAATTCACATTACTTAAGATAAATTACTAATAAAAAACAAAACAACTGATGGACAAGCCAACTAAGTCCTCGGTCAGTGATGGTACATCTGGGACTTATTCTCGCCCTTACTCAGCTCCTGGACACACAGTCTTTCGCCCACCATTCTATCAGGCTCGCTCCTCTACTTCACAACATTATGCCTCTTGCTAGCTTGGATAGCAATTCTGCTTCACAGGCAGAGGGTCACGGGTTCAAATCCCGGCAGGTCCACTTAAATTTGCCAAAGGGGCTTGGACCGGTGTCCCTCAACAACGTTTGAATACCACATTAAAAATACCACTGGCGCAGACAGTAAAAAAAAAAAAAACATTCTTCTGTGGTGGCCATACACGTTTCTTAATCGTTCAACTCACGGTGACTAACGCACCACTGAGTGAGCCTACTTGTGAGTTATGCCTCAGAGAAGAAGTGAACCATAAGGTCGCTAAATGTGTGTCGAATAGTCATTCCTCCAGTTTGCCATGTCTACTCTACTGACGATAGGGCCAGCACCTTGTCAGTCCTTATTCACCCCAAGCAATTATTATTACATATTTGTAAAGATTTACGTTGGTTGTAATTTACATGTACAGTAACTAACGCCGAGGCGTTGCTGCGGCCATAAGAAAGCGACCTTTGTTTTCTTTTCTCTGTGGTTGTGTCCATGTAATATGAGAGGGTTATTCCAAAGTACCTAGCGCACGAGATGTACCCAAGTTTTAATTGTGAAGTTTGAGAGTCGAGTTAATATGTACTGCAAGCCACACTCGTTGAACTAATAGTAGTCGATTTCGGTTGTTTAACTCCCTTGAAAGGTGAAATAATATAAATTACATCTTTATCACATGTGAAGATATAATTTTACAAATATGACCAGTTTTCTGTAAAAAATCGTAATATTTACAAGATATAGAAATTGGATATCAAAATAAAAAATACTTAGTTATTTTTATAAATAACAATTTAAAATAGTTTTTATTAATATATTTACTTAAAATATATTAATCTTTGTTCAAGATTAGCGTCATAGAAAATAAATTACGAATGTTCTTATTCCCTTAAAATTATAAATACTGCACATGTTATGTATTTACTGAACTATATAAATGCACAAGGATGTAAAGTGAGCAAGGTTGCTTCTAGAGGAACGGAAACTATCGGCGACTCTTGAAGGTTATTTTTTTATATAATTTTGCACTATAATTATAAATGCTTTATTACCTTTTTTCAACCACTAATCAGCTGTTTAAAGCAACGTTCCTCATTGAGTATTGAATAAAATTTTCTTACTGTTAAGCTTTCCTCATTCTTCGTTACCTATCCTCTACTCGCTGTCAATATATTTAACAAGATACAAGATATTGTTATGTACCAACGTCGAAGAGCTATTTTGTGGCAAACGATTGAAAGGAGTTTAAACTTGATAGGAAACTATTTGGGTTCACTAGAACAAGCTTCAACTTCAAATATATGGCCATGTAAATAAGACACTTTCAATTGAGTTTGATGAATTAGAAAATACGTCAATAAGTACACCTGATATATTAATGGACGGTGAACCAAAACAAGTTTGGACTCAGCGGCCAGGAGGTTTTAGCCCCGATCTGCCATCGGCCGCATAGAGTTATCATAACCCAACTACCTAACCTTACCTAAGCTAACTTAACCTAACCTATTCTAACCTAACCTTATCTTACATTACCTTACCTAACCTAACCTAACTTAACCTAATTTTAAACCTACATTCTGTAAAATAAACACATTACTTAGTAAATTTCAGTATTTAAGGTAACTAATGGCCCTCTCCTAAAACAGGTTGTGATTTGATATTTGTAGAAACTGGAATTAAATCTTTGGATTTTTTCTGTTATATATCAGGATATATAAACCATCAGTAACATCGATCAAACTGACCTATCTAAAGTTGCAGAAACGTAAACTATAATTTGCAAATATATAATTTAATTGTATATATTTAAACTGTTTTTACACGTGAAATCGGGCCAACCAACTAAATTATGTTTGTTTCAGATGTCTAAACGCCTAATCAATCGTTTGTTCCATCAAACCAACAATGAAACATTATACCATTCGTCAAACTTAAATTGTATCCCTGTTAGTTTATTGCAGAATTATTTATTACTTCATATCATATATTTGTTATATTATTTTGCCAATAATTTTATAAAAATGTGTTGATGGCTGTAGGGTTAAAACTGTATTATTCCATAAAATATTACAAGAAGTAATGAAGCAGAAGTTTCGTAAGTGTTTCTGGTCAGGTTCTTATGAATACTCAGAATTACCAAACGTACCAAATTGTTAATGAAACTTTTGTTAATGGTAGTTATTATGTATTTGGTTTATAAATATAAATTGTTCAAAAATAAAAACCGTAAATTTGTAAAAGTGTCAATTACATTGTAGAGCATCACATAAAATGTTGTCAGAGTTTCCAGTCGAAGAAGCGGCTACAACTTTAATAAATAAGTCGTAACTTATTTTTGCTCGTGTAAAGTTTTCGCCATTTCTTATTTGTTATTCGTCATTGAGTCTCATGTGCGTTGTCAGTTTCTACTTGTACTTGTCAATACCAGTCTTGGACCGGTTTTGGGATTTGCTTCAGTGCTCGTGCCCCCAATACCAGCTGACGATTTGTCGTCTAACTCACCAGCCCGTTTGAATTCAATATTTACTCGCTTTTAACATACATATTATTTTTACATATTTATGTTCGTACACAACAGCTGATTTCACATTCATTTGTGATTGTTTCAGTTGAAAGGAAACTATCGTCAAGATTACAGATATTTAACATGGGTAAATCCTTTTTTGGGAATACTCGTAATTAAATAATTGAGTGGAATAGATTTTTAAAAGAAACTTCCACATGCCCGGGACAGTTTAGAATTTCTCAAACTAGTTTTTCAGAATTCATAGATATTCACATTACAAGGCCTTATTGAGAACCTGCAGATTCTCGTTGTACATTTTAATCATTAGCATTAAAAAAAACTACTTATCTATTGTATTTTAGCTCACCATTATTGTCTCATAATTCTAATTTCCACATTATCCTTCTTATTCCAATATTTATTCAACCTTTTACTTGAAATAGTTAAAATTTGTTCTAATCTACTTATATCAAAGTTTATTTATTTTTTTGAAGTTATACTTCTTTGCGCCCGTTAGACACTTTGGGATGGGATGTTGGTCGAGAAACCGCGTCACGCTGAAAAGTAAGAACAAATTTTTAAGAACTATCGATTAATCGATTGTTAATCGAAGAAATTTAATCGAAGAAATTACTGATAATGATAATATAGGTGTATAATATAATAATGAAGTCACGTATAATATATTGAAGATAAATATATTGAATAATATTGAAAAATGTCTTATATTTCATTTACATATCCTGTCTGTTTGTGTGCGTGAGTGGGTGTATGAGAATGGCCAAAGAAGTATAACTTCCACCGTGTGGTCCGACGCACACCCAATTTTTTTATTTATTCAAATTAACATAGCATATTTTTTTAGAAATACACTGGTAATAGCTGAACCCCCCCATAGAGTAGTATTGACCTATTCACCCACTCATGGACGTACGACAATAATGACCCACCCTCCTTAACAAGTAATATAGTATTAACTAATCCACCCACCCATAAACGTACGGTAGTATTGACCACCCAGTCACCCATACTTGTATCATAGTATTAACCCACCACTCAACCACACACGTACGTTAGTAATGACCCACCCTTACATTCACACACGTACAGAAGTGTGTTTAGTGCTCTCTAGTGTCGGTGAACTTCAAAGAATTCACTTTGACTGGAAGTGTTGTAATTAAACACAATAATAGGTTATTCTCCGTATATGACGCTACTAAAGGAAGTTTACGGACTTAGCAAAGCGTCTTGTTGGTTATAGAACGCTAAAGTGGCGGGTAATTAAGAAGGATGGAGTCATCTAAAGTCTAAACCCGTTCAGCAACATTAAGTCACAATTTATTCACAATTATGCTGAGTTAATTAGAAAGACGATGGTACACCTTGGGCTGGGGTTTATGCGAGAAGAGGCTAGTGACCGTGCTGCGGTGGTTTTCAATGCATGCGTTATCGAAATCTAGATCGAATCAACATCCTTGAAAATGTGCTTTGAAAACAGTATAGGAGTATGAGGGAAATAACAATTAAAACTGACTGTTTTAACGAAGTGCATTGTATGAATAATGAAACTATGACGGAAAGATCTTATCTAAAGGGCTACATTATTAATTAAAATGTGAACCAACTTTGCAAATTGCTAAACAACTCTCTACTGCTAAAAAAAGAAATTATATCTTAAAGATTATCTATACATGTGAACGTAGGCACTATTTTGTTTCATTGGACCGTTTTGTATTTGGTATGAATAAAATTAGGTCATGCGTTTTTGGGCACAGGGTTATTTATTAATATTGTCCTGTATTCATGACATCCTGTACCGAGTTGTAAAAATGAAATCTTTTGTTAGATAAAGGTCTGTGTATTGTAATTCATCACGAAATATCAAATGAATACAGGATTTTATAGGATCGGTAGCCTACAACTGGTTTTTGCTTTGTTCAGATTATGTTAGTAAATAGGCTTATTACTGTATTACTGAATCATAATAACTTATCAATAAAGTTCTTATAAAATAAATAGTTGTATTTTACGATTTTGTGATGCTATCTTCTATAATCAAATGCAATTTAAATATTTTATATTGATATTATATCTTATTCCATAATGAGAAAGTAAGACATTTGATTTATTTACAATTTATCATATCTACTTTACAGTTCAAACAAGCATAAACACAGAAAACTACAAAAATGGGGGTTACTTCTTGTGCATTCTTTCTCATCGATAACTTATTCTCTTCAATTTTTCAAAAATATTAAAAACGTCTTTATATTGTGTGTACTCTCCAAAATCAGCAAAAAATAGTTCCTAACATAGTTATAATATTTAAAAAATAAATATAAATAGATAACAATTTTTTAATAACTGTGATGTTCTAATAATTTTAAAATGCATTTTTTAGATAATTCTATAAAATTACGTTGAATTTACTATTTAAATTTTAGTATTTGTGTTAATATTTTATGTATACAGTTTGAAGAGTGTTAGAATCAAAATATTGTTTTTCCTAGGACACCAGATACCTGATTTTTACGCGGATCTTTGGTATTGCTGAGCCATCATTGGGATAGGTAAACTATACTAGCTTTTATAAAGAACAACACTTTTTCTAGCGTAGAAAAATTTTGTATTTAAAAATGTTATACTACTTTGGTCGATAACTTTGGGGTAGGTTTTAATACTTGCTATATAATCTCCTATTTTTTTAGCTTTTTCAGATTGAATTGAATGACTTTAGTTGATTTTAAATTTTAAATGATTGCTTGCGATGGTATTTATCTTCACGTGCTTTTAGTTCTTGGGAACCTTTTTTGCCTTTCCTCCTCTGAGAATACCTGTGGGCGATATTGTATTCTTTTCTGTTTGGATCTATTTTAACACCTCTGTTCTGTTATGTAGGTCAATGAAGCATTGCTTTTGAAGTAATCAGTTGTTATAATAGAACAATGATTTGAATCCGTATACTTTCCCATCGACTTACAAAATTGGAGTTTACAAATAACATTTGAGGAAACGTTTTAAAGTAATTAGCAATACTTTAAATTAGAGTTGTACTATTGTTCTCATTGAACACCTAAGACAAACTTTCTCTGATTATACTGAAAGATTGAATTTACTTTGAAGTGGCCATATCGATACTGATCTAAGCTAACATAGTTTGAACATTTGTAGATTTCACTGTTTCAATTGACAGTACGTAAGCAAACATTTTACTGTATTCAACAAACGAAATTAATATACTACAACAATTTGAAATAATAACAATACTTATTTATAGATTTTGGTAGACTCTTTACAATAAACAAATAGCTGCATAACTGCCACAATTTTTTTTATTATTAAAATTTCTTTTATAAAGCTTAAAAACAGAATAGGCCTATACGGCTGACATACAAAAACAGTAAAAGAGTGCAAGGGTTTAGTGAATTTTTGGATATGCTTGTTTTAGACAAGTCTTAAAATTTGAGAGTTTTTATATAACTATCCTAGTATAATCATTGTTAAAGATGTTACATTATTGACAATGAAGAAAAAACGCAATCTCTACCCCCCTACAGCCAGTATGTTCTTTGACATGATGTCGAAAGAAATTAATTTCCTTCGGGTGATGGTATAACTTTGTTAGGAAACATAGCATCGCCAGGAGACAATTAATTAAATTATTCAAAGCTTATATATTTTAATAATTTTCTTTTCTGTTTGGTTTACTTTTGTTTAGTAAAATCTAAAATATAGAAATAGATTACATACGCTACAACTCAGCTAACTCTTTGAACCGGACCTAATTTATAGAATTTGATTTTAACACACATTAGAATATTACTTATTCTTCTCACAATAAGGTTGAAATAAGTGGACTCAAGATCAAATATAATATGATATTTATCTAAAGGAAGTTTACAATAAAATGCTAAATGTTGTATGAAAGAAGAGCTAATAGATATTGAACGGAATGTTCGCTCAGGTATTTAGATAGAGCGCGACTATTGCTCGTGCTGTTCATGGCTTATGTTTGGAATTAAAAAAAGTGTTCAGATAAAAGAATATTGTTATCAAATTGTTCGGTAAAATATGGATAAAGAAAGGCATATATTTAAAAATGTTGTAAAAGGCTGCAAAGTTAAGGTATGATGGAACTGATTCTTCTTTTGAGTTTTATATTAAATTCTTCTTGTTATTTCTTGAAATGTACTTTATTGATGATTATACTTATTTGACTCTTAACATTATTATGACTTTTAAAACTTTATTTTACTCAAAAAACTGATAAGTACGAGTATGTATATATTTGTATTAGATTGTTAAGTGAGTGTTAATATACATATAAGCCTATTTATTATTTATTTTTACTAAAAAGAATTGAAGTGTCATAATATGTAGTTGATATGTAAAAACTATACAACAAATTATAATTTCACTTTTGAGAAAATCCTAAGTAGTTTACGAGTTGTGAGAAGTAGCGAGCCGTTTCGCCACCGGGGTGCGCCGTGGTCCAACGGGGAATACAATAGCGACTGTTGTAACCTCGTGAAAGCCGATAGACTCGTTATTTACTTCTTTAAGTGTGCAAATTCTGGCCGCATGTGTCATCTTCCTAAAGGAGAAAGTAGTCAGTCATGTGTTGTGATGGATAGGCCAGCTGGAACGAGGTCTGCAGGCATGGAACGTCACGACAATATTTTTTTGAAATGAAAGTTCCAAAGAAACCGTTTGTAGAAGTACAAATAAATACAGAATCAATCCAACCCACATTCACTTTGACAAGTTTTCCGTATTTAATTTTTAGGCCTGTATATTGCTTAAAGATGTAGATAAAATACTAATTTATTTCCTCTCGATTCAATTTTCAACTAAAATATAATATTAATTATTGTAATATGCAATAAATTATTAATTATTTGTGATATAGCTTATATTTATAGATAAGCTTAGCTAATCTTAATTTCAAATATAAAATCAGGATTTATGTGAATCCAAATCTTTTAGAGATTTACAGTTAGATTATAGTTTTTGTAGACAAATACCTATTAGGTTTAGGCCTATGTAGTTTTAGAGATATGTCAAGCAAATACTGTATTGTAAACAGGGTGATTCGGGAGAGATGAGCACAACTTCAGAGTATGATAGTAGAAACAAAACCATGAAAAAAAGTTTATATAAACATATGTCCTACTATGTTTTGTTTTACATCTTAGTGACCATTTGTGTTTTTCATCAAAATAATTATATCTCCAAAACGGATTGAGCAAATTATTTGAAACTTAGCAGCCTTACTCAATTAGTTAGTGGCAATAATAATAAATATAATTAATCTGTAACCGTCTTAAAACGGCACCATTTATAAATAATCAATACTGAATATCTCGAAAACATTCAACATTACACAAATAAATTAAAGTAACTTTAAATAATTTAATTGAACTTTTAAATAGGTATGTAAAATTCAATTATTTATGAACCGATTTTTTACAAAATAGGGGTAATTACGTCTGGAATTAATTTTCTAAGCTGTTGTTATTTTTTTTATTATTAAAGTATGTATTGTCTTCAGGATATAACGATTCTCCAATAAAAATAATAAAAGAACTTAAATTTTTGATCATCAAACCTTTTACGCGTGTAATAAATTCTACTTTTATAGTTGGTATATATAAAAAAGGTAACAAATATGAAATGTCCAATTGTAGACCTATAGCTATTCTACCCTGAATTTCGAAAACATTTGAGAGGTGCATGTTGAAACAGCTCGAAAGTCACTTTGAAACATATAATTTTCTCTATCCTCAACAGCATAGTTTTAGAAAAGGTAAATCTTCTTTATCAGCTTTGATAAGTTTTACGGATGCTCTCATAAATGCCATACAAAGGTAATATTGGTGCATTTTTAGACCTATCTAAGGCTTTTTACAGTGTATGCCACTTTAAACTTTTAGATCAAATGTCAAATGTTGGAGAGTCCCTTAAGTTTCTTCAATCATACTTATTAAATCATACTTATAACACGAAAATCTGAACATTCCAATTTGATTAATATACACAACTCATTTCTTGCAAATACAAACTACTCCTTACATCAAAGTTTATGCCCTTTTTTTATTAATTTGTTAAGTTAAGGATTAAATAAATCATACGACATTTTTTAAACAACACATTACTAAGCTTTGCATGTATTCTGATAATATAAGCATTTCTTTCTTTGGAAAAACAAAAACGAAATAACAGAAAATTTAAATGAAACTACAACTAATTAATGGATATTTAAATTGTATTTAAATACTTTTTGACAACAATTTTAACAATTTAATTTTGAACAACAACAAATTTAATTTTGAATCATTCAAAAACCACTTTGATTGAATTTATATTTCGTCAAGATTAAAACATTAACGATATAAAAATAATATTATAAAGAAACACAAAATTTTCTAGATTGCATTTTGACGGTAATTTAAGTTTGAATTCCCATATTTATAGTGTATGTAAAAGAGTTAGTTCTGGATTATATGGTTTACGAAGGTTTTAGTATTTTTTTAACTTGAAGATTTTGAAAATGACATATTTTGTATAAATTCAGTCCTACTTATAATAGGAGTTCCTATACAGGGAACAACGTGAATGAAAATTTTAGATAAAATTCTGAAATCACAAAACACATCAATTAGAACTATATTTCAATTTAAAAATGTCAGAAAATGTATCATGCAAAAAATCAATGTAGAGACTTAGGTATTTTGACAGTTTATGGATTATACATATTTGAAACTATTCTCGTAGCCAACAAGAAATACACATGATTATTATACAGGAATAACAAATTTTTACATAAAAAATACTCACATTACAGAATTTTACAAAAGAATCATCCACATATATTGAAAATATGTTTCCCTCTTACCTACCACTAAACATAAGAAATATAGAAAAATACAAAACATTCATATAAGAAATAAAAAAATTATATTTTGAACAAAGCCATCTATTCAATTGAAGAATAATTTTATCAAACTTAAAAAATTACATTATGTACATTTAAATCTGAATATTTGAAGTATATTGTAACTTAAAGCATGGCCCTTGTTGTATGTAAATACAATTATGATGGTTTACTGAGAAAGTGAAACAGAAATATTCCAACAAACCAATATTTTGCTACGAGCGTACATAGGTCCATTGGTTCCATTAGTTAGTACTCCTTGTATTTTTAAAGATTGATTTAAGTATAGTTTACAATGTCATAAAATGTATAAGGAAATAACAAACGATATCAACATGGTCAATAACTGTAAACCAGTCATAAAACATTGTAAACCAATGCACTCCTATGCGGACTTCATTCTGTAATTGTAACGACAACTGGATAACTTCCATACTACATGTAATTGTTGTATAAACGACCCATACGAACATCATGTGATTTTATTTTACGGCGACGTTTTGCATAACACCACAGACTCAATGATTACCATTATTAATGTATACGACTCACTCACTTTGTGCCCTCATTAAACACCCCTGTTTAATGTATGTTAGTTGATTAATAATAATTTTCCTGTCTTCGTTTCGGTTCACAGTCAATGAATGTGTGGGAGGTTTTTTTTTATCAATAAACGCAGAAATTCCGTTGTTGATCGATTGCCGTGCTATTTCAATTCAAATAATATTTATGAAATTGTAAACGTATTTTTTAAACACCCATTTTCTGGCTCTTTCCCAATAAGACAGTTGGGTAAAAGACATTTTTAAAATATTTTTGTTAAATTTCATTTTATTTTTAATGTAAAACACAAAAGGTTTTATATTAGTGTTATATAAAACAGCATAGAACTAACAAATACAAAAGAAGATAGAAGTAAAAGAGAAGTAATAAAGTTAAGATCCAAATAAAAATAAAAGGGAGCAAATAAACGTAGGAGTTACACAAAAATAAAACAGAACTATCAAAAATATGAGTCAGATAAATATAAAACAGATTTATCAATTTTTGGAGCCATAAAAATTAAACAGAATTGTCGAATTTAGAGCTGGATAAAAATGAAACAGAACTTGTTAGTTGTTGAAACTTGTTAAAACATAAGAGACGAATAAAAATAATAAATGTTTCATAGTTTGAATGAGCCAGACACGTACAGTATATATGTTGGAATAATTGTATATATGTTTGTTCCTTTTTTATATTTGTAGTTTTTGTTTGTTTGTTATGAATTTAAAACTCCACAAACTTTAGACTGGTTATGATTTCAACAGTAGTATGTTATATATAATATATAAGAATGTCCTTGCAGCCAGACAAATTTTTAGTTGTCTGTTTCTTTTTTATAGTTTTCTGTATAGTTTGGCTATTGGGATCGGTTATGTATACTATTTATGTCACAAAGCGACATTATGGTGTGCGTTTAGGGGTGATCTATTAGGTTTTGGTATCATTTAAAGTGTCCTTACCAAATAATATCAATAATAAACCCGTCATGGCATACAGGATTAAGCAATTATTAATTGAGTGTGCAAATTAATTTATCACAGGAACGTGCAAACACTAGAATATCAATCCTCTGAAAACAGGCATTAATAAATATAAAACAAATTTAAATTGGATCAGCTGATAGACCAATTATGAATCTATCTAGAATTATGAATTATGAATGAACTGTTAAGCCGATCTTAATACAAACATGATTGGACCGGACAGTCACGTGTTTTATTTAGTCTACGTAGGGATTCCAGCGGCAGAGGGGAATCTTTCCACCGCTGAGCTGCCTTACTTCACTGGCGTGACTAACTTCCGCCGTCAAGTAAGTGTTCAACTTCCGTAACATTGTTTAGTTGAACAAAACAAATGTAATGAACTGCACAAGTTTGTTTAATTGCTATTATTGTTTACATTAGTATTCATTGTGTTATTGTTAATAATAATTGTTATTTGAATAGTAAACAACTAATTAATTTTATAATTATTTAATATTAGTTATTTAATATTTAAATAAAAATTAAATACCATTGTGTAATTTAATGGTCACTACTGCTTATTACGTAGTGGGCGGGGCTATTGCACCCCACCAGCAAGTGGCCTTTAGTCATCGTGGTTGGCATGACAATGTTTTAATGGAAATACACAGTGGGAATATCTATATAATCACTCTTATTTGTATTTTTTATTTATATTGTTTATCTCTGATTAAATATGGTAACTTAGTGTTTAAGTATAAATTAGGGTAAACAGGTGTCCGATACTTCTACATCAATCACCCTAGAGCCAAGAGAGGCGACTTCTCCATAATTCACCCAGGTGTAAAGGTAAATCACAGCTTGAGAAAATGTCAAGACCAAATAAACCCACACTCTCTTTGTTATTGTATACTAGCCTAATAAAACGTGATGTAGAGTTAGTCTTCTATACTGTACTGTCATATGTAAATATTGCCCTTAATATTATTTTAGTGTCATTTATATTATTATGAATTTTTTAACTATTCTTGATCGTATAAATATTTTTGCACTATTATTAAAGATTATGTAACATACAAACAATGAATAGCTATTCACATATGCGATTGGAAACGATGGGATCAAGAGCCACAGAGAGGAAAGAAACAGATGTCACGTCCAATAGTGTGCTTAATATGTGTCGAGTAGTTATTTCTCCAGTTTGACATGGGGATGGCAGGACCAGCACCTTGTCAGTCCCTCCCTTTATACCCCCAAAGCATTGAGGATAAATGTAGAAATTATTAGGACATATTTACAAAGATGTACATTAGTCGTAATCCAATTGCGAGCGTTCGCCATAACCATAAGAAAACGACCTCTGTTTCTTTTCTCTCTGTGCAAGAGTATAGTTTTATTTTTTACTACACTCACTTCTTAACATCAAATACTGATGTTACAACACATAAATACTGAAATAAAATAAACTATATAACAAATTAACTAAAGAATTTAAAAAACACAATAGCCTAAGCTTCTTTTATTGTAAAAATACTATGAATATAATAAAAGAATTTATAACTATTAGGAAACCCCGGAATAAGAAATTAATAGAAAATATCTAAATTTAAAAATACAAAAAGTATACTTTCAAATGCATTGTATAATTATATTAGAGTTACATTTGTATTATTATTTTTAACATTTTTTTAAACCAAGGGATAAATCTTTTTATAAATGCGCCTTATTCCAATGTTGAGTATACAATTATATAATAATTCTTTTACGATTAAAAATGTGTAAAATTGGAATCCTGGAGCTCTTGGAATTTGAACAATGAAATATACTTTTCATTGATTGTTTAAAAACCTGAATTTAATGATCAAGTATAACGCATGGAAGTTAATTAAGAATAACACCGAATAGCATATTACGTTCAAATTGCATTGTTAAAATAAGCAATGCTACGGAAGTTATCCCGGATGGTATTCATAGCTTGTACTGTTCTTTTTCATTATTCAGTTAATTTTCATAAAACTTACCCCACTCGACTACAAGCGAAAAGGGCTTAAAAATGTGTTTATAAAATCTTTTAGCAATTCAAATCAAAATAAACTTTATTCCAAAAAAATAAACAGCTTTCTCATATAATAATATGGAACAAATATTCCCCCCAAAGACTGCAGATCTGAGCTGGGGGGAATAGTTCAACTCACAGCCTTCAAAGGACCATATATATGACTACGAGGTAACTGAAAGCAATAAAGAATTATATAGATCATAATAAAACTAAATAAGATTAATTAGTTTGAATTGTATGTATGAATTTTTAAAATACCTAGCTAAAATATTTGAAAATTTAGAAGGAAATAATTAGGTAATACTACAGAAACAAAAACTAAAAATAATATTAATAATACAAATAATGTACTAAAACATTCCAAGTCTGAAATTACGGTAATTAAAAATATTGTAATTAAATTAAATAGAAAAATGCATATTAATTAATTATTAATGTTGAGCCTAACTGTAATAGGCTTTCTGTGGCCTCCTTACTGATATTGTACAGCCAATATGTGAGTGTTCGTTTATATGTAATAACACTCACAGAATAATTTTAATTCAAAGAACATAAATAGAAAAGTTTTGAAACTAATCATAAATCTTTTGTTATTTTATTGAAAACATTTCTTTGCATAACCAACCATCATGCCAAGTTAAAAAAAAAATGGTCAACTCGTTTTTAAGAAAATCACTATTGAAAAAGCAAAATTTTGAATATGTATGAAACTACTTGTTCACGGAGAAAGTGTGACGGTTAATTTTGTCTCTATTTAAGCATACAGTTAGTACTTAAATGTATGCACCTTACCTGTGCTACAACCTTTGTATTAAGACTTTTTCAAAATTAATTTTAAAATTAGTGTTTCGATTCGTATGTTATAGAGGGACTAGTGTATTCTTAGCTAATTCTTGCCTGTTTTGTATCTATACCCCACATATGCTGTACAGGTTAGCAATGAACATGATTCAATTAACATGACAAACGTATTGCACTTCCTTGAATGCACTATGATTAAACAGCTGTGTCTGCTGCAACTTACAGGATTCCAATTATATAAACTTTCGACTGGAAGGTTCATGTATTTTACATGTTCCCCCGCTGGGTCATGTGACCGAGGCCCCAGTAGCAGGTCACAGTGAGGCCGTAGGCACCCCTTCTAACGGCCCTGCTGCGACGTTACTGATGGGTATTTTATTCATTTATGATTTGTTTGATAATTTACAAATGGAATTACAAGATATGAATTCAAACTGTCTGTGTAGTATAATGTGATAGAACAGTTTAAACACACGAATAGCACGGGGGAGTTTTAACCATAAAGACGATATTACGCCATACTGTACTGACAAGTTTTAACCACAAAGACGATATTACGCCATACTGTACTGACAAGTTTTAACCACAAAGACGATATTACGCCATACTGTACTGACAAGTTTTAACCACAAAGACGATATTACGCCATACTGTACTGACAAGTTTTAACCACAAAGACGATATTACGCCATACTGTACTGACAAGTTTTAACCACAAAGACGATATTACGCCATACTGTACTGACAAGTTTTAACCACAAAGACGATATTACGCCATACTGTACTGACAAGTTTTAACCACAAAGACGATATTACGCCATACTGTACAGACAAGTTTTAACCACAAAGACGATATTACGCCATACTGTACTGACAAGTTTTAACCACAAAGACGATATTACGCCATACTGTACTGACAAGTTTTAACCACAAAGACGATATTACGCCATACTGTACTGACAAGTTTTAACCACAAAGACGATATTACGCCATACTGTACTGACAAAGACGATATTACGCCATACTGTACTGACAAGTTTTAACCACAAAGACGATATTACGCCATACTGTACTGACAAATTTTACTTTATCCCTAACCATTATAATAAAAACTATTATAAAATTGGAATATGAGGGCAGCCTCATATAGTTAGTGACCCACCCGTTCACCCATACACGTACAGTGGTGATGACCCACCCGTTCACCCATACACGTACAGTGGTGATGACCCACCCGTCCCTCCCATACAAGTACGGTGGTCAAAAACAAATAGAATAAAACTTTGATTGGCTAATCTTTTAAAATTAAAAATAATTGAGTACAGTAGTAAACTATACATAACATCAGCTGTTCTAAATTGGATATTATTTTGATACTGTGTAAACTGAAAGGGTTCTGCACATTTCAATTATTCAATCAAAACTCAATATAATGACCGACGAAGCGGGTAAAATACACGTAAAATCGTGTGGTCGGCATTATACAACATTCAGTGATAATTACAACCATTTAAAAGTAACCATAACCAAACAAACATAAAAAGTAGGTATTTATCAAAAACGATCAAGTATTCTAAAAGTCAATAAAATGGTTCGGCCCACTCCCCCAATAGACACACATGACTGGTGTTGACCCATCCACGCACCCTATAGACACACAACACTGGAGTTGACGCGGTTAAAGGATTTTTTTTTAAGTACTCAATTTTACAACAGTGAAAATTAAAAAAATGTCAAAAAAGTTACTAAGTCCTACGGGAGTAAACTTAAACGGACTCTCGGTCCATAATGGGTGACATGACAAAATATTTTAGAAGATCTTTTAGCACATTAACTTGGTGTAAGTTAATAATGATCTGTTACTACTAGGGACGGCAAATATTTTAAATATATCGTACACCTAATATCGATCTAACGATAAAATTGAAAAAAATCTATTTATCGGTATATCGAATTATAAATGATTTATTTGTTTAAAACTATGCACTAACTCTAATGTTTTTCTGTAACTTTTTAGAATGACTACTGAATGTAAAAGTTAAATACGTTTATCTACAAGAAACAATTAGTAGTGATCTGTGGGGTTGAATGAAAAAAATTCAAAATACGAATATTCCATTAATTACTATGTTAATTATAAAAGAATAATGTAATAAAATTGTTATTTTTGTTTTTGAAATATAAAAATGCCATTACCCTTCTTATAAACACTAAACTTCCACTCGGTGATCTGCAGTAAACTGAATTTTAGTGCATAACCTCACCTAAAAAAAATATTTAGAGTTATACTTTATAATTTCAATGCATTTTTTTATGCATAAGAGGCTACTTAATTGTTTTATTCGAATCGTGATGATTTTGAGGAGAGAAAGAGAATATTGTCAAAGTTTAGTGATATATATCGGACTAAAATATCGATATGGCTGTTATTATCGAAAGAAAATATCGATACTAATATATCGATATATCGAAACATATTAATTGATATTCCCGATATATTGTTGCCATCCCTAGTCACTAGACATCGATACGCCTGAAGTCTTCTTACCAACTCTACACATACATAGACAGGAAGCCAGTCTTTCCAAACTTCACTAAATGTAAATACAAATGAAATCGGTTACTCCTTGTACACTAAGACATAGACAGCTACCCACCCTTTACATAAGAACATCAGCCGGTAAGACACATCTGAATCTTACCCATACGTCATCCTATTTTTACTTATTTTAGAACTGGTCTGGTTCACGTCTACGTGGTCATCAAGAGAACATTCATGACCCGAACGAATCGTGAAGAAGATTAGTTCATTTTACGAAAAGGAACTAAAGGTTGCTACTGTAAATATATAGTTTTAATTAAAGAATCTCTTTATTTCATTGTTAGTTTAATTTTTTTATTTTTTTTCAGCTACAACAATTTTGTTGTTTCATCATAAATATTTATCGTTTAATGGAGGTATATATAAATATATATAAAACCCTTACAGACATCTCGCCCATTTTGTGAACAAATATCCACTTATGAGATCTTTCGCCTGTCCTACATGACCACGTCCTAGATGGAACAGTACGTATGAACGACCTCCTACTCACTCTACACATAGATACCTAGCTGTTGACGATATTGTCACATGGGTACCACCTATTTCTAACACAGTAGCGTAAGTTTATTTTGTGACATTTCAGAGACGACCTGAAATATCATAAAGACAAAAAAATTTGTCATAAACCAGATGGATTGGTGACCTGACTTTAAATAGTGTAAAAACTATAACAATCTTATTATAAGTTTGGCCTTTACCTAAAAAGATAACACTAATCTCAAGTACGGTCTTTACCTTTTATTGCCAGACAGATTGCGATTTGTTACGTTTGTCGTACAAATATTCAGTTTATATAATATTTATGAAACTTATACACCGATATCCGTCTATACACCGATATCCGTCTATACACCGATATCCGTCTATACACCGATATCCGTCTATACACCGATATCCGTCTAAACACCGATATCCGTCTATACACCGATATCCGTCTATACACCGATATCCGTCTATACACCGATATCCGTCTATACACCGATATCCGTCTAAACACCGATATCCGTCTATACACCGATATCCGTCTATACACCGATATCCGTCTATACACCGATATCCGTCTATACACCGATATCCGTCTATACACCGATATCCGTCTATACACCGATATCCGTCTATACACCGATATCCGTCTATACACCGATATCCGTCTATACACCGATATCCGTCTATACAGTAGTTTGTTTAGTATATACTTAGGTTATTAATTATTGTCTTACTTTTGAAGAAATTGATTGAGATTTATATTTTAGTATAGTATAAATTTATAATGTCATGGACCCATTAATGGAAATAAACAAAACAATCGTTAAAAGTATTAAATAATTTCGTAGTTAGCATATAACACAATACTAGTGAACGTCACACAACAGAAGTACATTTTTTATTATTGTATGTGTTGTGCGACGTCCTTTTGTATTGTAGAGAATGAACAGTACTCTACTATGCATTGCATTAAATTTACCAGAAAGTAATATATCACAATGAAAAATTGGACGGTGTCAACACCTTAGCGTACAAATACTGTGCAAAAATTATCAATAAGGATAATGACAAAAACCAAAATTTAACTTTACTCTAATAGAAGTTTATCCAAGACCAGTACCATAGTACGTATATGGGTTGGTGGGTCAGTAGGCCTACCACTGTACGTATATGGGTGGGCGGGTGAGTCAGTACCATAGTACGTATATGGGTTGGTGTGTCAGTACCACTGTACGTATGTGGGTGGGCGGGTGGGTCAGTACCATAGTATGTATATGGGTTGGTGGATCAGTACCACTGTACGTATGTGGGTGGGCGGGTGGGTCAGTACCATAGTACGTATATGGGTTGGTGGGTCAGTACCACTGTACGTATGTGGGTGGGCGGGTGGGTTAGTACCATAGTACGTATATGGGTTGGTGGGTCAGTACCACTGTAGGCTACGTATGTGGGTGGGCGGGTGGGTCAGTACCATAGTATGTATATGGGTTGGTGGGTCAGGACCACTGTACGTATATGGGTGGGCGGGTGGGTCAGTACCATAGTACGTATATGGGTTGGTGGGTCAGTACCACTGTAGGTATGTGGGTGGGCGGGTGGGTCAGTACCATAGTACGTATATGGGTTGGTGGGTCAGTACCACTGTAGGTATATGGGTGGGCGGGTGGGTCAGTACCATAGTACGTATATGGGTTGGTGGGTCAGTACCACTGTACGTATGTGGGTGGGCGGGTGGGTTAGTACCATAGTACGTATATGGGTTGGTGGGTCAGTACCACTGTAGGCTACGTATGTGGGTGGGCGGGTGGGTCAGTACCATAGTATGTATATGGGTTGGTGGGTCAGGACCACTGTACGTATATGGGTGGGCGGGTGGGTCAGTACCATAGTACGTATATGGGTTGGTGGGTCAGTACCACTGTAGGTATGTGGGTGGGCGGGTGGGTCAGTACCATAGTACGTATATGGGTTGGTGGGTCAGTACCACTGTAGGTATATGGGTGGGCGGGTGGGTCAGTACCATAGTACGTATATGGGTTGGTGGGTCAGTACCACTGTAGGTATATGGGTGGGCGGGTGGGTCAGTACCATAGTACGTATATGGGTTGGTGGGTCAGTACCACTGTAGGTATGTGGGTGGGCGGGTGGGTCAGTACCATAGTACGTATATGGGTTGGTGGGTCAGTACCATAGTACGTATATGGGTTGGTGGGTCAGTACCACTGTACGTATGTGGGTGGGCGGGTGGGTCAGTACCATAGTACGTATATGGGTTGGTGGGTCAGTACCACCCAGGTGGTGATAAACCAGGATATTCGGTTCTCTTCCTTTGTGGAGAGACACCAATCTGTTAATGTGTTATACTTTTTTGTATAAAAAAGCCTACGCTATTATATCGTTTATCCTAGACATAATCTTATGATAATATATTGTTTATCCAAGACTTAAGCTTATGCTAATATATTGTTTAGTCTATCCTATCATTTATGCTTCGAGATATCTATTGCGCTCTGACTGCACGGAATTATTTTATCCTCTCATTGAAAATAAATCATTTGCAGCTGTGTTATATGTTTGCTATAGCTAATCAACAGATAGCTATAACTAATTTAAGAAGCAGCTAAATCCCTATAAGTAGCAGAACGTTAAACCGTTATTTCACATTAGTTAAACTGGTTCTACATTCGATCAACTGCCTTTTTAGGCTCTATTGTTGAAGCCTGATTGGACTATATCTATATTAATTTCATTATTAATTATGCCTGTTCCAACTGCAAAGTATCATCATTAATTTTAGCGTTCTTGCTCAGCTCTGGATGTGTCCATGGAGGACGACTGAGTATCAAGTTTGTGACTTTGCCAACAAATCAGTACAAAACTACGTTATATATATTTGTATATCTGTGAACAACTTTGTATTCTGGAGCAGAAGGTTTCGGAAATAATCCAAAAACTATCGGCAAATATACTGCTTATACAATTTTCATGGATGAATATAGGTATAATGTAATTGTACGACAATTACTTTTAATCGAGCAACTTTAGCCACAGGACAAGTTGTAAAAAAGGCAGACACCAGACGGTCCATAATATTCCAAATATACTTAAGTGCTGATAATGTTATAGAATCATATTGATGTTCACTTAAGAGGAATATAAAAACCAAATGAATGTCGAAAATTCTATAACTAGAGTTCAAAAAAGCTTGTATTAAGATACTAGGTCTACCTAGCAATTTTGAATCGAACAGATATTTTAAAAATCGAAGGTAAACAATAATTTTAACCTACCTAATTTATAGAAGAAGATAGGCCTACAGTATTAAGTCTGCTTATTTACTAAAGCAGTCTTATTGTAATGTATACAATTTATGTACTTCAAATCAAATCATGAGCGTAATTTTAATACAATACTTAATGTAAAATAATTAGTTGCTATCATCTAATTTATGGTGAATTAAAATTCGTAGATAAATTTGATCAAATGTATTTTGTTATTTCATTTACTTTTTAACTTTCACCAATATTTGCACTTGTTTCTAGAGTTTCAATTGATTTTCTAACTTGTAGGCTTTTTTGCGACGAACTTAAAGTGTTGATTTTAATTAATTCAATACATAATGTATAATGTCAAACTATTATAACTCATAGATAAAGACACAATACCAACACACGCCCAATAATGATTAATATTAGAAAATAAATAAAATAGTGATAAAAAAGACAGTAAAATTACCTTTAATAATTATTAAAAAATCGTAAATAAAATCCGTAAAAAACAAAACGTACACTTAATTATTTTAAATCTGTCACTGATCAAATAATATTTTGAACTTTATATTCTGAAAGCCTATAACTTGGTAGCTTGTGTCTTTTTAGAAAAATATAGATCAGCCCTAATTATTTGCAACATTTCCAAAATTTTATTTTAGGTAGGAACGCCTACCTAAAATAAATTCTTTTTTTTTTCTAAAATTCAGTTATCAGAATCTTAACGAAACAGTCTAACCACTACAAATATGTGCCTTACTTTTTCATGCGCACAACAATATGAAAATAAATTAAAACCTCATAATTAATTATAGATGCTGGTGATTGCTAACAATACATTTTTGTTTTCATTTGTATTTGTTATTTTAAGCAGGCTTTAGAAATTGTACAGTAAACCGAGTGTTCTGATTTTTCGTCAGCGAAAACAAATTTGTGTAGCAAGGTTGCATGACACTTAAAAGTTGATATACTTTATAAGCAATTTGTTTACATGGGGGCTATATTTGATCCAATGTTAAATTTTTTACCCCAATATTCAACAAACCTCCCCAAAAAGATTCATGTAAGGTGACTGCCAATTTTATTAAATGGCATAATCAATTATAATTCTATTGAGATTTGTATTGAAAGTAGTAAGAGCCCTTGTAATGTAGGTCACTAGAACAACGGCGCTGCCCACTTACCTGCAAGCCAGGGGGTGCGGGAACCATGGGCACACTGCGATACCCATCGTCATCATCATCCAAGGAAACGGGCGGGGAAAAGTTTTGTTAATTTGCAAAAAGGGGCGGGGCCGGAGGAGGGTACGATCGAACGCGATTCAAAATGGCGGCTGGGGTGGCAAATAGACAGGAGGCTTTGTCTAGCCCTCGCCTAGCCTAGATCGACCCCCATCTCCGTCCGTCCGGACCTTTATGCTCCAAGAACAAGGGTCTATATTGTCTCAGGCCGATTGATGTCATGTGTAATCATGACATAATTTAACACCGGAGTGAACTCACTCCCGCAAGACATAGGAGGGAAGTATGTTATGTCACTTTTTACCCTTTCAAATAAAATGAGAAAATTAAAATGGAATATTGGAGTTTAAATATTTATGGGCAATATTTGATAATTAAATTATCTTATTAACAAACTAGGGGCCATTCATAAATTACTTAACGCTAAAATCGGCCTCTTCAGACCTCCCCCTCCCCCGTGTAACACACTTGAAACGACAGTACTAAACCACCCTCAAAAATTACGTGACGCTGTCACCAAGTCCTCCCTCAAAATTGTTCATCCACTTTCATTATGCATGTTTGATTTATGATAAAGTCATTTTTTGGCCTTTGTTCCGTTTGCTTTCTAATTTAGGGGGGGGGGGGATTATCTTACTAACTTTAAACACCTTGTAATTATGGGAAAACTTTTTGAAATTTTGTGAATAAATCCAAACAAATTGTTGGGGTTTAATAGTTAAGTAACATTTCGTAGAACCCCCCCACTCCCTCCAGTAACGGGGAATAACGCTGCCAAAAACCCCTCCCCCTTTCAGGGAGTAATGTAGAATTGGCCCCCTACAGTACCCAAAGAGTGTTGTTTGTTCACTTTAAAATTCGAATTTATAATCATCAAAATTACATGAAATCTGTTATATTTTCAAAATATAGTATTGTAAGAAAGATTACATCCATGCCGTATATACATTAATATAAATGATTTGTCCGGTCTACGACTTCACAGTCATGGAGGAATGGTATCACGAAAAACGCCAAAATATCTTTCTATTTTAAGGTTCCGGTCCATAGTATTGCTTGTAGATTTGACAGTTGATTTTTGTATAAAAAATGTACAATTTTTTCAGTTGAATACGTGACTCTTTAAATGTCATTTTAACGAGTTTAAATAAAAAACACCTCATAATAACAACTTATGGTCCTCTAGACCTTAAACGGCCACCTTAAAAGACGATAGAGAATAAAATAATCTAACTGTTGCAAAATAGCAACAATTAAATAAATAAGTTTTACTAAAAACTATAAAGTTTAAAACACTAAATGGATGGAATATGTGCCGTAGCGCAGTCTCGGGTCGTCTATGGGTAGCATGGATTACTCTATGTTTGTTTTAGTTTGTGGTTCCGTGTTTATTTCATTTTGTCTTCCCTGTCTTCGTTCGCTTTCATCTGTCTTGTCGCCTTTTCCTGGCTGACTCTTATACTTAATGTCTGACTAAGAAAATTGTTGGATTTAGCTCTAGGGTCTGGGAGGGGAGATGGATCGTCACCTACATTGCCTTTCCCTTTATGTCACCTGAGGACGCAGTGGAGAATCTTTGGGGCTGGGCTGTCCATTAGGTCTTCGTTGCGGCCCAGAAGGAGCAGCCACCTACGCCCCTACCCTACCTTGCTGCGCTTTTGACGGATTCTCCAGGCAGAAGACTCATGCATGTAAGTGAACTCCTTCCGTCATTTTTGTCAACCCTCCCGGTGACCTTTTGTTTTATAAGAAAAAAAATTTAGGTAATCCTAAAACGGCCAGCAGACTATTTTTTTATTTTTATTGTTTTATGCGATTTGCTGGCCTAAAATTTAATTAAAATCTTTCAATAAAACTATATTTCGGATGTAACTTGTGTTATTATTCTTCATCCTCCCGAGTCCGGTGGCTTCACACCCACCCTTGATTGGCCCAGTAATGATTTTACGAGGGAGGGTTGCAAATGATTGATGTGGTTTATTTACAAGTATTACAATTACAAATTAATGGCACACGAATTTAAATCATTATTTCAATATACCAAAATCAAAACCCGTTATTTCCATGTAGAACAACAATTTTTTTAAATACGTCACGTAGACTGTCCCAAGCATACAGCAACATGTAGATGAAGTAGGAGGCTTGTAGAGAGTGATATGTTTGAACGGTTGAGGAACGATTACTAACTATTGTAAGCATGTACATATATCTAGGGGGCGTGTAACAACGACAGGTTCTAGTCGATTTAATGATTTTTTTTAATTCACTCGCCCCTTTACAAGGCCACAGGCTTTTACGTGAACTTTATTGAACTTGTACAGAACCGATCGTCACTTCAAGTTAGGGATTCCATCATTGGCCTTGGACTCCAAAGTGCCAAGTTTTACTCCCTAAGCAGCAACGTCAGAAAGTTTTATAAGTTGGTATTTTAAATTATTATACGAAGGAAAACTTAAAATTCTTACGACATATTTTAACCGATAGTCACGTAGCAGCATACAACGGAGTATAGAGTCTATAAATGAATTTTAGTTTTTTAGAAGTGTAAAAACTACACTAGGTTGACCCAAATTGTGTAGCAAAAATATGTGTGAATGTGGTGGTTTGGTAAAAATTAAAATGTCTCGCATACATTTAACCATTTATCTAAAGTAAAGTTATTCATATGTATAGCGAATGGTTTCTTGTCAGATACTATTAATTTTAAAATATATATAAACCGTTATATACTTATACTTATATATACTTATATACTTATACTTATACAGTTATATATATACTTATACGTTATATACTTATACCGTTATATACTTATATAAAGTCCTAAAGCCATTATATATTGCTAAAAGTATCAAATTATCTCCTGTCAAAAAACTAAATCCAATCTTTGTACTATACCAGCATGGAAAACAGCCTGACGACGGTTTCTTTCCGGAATTTCTTATGCATGCTGGTAGCAAAGTGAAACAATGGCTTCAAACAGTCTACAACAAGATAATAGCTACAGGCAATTTGCCAAAAGCACTTAAGCGTTCAAAAGTAGTAGCTGTTCTAAAGCCTGGCAAAGACCCCGATCGAGTAGAAAGTTATCGCCCTATATCTCTTCTTGGTGTTTGTTATAAACTGCTGGAAAGACTGTAATACAATAGATTATCGCTCATTCTTGATTCTAATATTCCTGTTGAGCAGGCTGGTTTTCACCGTGGACGAAGTTGTAGCGACCAGATTCTAGCTGTGACATCATTCATCAAGAATGCGTTTGAAAAGAAGTTAAAAGCACCAGAGGCTTTTGTAGATTTTACAGCTGCTTATGATACAGTAAGGAGCAAAGTTTTGTTGTTAAAGTTGTACAGCCTCCTTCCCTGCCCCTTTCTTTTGTGACTTTTGGAGTCGGTGCTTAGTGCCAGGCTAATATAAGTTTATCTCGGTTTTGTGGAAAGCTCTTTTAGATAGATGTATTGTCCTCCGCAGGGGTCTGTACTTACTCCAATTTTGTTTATACCTTATACTGCTGACATCCCAATCACAAATTCTATAAAGTTTATATCTGCTGACGATATTGCTTTAGCTTATCAACACAAGGACTTCACTTTTACTGAAGTTATACATAACATTAGGTTTATGTGTTAGAATTGCCTCTTGATGGCTCATTTCAGATTTTAATATGCATTGATTACTTTAGACTTGTTGTTTACCGAGTCGAACTTTGATACAGATTTGCCGAAGGGAATGATGGAAAATGATTGATTAGCATCCTTCATTCACCATTTCAATACCATGTCACGGCGTCCTCGTACAATACCATGTCACGGCGTCCTCGTACAATACCATGTCACGGCGTCCTCGTACAATACCATGTCACGGCGTCCTCGTACAATACCATGTCACGGCGTCCTCGTACAATACCATGTCACGGCGTCCTCGTACAATACCATGTCACGGCGTCCTCGTACAATACCATGTCACGGCGTCCTCGTACAATACCATGTCACGGCGTCCTCGTACAATACCATGTCACGGCGTCCTCTTACAATACCATGTCACGGCGTCCTCGTACAATACCATGTCACGGCGTCCTCTTACAATACCATGTCACGGCGTCCTCGTACAATACCATGTCACGGCGTCCTCGTACAATATAATCTGAGAGTGGTTATGAGTTTTCAATGTGATTCATTTATTTCAATACCATGTCACGGCGTCCTCGTACAATATAATCTGAGAGTGGTTATGAGTTTTCAATGTGATTCATTTATTTCAATACCATGTCACGGCGTCCTCGTACAATACCATGTCACGGCGTCCTCGTACAATATAATCTGAGAGTGGTTATGAGTTTTCAATGTGATTCATTTATTTCAATACCATGTCACGGCGTCCTCGTACAATATAATCTGAGAGTGGTTATGAGTTTTCAATGTGATTCATTTATTTCAATACCATGTCACGGCGTCCTCGTACAATATAATCTGAGAGTGGTTATGAGTTTTCAATGTGATTCATTTATTTCAAGTGCAACATTTTTTGGCAAAAAAATAATATGACGGGTTGATTTTTTCTTTTGTAATAAATTAACACTAACTGATTTTGTATATACTTTATTTAAATGTATCACATTTTGCCGTTAAAAGTAGGTTATGTAACTTATGTTGGTAAATAAATCAGAACTAGTCTATGCTTTGCCCAGTTCGGTACATCGGCTTCATTACTCCGCATTTTTTATATTTTATACTATTCACAATGTGGGAATGGGAATGCAAAACGTTAATGCAATGTCTTGAAACATAAACTAATTTCTCAAAATATTTGGCTATTTAATTTGTGGGGCAATGGGACCCACCCCGTCCCGAATTTATTCGTTTATATTACAATAATTCTCAGCCAGTCAACCAAAATTAACTTCGGGAATTTTTTAAAATTGTTTAAGTGTTTCTTTTTTTATGGTTTTGATCTGTGGGGAATAGGGCTCTACCTACCCCGTCTTCATCTTCTTACTATATATGCAGCTAATGGGAAAGTATTTGTGCATTTATATGAATCACTTAAGTATACTTATTTTTAAACCTTGGAATTGTTTCAAAATACTCGGCATTATGGTTTCTATGGGCTTGCAAAATACACTTTTCTTCCAACAAAACAAAATAAGCTAGATTCAAGAGAAGAATATATTTAATTGGAAACCCTGCTTAAATGTGCCAAGATGCTATTAAGAACTTTCTTTATGATAGTGAAGCCCAAGTTTTACTTGCATTTAAGAGTTGAATATATTTGTTAATTCATTTTAATTTTAATATTTATAACAAGAGGGAATATGAGCATCTTTATTTTTTTATTCCAAGCCATCATAACACAAATTAAAACAAACTGTTGAGCTGAGAAAACATATTATGGAAAATTCATCTGGAATCATATCTCATTTCTTAGATTCAGCAGTGTTGAACAATAACAACTCGTTGACTGAGCCTATTTAGTCTGATTAGCTCATTTCCCGTTCATTTAATGGACTATTAGATAGTTATTAATGACAACTATTTCTTGTTAGATGCGCACGTGTGATTTGCGCACAAGTGTACACTCGTGCTATATAGATGAGCACATAAGGATATTATGACCTGACCTGCTGGCCATTCCAAGTAAGCCGCTCACCATAAATTAATTATTAAAGATTGTGTGAATTCACTGCAGTAATAGTTAATATATATATATATATATATATATATATATATATATATATATATATATATATATATATATATATTAACTACTATTATTTCAGACAAGCTTGTTTCCCAGTTAATAGTGTTATGTAAAGCTAAAGTATGGTGTAATTATAAAATGTTATTGCAACAAATAAAATAATATATAAATAAGATGTATGTGTTTATAATATATCATATAGTATAATTTAATGTTATAAGATTAACAAACACTCCAGTAAATAAATTTTAATTGTGTAAGGCCTTTCGGTTACAAAGTTACCATCTTCAGACAACCAAACTATATTGTCTGAAGATGGTAACTTTGTTACCGAATACAATTTAAGGCCTTTAAGGCCTTACACAATTAAAATTTATTTACTGGAGTGTTTGTTAATTTTATAACATTAAATTATATATCCATCCAGTAAGAAAAGAGCTTGAAGAATGATATTATAGAGTAGTTTATAACTGTGTGATATGTTATGCATCATATGGTATAATGTATGATAATACAATATAGTATATGGTATATTATACAATATATTGACAATTCCTATTTCAATTAAATATTGATCGATGGAAATAAACTATTTGATCTCATTTTATAATTAAAAAGTTCAATAACAAAAATCCGCAAATAGGCTCACATATAAATTAAATTTTCAACTAAAAATAATATTAATCGCTACAGTATATTTATCTATGTTTACAGTTGTATTATTAGTATTTTCTTTAATTTTAAATGTTAATATTTTATAGTTCAAATACGTAGCCCTACAATTTAAGACACAGTAATCAGCATAGGTAGACCCCTCACAGATCTACCTATCTTAACATTATTAGAACATATCAGTAAAAGATTTTTAAATCTCTTTAAAATGTTTAGATGACATTGCTTTTTATTTTGTATTGGAATATTAGACCGGGCGGTGGAGTTAATTAAAGCATGCGGTTAAAGACATTCTATTTTTAAAATGTTACACAATTGTAATTTTCATTAGTATTAGTTCAAGTTAATAATACTGAGTTACGTTAGAAATACAATTGTACAATTGTCTGCTACAGTAAATATTGTTGAATTTTTAAAAACATATATCGCCAAAGAAGACTTATTTTAAGATAATATTTAATAGTATGTAAATTTATATTACTAAATTAAGAATACTATTGGGTATGTAAACCTTAGATTAGGTTAGTTTAGGTTAGGTTAGCTTAGGTTAGGTTAGGTTATGTTAGGGTAGGTTTGGTTAGGTTAGGTTATGTTATGTTAGGGTAGGTTTGGTTATGTTAGGTTAGGTTAGGTTTGGTTATGTTAGCTTAGGTTAGGTTATGTTATGTTAGGGTAGGTTTGGTTAGGTTAGGTTATGTTATGTTAGGGTAGGTTTGGTTATGTTATGTTAGGTTAGGTTATGTTATGTTATGTTAGGGTAGGTTTGGTTATGTTAGGTTAGGTTAGGTTTGGTTATGTTAGCTTAGGTTAGGTTATGTTATGTTAGGGTAGGTTTAGTTAGGTTAGGTTAGGTTATGTTATGTTAGGGTAGGTTTGGTTATGTTAGGTTAGGTTATGTTATGTTAGGGTTGGTTTGATTATGTTTGGTTACGTCGCATCACACATACAACAATGATTAGTTTAGAGTATTGTGATAGTTGCATTTATTTACAAATTAAAATAGGCGTTCTAAAAATATTTGAAATACATTGTTGGAAATAGTGAATTCTCAAATTCCTTGCATTAATTGCTCGGAAGACTTTATCAGTTATATTAATGTAGTGGTAAAGTTATCATTTTGGACGAAATAAAATCCAAACATTAAAACTGCTGTTGAAATAAGCAACGCTAATATAATACAAGAATATTTGGCCTATTAGTGTTAAATTCAATAGATTTAGAAAGCATTAATTGACGTATATTATTGAGCAATAAAATTTAATATTTCAAATATGGTATAGAAATTTAGTGAAAATTTGACATTTAACGACGCCTAAAATTTATTTACAGAACAAAACTAAAATTTGTCAAAAGTGATTTGATTTTCAAAAAAATAATTCATAATTAATTACACTCTAGATCTTAAACGTCAAGCGGTCCCTAATAACATTGAAGCACTATAAACGTAGTGTGGTTAACTATTAATTTAACGGCATATTCAAAATGCAAATTTGTTATAAATTTTTATAACGAATTTAGGGGTAACTGACTTAAATCTTACACTGTTTAAATGGAGGTATGTTTTTAAATGATTTGAGAAACTTTAACATTGATCTCTGGAGAATTGAATCGTCCTGGCTGGAAATCGGTCTGGAAGTCACCAAACTTATGATCAAACTAGCCCACACCCCTCCAATAACATTATTCGTTCGCATAACAGTCAAAACCAGTTGGCAATCTCCTCTAACAACCTACAGATGTATGAAGGCGGTGACGAGGTCATGTTGACACGAGAAAACTGGAAACAGTGTTTCTGTCGGATAGTTCAAGACAAACACTAGGGGGAAAGAATCTCGGAGTTTTGACATCAATAAAACATAACCTGAAATGAAATCACTGTTTAACCAACCACCTTCGGGCTCCTGTTGTATACATCGCTAATTGTACGACAAAAACCTCGACCCGTGTCTCTGTCGCTGGGAATTGATAATGATTGAATAGATGTGGAAAGAGGCGCGCCGCCACCAGAAGAGACATCTACAATGGCAGAACTGCATTCCTGGCGGTGTTTCGCAACTCAGCGTAGTTCGTCGCTGAGTAATACCAAATATGTGGCACCTGGGGCGTTGTTTGGGAGTTGAAGTAAACAATATGTACTTTCTGGCCAAACGTCTGATTTATTATATACAGCAGCCATAACTCAAAATGAATTGTTCCTAGCTTTGTGCATTGTGTAGGTAAAATCCAGCTATGTCATGAAAAATATACAATGAGGCAAACACACATGAAAAAGATTTACCAGTTTAAAGTTGCTAACAAAGCAACATTGCCCAATTAATATCCACTCTTCTCAAATGCTCCAATTGTACAACCACAGTTTAATAAAAACACACAGGGGCGAAGCTTACTCTTGAAAAAAAAAATACCAAGTGCTCGACGCTAGCCAAACTTGTGGTCGTATCGCAGAACTGTCATTCGCTTACCGCGCCAGTTGTCTGTTATACCACCAATAGGATCGCTAGCATCGCTTGGTTGGCAAGTAAATCGGCTGAGCGTCGCTACTGTTTGTTTATACTGTGGTAGGTAACTCTTCTTCAAAATAACTTCCATAATTGGCCGTCTCTGTTAAAATGATATGTTGAAATATTACGTTATTTTAACATAAAATTTACCATCTAACGGCTGTTTGTGTAAATAAGAAACAGTTATTGGATAGCTTGAGAGGTTCATTATGTTTCCTTTATAAAAAGGTTTTATTCCAGATTAAATTATTTTACCGTTTAAAATTTAATACAGATAAAAAGGAAACAGAGGTCCCTCTCTTATGGTCACAGTGAACACCTAACAGGCAGTTATATGTAAATTACAACTAATGCACATCTTTATACATAATATGTGGTAATAATTACTACGTTTATTCTTGAGGGGGGGAAGGGAGACTTACAAGGTTCTGGCCCTACCATACATAGCATGACAAACTGAAGAAATGACCACTTGACACACACAATCGACACTATTACAACGCACTATTATTTCTTCTCTATGGCATTTAAAATAGAATTGTCTAACTAGTGGGGATCATAAATTTACTTTTAAATTTGGTTGAGTTTTAAATTTTTTTTTTTCAACAGGTTGAATAAATATAATTTAAAAAAAACATAAAAAATAAGATAATAAAATAAGGGATTCAGAAATATAAAATTGGGGAATCTCAAACAATAGTTAGATCTATTAAACTTTCTTTGTAACTAAAAAATAACAACTTACCTCCACCAGATTTAACTTTCCCTTTTTTACTAAAATTACAAGCACACAATAACCCAAATGAGCTTATGTAGGAAATACAATTTACATTTCTCACAATTATGTAACCACTCACATTAGTTTAATGAAATCACTAGCTTGATCAAGAATAAAATCATCTAAGCAGCATTTATTTGCTTAGCAGCATTTATTTGCTATAAGTTGTTATGTTGTTTATTTATTACTATACATACTATTTTGTTATAAGTTTAATACATCAGTTAAATGTTATTTGAATGTAACAATAATTCCTCTAATTGAGAGAAAAATAAAGAATTTATTATTATTATTATTATTATTATTTAACAGCTTAATAAATAACGTTACGTTTGGAGGTTATGTAAACTTATCGCACAAGTATATCTAAGGTAACACAATAACATATTTATAATTTTTTTTATGAATTTTTCAATTGTTATAATTGCATCACTTTGTTCAATTTTTGAGAGTTAAAATTTATTTAAACCTCAAATTACATCAAGGAGTCAGTTGTGCCCTAATATATTTTTATAACTAAAATAAGCATCCGATTCAAATAATATCTTTACATCACCTATTTCTTTATGACAGTTTACGCTCATTTCGAATTTAAAAATCTTAGGCCCGGCCGCCATTGCCAATTCGGTTCTGAGGGTCGACTTTTCTGCATCTTGACATACTGGCTGCGATCCAGTTCCGGAGGTGAACTGTTCTACCGCCTGACAAGGAATTGGATTTCCGAGGGTGAAAAATTCCATCTACCAAGCGGGCCTCAGTCAGTTTTTTACTGCATAATTTGTTACAATTAAATCTTTATCTTTTAAGGACGATATGAAATAGTTGAGTTTTTATTTTTCAGCCGATTTTGTTGTCTTATTTATTTATTATATCTTTCCGTAGAAGGAAACCATGTTTTAAAAGTGTGTTACATTGATATAGCAATGCTTCTTCTAAAAATAATCATGAATTTTTTTCAATAAATCGTTTAAAAGTTCAATTAAGTTACTTTATAATCTAATAAAACTTCGCTGTAAATAGAATTTATAAATTTGTTAGTCATAAACTATTATTGGTTCTGGTTTGAATCAAGTGTGCGCCAAAATATTTAGAACATAGTTTATCACCTATCACTTTATACCACACCAAATACGTAGAACCAAACATATTCTTTTACATTGTTAAAAATGTTACGACCTGGTCAGTAAAAGGCTTGTCCTGTTTCAGATTCACAAATACGTGCTATGTTGATGAGACTAGGATAACAGCATGTTAGTTTGTTAGGGGAAGGGAGCTCCTGATTTGTGGATAGACACTCGTTAGGGGATTCCTCGGATTGAAGCCTGAGAAATAATTGCAAATCAGAATGTCCTTTTGAAAACATTTTCACCGTTCCTATATTTATATACTCTTTGCCAATATTGATTTTTTTATCACCAGTATCAAGCAATATTTTATTCCACAAAAATCGCGTTCTTAAAAAATTTGAAAATAAAAATTGTTTAAATGTTATTTTTCGATACATCTCCATTGTTGTTCGTGAGTTTTGCATCATTTTTTTATATTCACATGTAATTTTTTATTTTGAACACGAATTTGAAAACTATTTTGATGTAGAACAATTATTTCTTGAGACGTTGCGGAAAAATTAATTTCGCCGCAAATCATATATGGTGGGCATACGCACAATGTTAAGAAGAGCTATGACTAGTACCCAGAAAAACAAATGTGCATATAATCCAATTGCCGATTTAAGAAGAAGTTAGATTTACCCTATCACAAATAAATTTTAGATTTTCGGTAAAAACGAGTTTTCCGTGATTGAAATCAACCTCCTCAAGAGATGTAAACTCACTTTCCATCCCCCATTGAAAAAGAAATCGTATTTTCAGAAGCGTCTAGAAAGTGTATAATTATCGTATTTACAATTGGAAATAAAATTTAATAGTTTCTAAAGTACATTAAAATGGATAATTATACTTTGATACTAGTTAAAATAACTAAGGTTTTATGGATAAAAAATGTTTTTTTTTTGCAATTGATTGAGAACCTTCTGGGCTAGTCGGCAATTTTGGATATATATTCTCCATAGTATATTTTTTGTTAAATATTTAAGCTGATTTTTTTTTTTAAATTAATTTAGGTTTTATTTGTTGTTTTCTGGATACTTTAATTGAGGATATCGATATTAGCGTATTTTATTTATACATATAAAAGTTTAATATGGTATAATATCAATATATCAGGTCCTAATTAACGCAAAGTACTGTATTGCCACAAAGTGACTCCTTTAAACGTTCAAATCGGTTGAGACTGAGGAGAGCTATAAGCGGAAAACAAACTCAGTCTCACTTATCTTTACCACTTTTATTTTCAACCCGTTCTTTACATGTTACTTTACATATAAACATAAAAACATCCAAAGTAGGTACCATACTAAATACGTCCTTCTCCAAAATCTAAATGTACCCTCAGATTTTGAAAAAGTGAGATATACATAGGCTCCTCTGGCCCATAAACTGAAGTGGTCAAATATTTTGAAAAAAAAGAAAATAACCAATAATTTAAGATAAAGCCCCCAACGAGCACATCTAGAATTTCTATAGCGAAAATCATCTAATGAATAAACAATTTAGAGGACTACCAGTAGAATGATGTATTTGCTTTATTTGAGACAGTTTTACATTGTTCTTATAAAAAATAGATTCGCACTGGTCGGAGACCATGACTGAAGGCACCAGAAGTTCAGTTGACACCATCTTTACAAATAATTGCGGTGAAATGACTATACTGTGTTATTTTAACATTCAGTACAAGTAAACGTCACACGTCACAAAATTTATTACAATATAAGCACAACATGCACAAATAAATTACAATTCAAGTAGAAAACGCACAAATATTATGATGAGCGTGGTTCACCGAAATCGATCACCATAATATTTGTGCATTTTGTACTTGTAATATATTTGTCCATTTTGTGCTTATATTGTAATAAATTTGTGTTGTGTGACGTTTACTTGTACTGTATACGTACTAACACGTTTTATGCTAATCAAACAACTATTTTAACATTTGAAATACAGTTTAGGAATACAGCCCGAATTATGATAGTTGAAATTTATTTTATTTCTACGCAAAACTACTGTAAATGATTGGTAATTCTTTTTTTCAGCGGACTCCCATGTTTTGTTAGTTAGCCAGTCATCCTTATCCCGTTCGGCATCTAGGGCAGTCCCAGACAAGGTTGACGCTCCAGCCTTATTGGAGACACTTCAAATATTAATGGCAAAGGTCTACCAGTATCGGAATAAATCTGAGCCGCTGCCCATAACCGGTCAGCTATAAGGTTGACTACAGGGTCACCAGTAGCACGTCGGGCCTACATAGTACACAGACCATCAACGTGTATGTTCTGTGACAAATAGGTGACAACTGGCTATAACCGGTCAGCTATAAGGTTGACTACAGGGCCAGCAGTAACACGTCGGGCCTACATAGTACACAGACCATCAACGTGTATGTTCTGTGACAAACAGGTGACAACTGCCTATAACCAGTCAGCTGTAAGGTTGACCAGCAGGGCCACCAGCAGCACGTCAGGCCTACATAGTACACAGACCATCAACGTGTATGTTCTGTGACAAATAAGTGACAACTGCCGATAACCGGTCAGCTATAAGGTTGACTACAGGGCCACCAGTAGCACGTCGGGCCTACATAGTACACAGACCATCAACGTGTATGTTCTCTGACAAATAGGTGACAACTGCCGATAACCGGTCAGCTATAAGGTTGACTACAGGGCCACCAGCAGCACGTCGGGCCTACATAGTACACAGACCATCAACGTGTATGTTCTCTGACAAATAGGTGAGAACTGCCGATAACCGGTCAGCTATAAGGTTGACTACAGGGCCACCAGCAGCACGTCGGGCCTTCATAATACTCAGACCATCAACATGTATGTTCTGTGACAAATAGGTGACAACTGCCGATAACCGGTCAGCTATAAGGTTGACTACAGGGCCACCAGCAGCACGTCGGGCCTAGATAGTACACAGACCATCAACGTGTATGTTCTGTGACAAAGAGGTGATAACTGCCTAATCGGTAAGCTATAAGGTTGACTTTAGGGCCACCAGCAGCACGTCGGGCCTTCATAATACTTAGACCATCAACATGTATGTTCTGTGACAAATAAGTGACAACTGCCTATAACCGGTCAGCTGTAAGGTTGACCAGCAGGGCCTCTAGCAGCACGTCGGGCCTTCTAGAGTTGTAAGGTAACATATGCATGAAAACGTTTCTATATTTTATATATTAACCTAGTAATTCATCTAACACTTGTTAGTTCTCAATGTACAACATTCTCTCACACTAACGACATGGGGTCTGATGTATGGTCATTGGTCAACCAGCTGCTAATCCGTGTGACCGGAAATAACGCCTAAAGATCTGGGTCAGTTGGAACCACAACTCTATATCAAATTGTGGTTAGGAAACTTCTCACCTCAAGTTAAATAGAGGCTATATGGGCAACAACCAATCAAACTCTGCTAATGATAAGAGGAAGATAGTTCAATCAACATTCACCTCATACCCTAGGATGCAGCCTTTCAGGAAACCACCGTAGTTGGACCTACAAATGACCACGAATAATGCAGAAAAGTATATAACTGGTTGTAATGCAGAGCCATATAAATAGTTAATTTTAATTTATTAGAAGCAAGCTTCATGAAGTCCTGTTTCATAAATAATACTGCTTGCTATATATGTTATAAACGATAGAAATCTTTCAATGGGGGCACAATTCTCAAATCATCAAGATATAAACTAAACATTTAAATTTCGCCATAGATCCAGTGTTAATTTGCTGCAGATTCCCATGTCCAATAAATCAATGAACAATAATGAACAATTTAATGTCAACAAATAACTTTCAAACAATACATTAATGTGTATAAAAACAGTTAGTTCTGTTTGAGAAATTGATTCGAGATTCTTTTAAGTGTTATGAATCTTGAAAAAATTATATTTTACAAACAGATAATACAACTTAAATAATTTATAAAAGTATAACGAAAATATTAGTGATCAATATTCAAAAAAATTGCCTGCATAAAAATGATTATCGTTTTCCAGGAATTACACTAAAAATACTTTTTTAAATTTTAAATCTTTAGATTTATTTCTAAATACAATGTTGTGAGGTGGTAGGGCTTTCTCAGTTTATAACCTCGCATAAGCAATATAATATTGATAGTAAATGGTTGTTTTCAAAATAACTATTCGTAGATAAATAAATGTATTATAAAATGTATTTGATAAGCAGCTCTGGAGACACTCGGAACTGGAATAAACACAAGTATCAACATTTTCTAACAGGTTTTCAAATTGGAAACAAATAATCTGAAATTACTCGTCTTCAAAATGACTACAAATTTAGTTTGGATAAGAAATTATTTTATATTGAATTTTCAAAGACAATTAAATTTCGCGTCACAAGAAATAGTATTAAAAAACCAAAATTAGGTAATGCATAACAGCCTTAAATACTTTCTCACTTAACAAACTCATATTCTAGCAAATTTTATTTAATTTTTTTCTACTACTATTAGTCAGAATCAACTATAAATCACTTAAATTACATTATTGCTAGGATTTAATGAATTATTCTTAATGATATGTACATACACATACATTGGGAAACATTATTTGGAGACCTTTAATCATGTCACTAGTCAAACCTCCATCAGTGAAAAATTACACAAAGCAATTACATCGCATTAGAGTGAAGTGGGGGCCAAGGTGAAAACAAACAGAATAGGGCCGAGAAGGGGGCCTTGGTGCCACCAATACGTCAGGAGACCGTCGCTGTACTAATAGCACATTCATCATAGCAATACGGTATGGGGCTGGAAATGATGATATAGTTGTAGTATAGTTGGCCACTGTTATGTCACGGGTGATTCTGGAACTAACGTGACCTCTGATATTTTCTGAGTCACTATTAGAGTCATTAACTCGTTCATTATTGTAATATGCCATCGATGCTGGATATGATGATACGGTGTAGTGTCTAGAGGGTCAGATGGGCACTGTGATGTCACTTGTGATTCTGAAACTAATGTGAACTCTAATGTTTTCTGAGGCACTAGTAGAGTCATTAACTCGTTCATTATTGTAATATGCCATCGATGCTGGATATGATGATACGGTGTAGTGTCTAGAGGGTCAGATGGGCACTGCGATGCCACTTGTGATTCTGAAACTAATGTAACCTCTGATGTTTTCTGAGTCACTAGTAGAGTCATTAACTCGTTCATTATTGTAATATGCCATGGATGCTGGAAATAATGATATGGTTGTAGTGTCTAGTGGTTCAGATGGGCACTGTGATGTCACTTGTAATTCTGAAACTAATGTGACCTCTGATGTTTTCTGAGTCACTAGTAGAGTAATTAACTCGTTCTTCATCGTAATATGCCACGGGTATTAGAGAGTATAATTGGTTGTAGTGTCTACTGGGTGAGTCGGCAACCATGATGTCACTGGTAATCTTGAAACTAATGATTAACCACTAATGTGTTCTGAGTATCATTAACACTCTTCTGTGCTGTTGGAGCTGGCTCCAGACCGAGAATTCGCCCCTATCAGAGCGAAGTGTGTAGCACTGACCTAGACCATCGGCCGTCGGAACTGCAACCCCTCACTATGGACACAAGGGCGACAGTTGCCGCGGCAGTCTCTAATGAAGCACGGATACCAATCTCTCTTGGAGGAATTAGGTCACCTAGAGAGGAAAAGTACCCACGAATTCTCCTCTACTTAGAAAAGTCTCTCACCTAAAAACAGTGGCTTGCTATTGTAGTTAGTGGCTAGCTTTCAAATCAAATAACTTTACGTGGACTGAGAAATATTTATCCAGAAACACAAGTCGGCGAATGGTCCCACCTATTAGCCGTTGTGACAGATAACCGTAAAGCCAACACTGTTAGATAGTATTGCATAGTAATACCACTACATTTACTACCATTACCTTCATCTTACTATCGGTGGAGGTTAGGAAGTCAGCCTACAAGCTAAATAGTGTAAGTAAGCTCAAGAGGAGCAGATCTAAATGTTACTAACAGCGTAGACCAGGAAGTCAGCCTACAAGCTAAATAGTGTAGGTGAGGTCAAAAGGAGCAGATCTAAATGTTACTAACAGCGTAGACCAGGAAGTCAGCCTACAAGCTAAATAGTGTAGGTGAGGTCAAGAGGAGCAGATCTAAATGTTACTAACAGTTTAGGCCAAGAAGTCAGCCTACAAGCTAAATAGTGTAAGTAAGCTCAAGAGGAGCAGATCTAAATGTTACTAACAGTGTAGGCCAGGAAGTCAGCCTACAAGCTAAATAGTGTAAGTAAGCTCAAGAGGAGCAGATCTAAATGTTACTAACAGTGTAGGCCAGGAAGTCAGCCTACAAGCTAAATAGTGTAGGTAAGCTCAAGAGGAGCAGATCTAAATCTTACTAACAGTGTAGGCCAGGAAGTCAGCCTACAAGCTAAATAGTGTAAGTAAGCTCAAGAGGAGCAGATCTAAATGTTACTAACAGTGTAGGCCAGGAAGTCAGCCTACAAGCTAAATAGTGTAGGTAAGCTCAAGAGGAGCAGATCTAAATCTTACTAACAGTGTAGGCCAGGAAGTCAGCCTACAAGCTAAATAGTGTAGGTAAGCTCAAGAGGAGCAGATCTAAATGTTACTAACAGTGTAGGCCAGGAAGTCAGCCTACAAGCTAAATAGTGTAGGTAAGCTCAGAGGAGCAGATCTAAATCTTACTAACAGTGTAGGCCAGGAAGTCAGCCTACAGCTAAAGTGTAAGTAAACTAAAAGAGGAGCAGCATTGTTCACACAATTAGTCAGGAGAGTCAGCCTACAATAAATTATGTAGATAGGTATAGGAGCAGAAATGATGTTAAAAAGTTGTAGTAAGAGCGCCACATGTAATTAGGTGATTTAGGTAATAAGGACTCTGATCTAATTTATCTGAGTCCAGATTAAGTCACTTAAGCGTCAATATGTAAGTAAGCTCGAGGAGCTGGATATAATGTACTAACGGTGTAGGCCCAGGAAGTCAGCTGCACTTGAAGTATTGTAGTAGTCAAACTAATGTGAACTCTAAATGTTATACTGAGGCAAGAAGTCATTACCAGCAATATTGTAATATGCTCAAGAGGAAGATGATCTTTAATGTCTATAGCAGTGATAGGGCCATGGATTCGAAGCTAATGTAATCTGATGTTTTGAGTCAACTAGTAGAGTCTAAATCGTTACTATCTGTAATTGCCAGGAATGTCGGTAAAATAATAGTTGTAGTGTTAGGTTCAGATGGGCAGCTTAAATGTCACTTAATTCTAGACAGAATGTCACTCTGCATGTTTTTGAGGTCACTAAGAGAGTAATTAAATGTTCTTCATCGTAAGCCAGGAATTAAGAGTATAATGGTATTAGTGTAGGTGAAGGTCAACATGATGCAGATGGTAAACTTAAACTATGTTAGACCATAAGAGTTCAGCTACACTAACATCTTCTGTGCTGTGGAGTGGCCAGACCGAAATGTATCAGAGCAGTGTTAGCACTGATAGCCCACGGCCGTCAACGCAAATATGGAAGGAGGTCGAAGTGCAGCAGGATCAAGTCTCTAAGAAGCAGGATACCAGATCCTACATCTAAAATTAGGTACCCTAGAGGAGCAAGATCAAATTTTACTAACAAGTGTAACCAAAGTGCTGCTATTGTAGATAGGGAGGAGCAGATCTAAATGTTACTAACAGCGTAGACCAGGAAGTCAGCCTACAAGCTAAATATTGTAGGTAAGGTCAAAAGGAGCAGATCTAAATGTTACTAACAGCGTAGACCAGGAAGTCAGCCTACAAGCTAAATATTGTAGGTAAGGTCAAAAGGAGCAGATCTAAATGTTACTAACAGTGTAGGCCAGGAAGTCAGCCTACAAGCTAAATATTGTAGGTAAGGTCAAAAGGAGCAGATCTAAATGTTACTAACAGCGTAGACCAGGAAGTCAGCCTACAAGCTAAATAGTGTAGGTAAGCTCAAGAGGAGCAGATCTAAATCTTACTAACTGTGTAGACCAGGAAGTCAGCCTACAAGCTAAATAGTGTAGGTAAGCTCAAGAGGAGCAGATCTAAATGTTACTAACAGCGTAGACCAGGAAGTCAGCCTACAAGCTAAATAGTGTAGGTGAGGTCAAAAGGAGCAGATCTAAATGTTACTAACAGCGTAGACCAGGAAGTCAGCCTACAAGCTAAATATTGTAGGTAAGGTCAAAAGGAGCAGATCTAAATGTTACTAACAGCGTAGACCAGGAAGTCAGCCTACAAGCTAAATAGTGTAGGTGAGGTCAAGAGGAGCAGATCTAAATCTTACTAACAGTGTAGGCCAGGAAGTCAGCCTACAAGCTAAATATTGTAGGTAAGGTCAAAAGGAGCAGATCTAAATGTTACTAACAGCGTAGACCAGGAAGTCAGCCTACAAGCTAAATAGTGTAAGTAAGCTCAAGAGGAGCAGATCTAAATGTTACTAACAGCGTAGACCAGGAAGTCAGCCTACAAGCTAAATATTGTAGGTAAGGTCAAAAGGAGCAGATCTAAATCTTACTAACAGCGTAGACCAGGAAGTCAGCCTACAAGCTAAATAGTGTAAGTAAGGTCAAAAGGAGCAGATCTGAATGTTACTAACTGTGTAGACCAGGAAGTCAGCCTACAAGCTAAATAGTGTAAGTAAGCTCAAGAGGAGCAGATCTAAATGTTACTAACAGTGTAGACCAGGAAGTCAGCCTACAAGCTAAATAGTGTAAGTAAGCTCAAGAGGAGCAGATCTAAATGTTACTAACAGTGTAGACCAGGAAGTCAGCCTACAAGCTAAATAGTGTAAGTAAGCTCAAGAGGAGCAGATCTAAATGTTACTAACAGTGTAGACCAGGAAGTCAGCCTACAAGCTAAATAGTGTAAGTAAGGTCAAAAGGAGCAGATCTGAATGTTACTAACAGTGTAGGCCAGGAAGTCAGCCTACAAGCTAAATATTGTAGGTAAGGTCAAAAGGAGCAGATCTGAATGTTACTAACATTGTAGACCAGGAAGTCAGCCTACAAGCTAAATAGTGTAGGTAAGCTCAAGAGGAGCAGATCTAAATGTTACTAACAGTGTAGACCAGGAAGTCAGCCTACAAGCTAAATAGTGTAGGTACGCTCAAGAGGAGCAGATCTAAATCTTACTAACAATGTAGACCAGGAAGTCAGCCTACAAGCTAAATAGTGTAGGTAAGTTCAAGAGGAGCAGATCTAAATGTTACTAACAGTGTAGACCAGGAAGTCAGCCTACAAGCTAAATAGTGTAGGTAAGTTCAAGAGGAGCAGATCTAAATGTTACTAACAATGTAGACCAGGAAGTCAGCCTACAAGCTAAATAGTGTAGGTAAGCTCAAGAGGAGCAGATCTAAATGTTACTAACAGTGTAGACCAGGAAGTCTGCCTACAAGCTAAATAGTGTAGGTACGCTCAAGAGGAGCAGATCTAAATCTTACTAACAATGTAGACCAGGAAGTCAGCCTACAAGCTAAATAGTGTAGGTAAGTTCAAGAGGAGCAGATCTAAATGTTACTAACAGTGTAGACCAGGAAGTCAGCCTACAAGCTAAATAGTGTAGGTACGCTCAAGAGGAGCAGATCTAAATGTTACTAACAGTGTAGACCAGGAAGTCAGCCTACAAGCTAAATAGTGTAGGTAAGCTCAAAAGGAGCAGATCTAAATCTTACTAACAATGTAGACCAGGAAGTCAGCCTACAAGCTAAATAGTGTAGGTAAGCTCAAGAGGAGCAGATCTAAATCTTACTAACTGTGTAGACCAGGAAGTCAGCCTACAAGCTAAATAGTGTAAGTAAGGTCAAAAGGAGCAGATCTAAATCCAGCTACTCGCGAGCCATTAAAAATGAACTTCACAGCAGAACAATGGACGTGGTATTAGATGTCATGGACCCAAAAATTGCATTCTTCAGACCTTACCTGGTCGACATCGAACACATGGAGGACTGGATACTAAGGATAGCAACAATCCCACCTCCAACAGAAATCTGCTGGTACATATGATTCTTTCATGAAAGAAGGGGTTGAGTATGGGGTCTCAGGCCCTTTTACTCGCCTATCGGTCAGTCTGTGGAGGTTCTGCACCATCTACATGGCCGAGATATTGCCATACTTGTCTGCACTTAACAAGGGCTTGCAAAACAAGTCAGGGGCAAACAGTTGAAGCACTTGACTTCCACAGATTCACCTCAAGACTCACTTGGGTGTGTTTTCGAACTCTGTGTGCCTTGGTCCACCTCCATAATGTTCAATTGAGGAGGGTTCCTGGGCATAGCGGCCTCATATGTAACGAAGAGGCAGATCTCCTCGCTAAGACAGTAGCGATGACTCCATTCGTTGGGCTCGAACCAGTATGTGGGAAAAGACTTACCACTGACAAGACTGGAATACCTTGACGAAAAATCGTCAAGAAAGCAGATGGCAGCGGTTTACGGCCAAGTCTTTGCAAAATCTCTAATGAGGGGACTCAATCCTACGCTAACCAAATCACTCACACCATGAATCTGAATGACATGAGGATGGTGAACACTTCAGGGAACATCTGACAATAATTTGTATCTACAGAGAAGACACTAGTTGCCGGTTTTGTAGTGAGGCTCTTCAATCTGCCAAACACCTGTTAACTGAGTGCTAAGCTCAGGAGCTCAGGAGAAGAAGCGTTAGCGATTCAGCTCTCAGAGGACATAATGGTAGATAATCTAGCGAAAAAGATTTTAGAGCTGGTTAAGCCGCTCGGAATAAGTACCAAACGATCGTCCATGCTGTAATGTGGCATTCTCAGTGGTAAATATTGTAAATAACAACTTGATGCGGTCGTTATCGGAAGCTTAGTTATTAGTAATTACACAGTCCGCTTAAGCATACGAAAAAAAGTTTTTTTATAATTTTCAATTCCATGAAATTAGTTGTACAATTTGAATTTTAATTGTATGTATTCGATGGTAAACCAATGTTTTTAATATTGAAAAAATAAACGCTAATTTTGAGTTATTACTCCTTCAATACTCCTTCTTTTGTGCACACTGATGTCCAAATATTATAAATACATAAATACACATATATTTGTGAATTCCTAGCAGAAGACAAGACGAAAGCATGCAGGTAGAGAGTATTCATTAAAATGTTTCGTCGAGTAACATAGGGCACTCAGTAATGACCAGGTCACAATGGGTACGTGTTTTATCTTCCACTTGTCTTCTCCGGCTGTTTTTAAATTTGCATAATTTCAAAATTATAAACGACTGAGGTGGGCCATTTATCTTTTGGCGCCCAGAGCAGACTATCTATTACTTTCCGCCCTCCGCTTATCGCTCACGACCGTCGGAGGCGCAAAATTGGCACGGAACAGCTGTGTCTTCCGTTTCCATTTGCACCTTTAAATGGAGTGCGAACCATCCATTAATTTCTGTCGCCCACCCACAAGACTCTTTATAGATGGCTTCATATACCAAGACGTTAAGGCCACCCACCCACCCTCGTACATGACTACACTAACAACAGCAATGATAAAGACACACAGTAAAGATAGAGCAGTACACTAAGTGATGGGTTCTTTAATAAAGTCGATACTGCCCTTATCAGACAATCCGTATGTCGAGAGAAAGTGAATCCTCTCAAAGGAAGAAGGAACAGTAAGCAACCAGGAACTACTAGAACCAAATCTCTACTTTACAAGCTATTTTTTATAGTAAAACTTTAAGATAAAATGACTTATACACTTATGTAGATAATCATCTTAAGTCATAATACAATATATGATATACTACTGTATTGAATGCTTTAATTTAATTACTGGTCTTAGAGAGAAACAAGACGAATTGCTGTAAAAGAACAACTTAAATTATGTGTTCATTTCATTCATTTTAGTGAACACACATTAACAATTGTTAAATGTTCCTAAACATTTTGTTTACAGTAAATAGTATCTACGCAGCACATGATTATGACTTTCGACTCAAACTAACACTACAGAAACAATAATAGGAAATAATTTTGTAGAATTTTGTGATTTTGTAGAAAGTAATAGAAGGTTATCTTGGTTTTGACGGCCATTTCAGATACAAAACTGTCACCTATAAAATCTTATTTTGTAGTTTCTGTGTTAAATCCAAGGTCCGTTCATAAATCCTCCTAGACCAAAGATCAAAATCTCGTATTTATGAACTGATAAGTAAATGAGTTTGTAGTGAAAAACGACCCTTTTTTATTACTGGTAAATTGTTCAGCACCTAATGCTATAAGAGATACTTCTTACTGTGACATTGTTAGTGTAATACAATAATTATTGTGATGATTTTCACTGTGATAATTGTTACTGGAGTACTGATACTCGTTACTATGATACTTGTTGCTAATATTTTTGTTACTGTGGTACTTCCTAATATTATACCAGTATGTGAATTAAATAAATAATAAATTCACAATGTTTCTAGGCTTTCAATTTGACTACATCTTTAGGTGATATTTATGGGAACGCAATTGGACAACATGCAATTTGACTACTAAAAACCTAAATTAAAAATATCTATAGTTGAATATCATAGATGACGCAGGAAGTTGTATTAAATAAGTGTAAAATAAAAGCAAGTTTTTTGACTGAACTGTTAAATTTTTTTATTTGATTATAGTGATAACGTTACTGGAAAAATTACCTCTTACTATTTACTGTAAAATTATTTTATTTCTACGATTATTTTGTTGATTTATTATTTTTCATTTACATCCCTTAAAAGTTATTCGAAATGTTAAGTTGAATTATTTGTGGTTATTTTTAAGGTTAGCCTAAATGGTCATCAGTCAAGATAACATTTATGGTAAAGTCAAAATAGTGCTGGTGGAAATTCTAAATAAAATTAATGATTATAAGTAAACATAGTGACCGTGCTGTCTAGATAACACTGATTCATGTTAACAGTTATGATTAGTTAAAATATATGTTGCGTTATCAAGTAGTGACCATGCATTGATCATGTGGTCGAGTTTTTATTACGCATTCACTTGATCATATCGTTTTCATAAATCATACATAGGTCAAGATAGTTTTGAGTCATATTGCCAAGATAGTGGTCGAGCAGTTGCGTACATGACATAATAAAAATATTTAAAATCATACTAGCTTTGAGTGGAACCGAATAATTCAAATATACACATCATAAAACACGAGACAGGACATTGTTTTAAACCACCGCTTGGATTAAACGACTTGCTAAGATTGGTGGCTGAGAACAGAAAGTGCTACCGAATGACTGTTTCTGGCCAAGGGCGGATAATTTGCAGTCGCAGATTTTACTCCAAGTTGGGCAAGTGCAATTTGCATGATTGCAATGGAGGATGCGTCCTAAAAAGGTTTAATAAGTGGCTCAACACGAACTCGAGGCAAATCTTTGTGGACCTTCAATTTCAAGAGTTCAGCAATTTCTCCAGCCTTCACAGCAATCAGTAGATCTGCAATTGCATTTTAACGAATTATGGAAGACTCACGAGAGGAAAAGTGCAGACGGGTGTAGATAGCGGATTTGGACTGAAGATTTTATTGTTTTTTTCCGAGAGTTTATAATAATACATATTAACGCACAGTTTTCCTTTTTTTCTTTCATATTTTGAAAGTAGATATTTTTTACTTTTAGAATGATTAAAAAGGCATTTCGGCAATTAAATCTCAGCATTAACGTGATCTAAATTTCAAAATCTTTAGGCTTTTGCCTCTAACACTACCGTTGGATTATGAGGAGCTATTCCCTATGGGGAAACACTCAGAACTATGTATCAAAAGCATTACTGAAAGCCAACAAAGTTGACCTATCATCCTTAAAAACAATTAATTTCAAATAAGTGTTTAAGGCTCAATGACTAAAAAGCTTTTACGTAATATGTTAAAACGGTTCCAGGCATTTACCACTGTATGTGTGTGGGTGGGCGGGTGTGTCATTTACCATTGTACGTGTGTGGGTGAGTTGATGAGAAACCAGGGTTTTAACTAACTAACAGTACTTATCAGAATATTAAATACTGTTTCAAGACTACCACTGTACCACTGTAGTGCATGGGTAGGCGGGTGGGTCAATACCACTGTAGTGTATTCCTTCACTATCGGATTCCAACTTCTGCGTGGAGAGAATTTTCAGATTGTATATCTGAAATGTTATTTTGTAAGAATGTTTATTAAAATATACATAACTGATAAACTAACATAAGCGTGCAAGGTGATTCACTACTAAGGTGGATTGAAAAGCCGCACCCCACATTGGAGGAAATGATTTTCGGAAAAAGATGCCTATGTCTATGACCTGAAAGATAGGTTCTATTTTTAAGGTTAAAATTATGATTTACCTTAAGGTGTAGGAAAGAGGTGTGGATTTTTCATGACGAAGGACAAGGGTTTCAAAATATAAATAGAAGGTGATTTTAAAATTTTGTAAATGAACTCTCCGCAATGGTCTATGCTGTTTAATATGAACCTAATAAATCTCTTTTGCAGGATTAAAATATGTTCTGTCTTATACGACCTCAAACGCTATAGAGAGATCTCGTAAAACACACAGAAAAACAATTCCTTAGTAAATTGTGAGAAGATTGTTAATAGGTTTCTGAATCTAAGATTCTTGTCGATTTAATGTCATGATTAACTGAGTGTACAACAGACCCACTGAGAAAGCAAGCCAAACCAAGTCCGTCTCGATTTTGAAGGGAAAACTCAATAAAGCTAGTCTTATCATTATTAACCCTTATTTTTTTAGAAGCGAACCACTACAAAAGGTCGTTAATGTCCGTAAAAATATATTCTCAAGTAAAGGCTTCATGACTCCGAAAATTTCACCGACGTGTCATCAGCAAACAAACTAACATTTCCTTTAAGTACACTAGAGTCGATATCATAGATGAAAACAAGAAAGAGAAGGAGGCCAATTATAGAGCCTTGAGAAACACCGACTGAATTGCATTTTAAATCTGAACAGCTAGTCCGGATGACTGATTTAATATTTATCTAATATCTAAAGGATTTCAACACATTACAATCTTTCAGATATATAAGAGTGAACGACAACCAGGTAGTGAAATGTTAAAACAAATAGGTCCTAAATATAAAGTTAATTATTAAAAAAAATTATTTTAGATAATTTAGTATGGATATATTTAAGTAAAACACGGGAAGTATGTTATCTAAACAATATTTTAGTTTTTACTCTGTGGAAAAAAGCATTTGTAAAATGTAGTTTTACAATATTGAAAATCACAAAACTAATTGTTGGCAACAACATAGAGTAGTGGTTACTGTGGTGAGATATTAATTTATCAGAAGCTCCTATAAAACTTCATGAGAAAGTGACTATTTTTATAAGCTCTAAACTGCTTGGTTTACATTTTACCATTATGTATGTGTTTTTATAAAATTAGGTACCTAAATATATATAGTTGCCAGACATACGAATAAGAGTTCAGCAGCACTTCGCTGGTGAGGATTACAGCCGTATTAACCTATGGATTTATTGGTAATTTATTACCATCTAACCTTATGATCTGAAACAGCTGTTTATTGCGTTATTTAGGGGCGTGTCTTACCTAACCTATAAATTCTGAGATAAATAGTGACTTTGAAAAGGACTTTCTGAACTCTAATATGAGTACGATTGGTGGAAAAGATTAATACACATTCTTTTGTAGCATTATTAGTAATAAGAAAACGACATTACAAACAATCATTTAATAAACAAAGAAAAGAGAAAGCGCTTCTTGCATTGAACCAGCTGATTACAGTTATTGTTATATGCTTTGTGTAGTTGTTTTCAATTTATATGTCACGAGGGGTTTGTTTTTCTATGAGTTTTCAATTTTTTTAATATAAAATTTGTTTTAATTTAAGACAAAAACAACAAAAAGTGGATTGTGTTAATATCTCTGGTTATAGTTTTTTACGTTTCTTATATTTGTCTCACCATCCTTTCGCTTTAAGATTTAAAATGAATATAATCAAGATATCCACCTTCCTCCCAGCTCGAGAAATTACTTGTGGACCGATTCATTTTCGCGGTTGAATATATAGTAATGAGAACCCCATTGATAATCTATGGCGACGTGCTAGTGCTTTCAACCAGTTCTGGAGACCCTTAAATCAACAAGGTCAAGATAGAGTCGTCTTGTACGGTCTGATTACCATTCAAAGCTAGGCTAGCCACACAACCAGTTCACTGTCAGCTCCTCGTTTGGCAACTTGAATGGTCCTGATCAAAGCTCAATAGCATTAAAAATAATGGGGTGCATTTTTATGTTAAACATCGTTAACATCCCATAATTATATAACGAATGGATGGTGTGTTTAGTGTGTGCTATTAAAAATACTCCGTCAGTAAAATGTATTTTTAGGTTATTTATATTATTTCGTTTATATTTTTGTTTATTAAGTAACGTCAATTTCAATGTTAATGGTTCCAAATAATTGGAACAAACTTTCTCCCAAATTAAACGCTAAAAATCAAAACTTTGAAAATTACCAGTTTGATTCCTAACTGGGTATTGGGTATTTTGATGTAAAAGATGAATTAAATAAAGATTTTAAAAATTAAAATTGAAATAGTAAGTACAAAAATACTTGATATCTCTCAGTTTTGATCAATTCTTTCAAACTAAATTTATTTTTCATATAACAGTTTTGTAGTTTTACTAAATACAGTAAGTAGTGTTAGACTTTTGCCAATATTAAAATGTCCAAAAATCTTGTTAAAGTTAAACATCTATGTTAATAATCAAACAATCCAATAAATTTAAAATTTATTTGTGAGGAATTTTCATTACCAAACACTGAAAAACATCTAATACAAAATATAGATTTACAATGTGTTGATAAAATAAAAACATTTAATTAAATCAGTTATAAGCCATGTAAAAGTAAACACACAAGTGGTTAAATTATATTTTAATTTACTAAATAAAAGGAGTTTTATTGGGGGTGGTTCATTATTGACTAATTTTTATAAGTATTTATTCATGTATTTTTCTTATATGCGTCAAGATACTAATAATTTTGAACAACTTTTAGTATTTCAGGGGCTGAAAAACTATGGCAAGTTTCTACAGCATGTTTAACCATTTCTGACAGTTCAACTTGTTCGTATTTTAAATTTGATTTTTGTTCTTTATATCGAGTTTTGATTTTTCTTCTTGTTTGGCCTATATATATATACATGTTCGCATTGATCACAATTCATTTTATAATTCCTGATTTGTCTTAATACAAATTTCAGATCTAGGATTTCCTAGTATGTTTTTAGTTTTGGATGTTAATATGAACGCTAATTTGAAATTTGTGTGTTTTTATAAATATTCAATTCATAGATAAAGATGTAAATGTTGATTGTCTCTATTCATAATCTTTTCTTTTCTCCATAACGTTGTTCTTGATTATTTCTTCTTTTTGTAAGATTTCTTTTTTTTATTGAATTTTCAATAAATTCAGTTGAGTATCCATTATAATTAGCTGTTTCTTTAATTTGTTGACTTCATTTTTGTAATTTATTTTTGACAATGGAGTATTTAGAATTATAAACTTTAAATTTATTAGATTGCTTGATTATTAACATAGATTTTAAATTATAGTTCCAATAAGAAACTCCGCAAGAATCCCTATTCTTGGATTCTTGGAAGTTTGTTCCAAGAATCCTCTAATAAGTTTATGCAGGAAGACTAGATCGAACACACTTCTTCTGGAGGCAAGTGTAGAGAGTAGAAACTCCTGCTCAAGTCCCGGTACAGAGACCCCTGGATAAGGCACTCCTGAATCCATGGAGCCAGCAGAAATTGTTTTGCGCACTTTGAAGAGCATGTATATGAGATAATTAGTGAGGAGACCAGACTAGGGAGCAAAACTCCAGGTGGGAGAGACCTAAGACCGCGTACGTTAAGGAACTAAATTACTGTACCTTGTAATCTGTTGTGCAGTAAAAACAAATTGTATGAACGTTCAAAGCGTGTTGTAGCTATCAGTTATTTGACGTTTACCAACAATAATCAAAGAAAAAATTCTTCCCCTCTCCCGGAAGTAAGTCGACAACCGCAATACAGGAACATATCGCGAGATAAGTGGACTGTGGACACCAGTCTAATAAATATCACGTACGAAATAAAAAGGTTGAAGGTCAACTTTCTCCAGTCGAAGAAATATTAGTAGCTGGAGATTAGAGGTCTTGCGATCTGGGGATTGGCGGCTTCTTAAGAGATAACAAAGATAATCAATCTGCGACCTTGGAACTGCCTTGCTCCGTCCGTCATTACTGAGAGAGGTGAGATTTATAGAGAATTACTAGAAGAAATAGTAACAGGACCACACATCTGATAGTTTCACTCGACTCTCTGGTAGACAAAGAGTATATTAACATTATACTAGTCTTAATTTTGTAATATATTGTTGGCTTATTTATTTATGTGATGTTTGTATATAGTTTATAATTATTCTTGGTATTTGTAGTTCTATTTTGCCTTAATAGTTTGCAATTGATATTGTTTTTATTTATGTTTTAACTATTAAAGTTCATACGTGTTATTGTTTCTAGTTAACTTGTACATAATGTATTGTATCATATTTATTGTAATGATTATTTTTTCTCACGGCCTAATTCTATTTTTATATTTAAAGTTTATAATTGTTTTTGTTTATAGTTATCATATAACAGTGCGTATTTTCACATATAAATTTTTTTCACTGCCCATTACAGTAATAATATATATTTTGTAATTATATTGCAGCAATGTAATTTTTGTAGATTGGCTGTTTTCGTGCATGTCAATAATAAAATTAATAAAAAATAATCCAATACTGCCGAGAATACGTCTAAGTGCAAAATAAAAACATGTTGTATTTTTTTTCTGTATATGATCTGTAAATTGTATTTTAAAAAGTTTTACAGTATTAACACAAATAAAAACATGCTTTTATTTATTATTGTTATAATTAATTGATTTATTTGATATAATACGGGAATGATTGATGGTAGCCAAGTTTGTTAAGTAGCTTACTTTACTGGTTTTGTCTTAAAGCATGTACATTCCGAAAATGGACGATATATAATGAAAGTGCATTGTAAATATTTTAAAATAATATTTGCCTTAAATTGAAACCAGTAAACTACAGGCAGCAGTCATGCTAATAATTTTAAAATCACTATAAGGAAAAGTGTAAGGGGTTTTCGGCTCAGATAATCAGCATTAAAAAAAAAACTTATTGCATAAAATAATCCCACGTTTGCTGGATAATGTTCAAAATGTTTGATTCGATTTGTCCGTAATAGTCATTAATTAATTAATAACAACCAAAAGATCGTCACGCAACACAAATATAATAGGTAAAACAATGCACATCTATTACGGTGGTGGATTTCGTAATCCACGTTTTCCATTCTCAGAACAGAGGGGCTTAAAAATTAGTGATAAGTTAATAAGATAATAACAAGTAATAACAATTTATATTACAAAACAAATGGTCAAATCATTTTAGGTTAGGTTTTCAATTTATGCAAAAAATATAAATATTGAAGAGCGTAGTTTAATTTTCCAAATTACATCAATTTTGAACTAAGAATAGAGGGGCCTTAAAGAGGTGCCAGATCCTAATGGTGGCCGAGCTCCTAGTCACAGACTCTGGCCGAGCAGCGTATACGTAAACTCCAAATATTTGCCGATGAAAGATCCTGAAACAACCGTTAATATTATAAATAGCAAAGAACTAAGATATGTAATTTTATAAAATGACATGCTAACAACAACGACAGGCTACACTACAATACAGAGTATATTGGCGGGTACTTTCATCGACATGTGGACATTAATATAATCATCCTTGGTCTTTCTGTCTCTTGGCAGGTCTTCATGAAAGTATTCTCCAGTCCTCTCTGTTTTGTACTTCCTTTTTTATTTCCCAATATTTCTTCCCCATCTTCAGGTCGTCCATCATTTGTAGTCTTTTCCTCCCTCTCCTCCTCTACCCCTCTATTGTTCCCTCTATTGCAGTCTTCAATAGACACTACTTTCTCATTATATTCCCCAATCAATTCTTTTCCCTTTTCTTTATTTCCTTAATTATTCGTCTTTATTCTCACACCGTATTTCTCCATTTGTCTTGGAATGAAGAAGTATAAAGTAGATTAAAGTTACTAAACAATTTATTCAATAGGACCTCCAATCCACTCTTTGAACCTCTTCTCCTTTACTCAGTTTGCCTCATGGTATTGTGAGGAAGAAGTTGGTAGCAGCTTACAATGAAACTGATGATATATCATAACACAGAACAAGATGAATTGATTTGTTAAATCTCCGAACAAAACTTTAAAACATAACATAATGCTGAAAAATATCACCTTCAAACAACAATCATGTTATACTATGAGAGATGACTGATACATACAAATAATTACAGACTATTTACACGGTTACATTTTCCAAATACCATCACTTGTTTTCAACTCTCTGTGATGACACCAGCGTTAAGTGAAACAAGGAAATATTTTGAGTCATTTCCTGCGGAGTCGTCTTGACTTGTGGACAACACTGCAGTTTTACTAGTTCTAGCTAGTTGGTGACCTAATAACTATTTAGTTTCATTATAGCTGTAATTTATTATATTCATACAACATGAATCTATTATACGGAGTATAAAAATGCTGTTAACATGAAGGAATTTTGATTTGATTTGATTTTGATTATTGTACTTTGAGTGGAACTACTTAGGAACTTTGAGCGGGTGAGTATTTGGAGGAACAGTAGCAAAATGTTCATAAGGGAGAACAAATGTTTAAGTATAAATTAGTTCTTAAGGGCATCTGAGATTTAATACTGTATTCCCATTATTATTGGTTTTAATGTTTTGTAGTAGTACCTGGATAAAATCTGCAATCCACCAAAACTGACTGCAAGTGGAATCTGTATACCTCCAAAATTGATTGCCTATCAGTATACCCGAAAATTTACTGCTGGTACAATGACTATACTCACAATCTTCTGCCAGAGCAATCAGTACACCCCAGAGCTGACTGGTGGCAGAATCAGTATATCCAGAGCTGACTGCTGGTAGAATCAGTATACCCCAGAGCTGACTGGTGGCAGAATCAGTATACCCAGAGCTGTCTGCTGGTAGAATCAATATACTACAGAGCTGACTGCTGGTAGAATCAGTATACCCAGAGCTGACTGGTGGCAGAATCAGTATACCCAGAGCTGACTGCTGGCAGAATCAATATACCCCAGAGCTGACTGCTGGTAGAATCAGTATACTCCAGAGCTGACTGCTGGTAGAATCAGTATACCCCAGAGCTGACTGCTGATAGAATCAGTATACCCCAGAGCTGACTGCTGATAGAATCAGTATACCCAGAGCTGACTGCTGGCAGAATCAATATACCCCAGAGCTGACTGCTGGTAGTATCAGGATACCTCAGAGCTGACTGGTGGTAGAATCAGTATACCCAGAGCTGACTGGTGGCAGAATCAGTATACCCCAGAGCTGACTGCTGGTAGAATCAGTATACCCCAGAGCTGACTGCTGGTAGAAACAGTATACCCCAGAGCTGACTGCTGGTAGCATCAGTATACCCAAAACTGACTGCTGGTAGAATTAGTATACCCCAGAGCTGACTGCTGGTAGAATTAGTATACCCCAGAGCTGACTGCTTGTAGAATCAGTATACCCCAGAGCTGACTGCTGGTAGAATTAGTATACCCCAGAGCTGACTGCTTGTAGAATCAGTAAACCCTAAAACCGATATATATATAAGTATGTTTTACCTTGCAGTAGTTTTATTTAGATTACATTATCATCGACACATCTAGACAGTGTTCCAGCCGATTTACTGTGATGGTTAGTATAGCCTATATTTACGAACGTGACAAGTAGTATAAGGACTATAATCATTTACAAGTTGAGAGTTGTTACTGGTGAAACTATTATTATTACTAGATATTAATATTAATTAATAAAATAGTTATAGAGAAGAATTTTTTCACTTCCTGGAAACTATTCCAGGAACATGTTCGAGTGAGGCTGCGGTTTGCTGGCGGTTGGGCAACCGATGCATGGTTAGCCCGCGATAGTTGGCACTAGGAGCTGCAATGACCTTGAGTAACTACTGACTGAAACCGATAGTTTGGCGGTGGAAACTAATACCTGGCCGGCCTTCGGGTAATTCGATGGCCTTGATACGAGAATTCACGCGGACAAAGAAAAGCCAAGCGCAAAAACTGACCACTATCGAATAGTTGAATAGGTAATATTCGAAGGTCACCTGGTTTAGGCGTTGAGTCGGTGGGAGGGAGGGGTGTTCAAGGCTAGGCACGCAAAATGCAGCTAAAATGCATTTCCTGGTTCCCCTCCCCTCCTCCAAATCGACGTTTGCCCCCCTCCCGTCCATACGACCTAGTGCAGCTGCGGCTCATGCACAACTATCAGAACTATTCTCAAGCCCCGTCTTTGTTTTCGCCCTATAATTCAGGATAGACAAAGCCTGGTGATTGTATCGTGGTGCTTTCCCTCCCCCTCCCCTGTGTCCGGATATTAATATATACCCAATAATACAAGTCTAAACTACAACTTTTTATTATATAAAAAAAGTTGCATTGCGATTTTTACTGATTTTATCGCATTTAATCTTTTGCTATAAACATCGATTAAAACAACAATTATCTCGGACAAGAATGATAGGCCTTCATATCCTTCACTTAACTCCAACCTAATCCAAAATAACTCAGCCTAACTCAACTTAACCAAACCCAACCTACCTTAACCTAACCCAGGTGATGTACATTGAAATCATACAAATTAATTATTATCTTCATCAAACACGATTCCGAAACTCCTTCACTAAGATGTGCACACGAGGTTGTGTTTACATATCCTACATTAAACTAAAGCAATATGATAACCATTACAAATGTCGGTAATTATGCACTTTCTTGCCACCAAACAAATTTGGAACATTTTGCTTGAAATGGGTCTAGAATTGGCTGTATTTTCACGAGATATGCTTTTTATTCCGCGGAAATAACGTATTTTACCGAAAAATTCGAAAAAACCAATATCACAACCTTTAGTATTTTTGTCATATTTCCGTTAATTTAAATGGTATTTTAATCATCTTTTTTTTTATTTTGATGTGTTTTTTGCGCTGAATACAAATTTGAAAACTATTTTGGTCTATTACAAATATTTCTCGAGTAATAACGGAAAAACTACTATCGCGGCGGATTGCGATTAGCGGCCATTACGCGATCATTATATACAACAACTATTAATCACAAAAACCGAATTCACCTATATTCCCGCCGGAGTGACGGCCGGCAGGCCGTCACGGAGGCCAAACGCTCGAATTTAACGCAAATTAAGAATTTTTGTTGAGAAAATAGACAATTAGGATAAGTTAGGTTATGTTTGGTTATGTCAGTAAAAAATGCATTTTTCGAGCTGAAAAAATAATTTTACTACAAAACCAGTTATATATTTGTGTTCAGCATAAAAAAACACGAGAAATGGAAAAAATGTGTCAAAAAATAACGATTTTTAAAGAAGTTGGGTTTTTTCATTAGTAGATAAAAAACTAGTTTTTTCAATTTTTCGGTAAAAAACGAGTTTTCCGCGGATGAAATCAAACTCCTCAAGAGATATAAACTCATTTTTCATCACTTTTTTAACATGAAATTGTATTTTCAGAGGTGGCAAGAAAGTGCATAATTACCCAAATGTCAATCTATTATAAGAACTACACAGTTAAATATGAAAGAATACTCCTTAGAAAATATATTTTATGTTTTTCGAAAGTATAATTTTGACATATTCCGACAAAGTTTCACGTAATTAAATAAACACTTTACTGTTATATTAACCAACAGTACTGTTTAAGAGAAATTCCTGTAAATAAATAAAGTATGAGCTATAGATTCAGTGCTTAAAATTCGTAAATTTAGCGATGTTTCAAGTAAAATGTCTTAGAGACATTTAGTAATTTATAGGCTAACTTTTTTACTCTGATAAGTTTTAAAAGTTGTATATTAACATATGCACTGTATTACTGGAAATGTACAGTATTATATTTTATTCAGGTATTTATTATTGACTTTATCATATTTCTCACTAGTTTTAGACTAGATCTAGGTGGTTATATTACTTACAATGATCATTATTTATATTGGTTTTTCCAAGAAGTAGATAATCAACGTCAAACTGATTCCATAGATGGTTGATGCAACATTTATAAATTATAAAACACATAAATAAGTGATGAATTATATACATTTTAGACTTTATGACGACAACAGACCACATGATGACAGATGTATCAGGTTTAGTGTCAGTATAATTCAGCGACAGTTTAACAGTTGTTAGATAGTTTGTTAATTGTACTTCATGTTTAAAAACATATTTCGGTGTCAATAATCAGAGGAATAAACAGCTTCGCATTTAAAATTTACCTCAAGCGATGTTTTTTAAAAATATTCCAAATTATATCTCAACAGTCCAGTGATGAAGCAATTTGTAAAGTTCTAAAAACACTACCAACAACTTTTGAAAACTCCCAACAGGAAGTTGCTGCATGAGGGGAGTAAAAAGAAAAATATTTCGCTTAATTGTATATACAAAGACCTAAGGGAAAATTGAGGGCAACTGAAAACTTAACTAACGGAAGTCTTTGTACTCGTAAAGTAACTTCAAGAGCATTCTGGAGGAAGCGTTTCAACGTTTGGTGATGTAAAGGGTGGTGGTCTTGACTATGTATTACTTACAATAGATATTTCATTTAATTGAAATGTAATTCTTCCAGTAGTTTGGTTTTTTATACCGCATAAAACTTACATGGGACAACTAGTCTGTGCGCACGTCGATGTTGCTAATAACGCATATTGCTAACAAATATTGCAATAATAAACATAAGTTGATAGTAATAATAGACAACTAACACTTCTTCAAGACTCCTGTTTGTGTAGACTGATGTTTTAATGTCTACAGATGTTTAAACCCCTCTTCACTCCTCACCATTGTCCAACTGTCACTGGCCGTAGTTCAGTAGCGCTCCATAATGGACCTCAAAACAGCTGATAATTAGAGACATTAAATATTATTGCATTAAAAATCGATCTGTGTATGAATCAAATTAACGATGGTAGGTTAGAATGACTTGAGACTTTATGATCAGCTGATTATACTTCCAGGAGTTACAGTAACTTTTTTTTTCATTGAAATATAAAAATTTAATTAGACTATTGGTTTTATTGGTAATAAGAGATTATTTCAGTGATTGAGTTATAAGGTGTTAATCAAATTTAACTTCAGTTTTACTTTCTTCTATATGCGTTAGCATAGAGAAAGTATTGTGGTCGTCCACAAAAAGTCGTCATTTTTACAAGTTGATCTAAAAATCCATTTTAGGGTCCCTTAAAATTTTTTTTGAAGTTATACTTCTTTGCGCCCGTTAGACACTGGGATGGGATGTTGGTCGAGAAACCGCGTCACGCTGAAAAGTAAGAACAAATTTTTAAGAACTATCGATTAATCGATTGTTAATCGAAGAAATTTAATCGAAGAAATTACTGATAATGATAATATAGGTGTATAATATAATAATGAAGTCACGTATAATATATTGAAGATAAATATATTGAATAATATTGAAAAATGTCTTATATTTCATTTATATATCCTGTCTGTTTGTGTGCGTGAGTGGGTGTATGAGAATGGTCAAAGAAGTATAACTTCCACCGTGTGGTCCGACGCACACCCAATTTTTTTTTTCTAAACAATTTTGAAAGTCTGTCCGTATGTGCGTCTATCAGTGTGCACATACAATTCGCTGGAGACCAAACGAATGAATAAATTTTTATTAAATTTGGTTTGAAGGTGTATTTAGCCAATATCTCCAGACTATTTTTTCCGCTTTTTTGAAAATTTTTTTTATTTCTATGGGAAAAAAACATAAAAATGGAATTTTTTCAAAAACGGATCTAAAGGTTTTGATTAAATTTTCAGGAAAGATGTGAATTACAATTCAAAATATTTTAGTAAAAACCGCATGTGTCTAGCTTGACTAGTTTTGTTGCCATTGAGATATGGCAACAAAATATTGGGAATCAAACTAGTAATTTTCAAAGTTTTGATTTTTTGTGTGTTTAGAATGGGGGAAGGTTTTTGCCAATTCTATGGAACCATTTTTATTAAGTATAATTTAACTAAATTTTCTTGTCGTCCAAGAAGTATCACTCCGAGTGAATGGCCCATGCCTACCACACAATATTCTTGGATTGCAGACCTAACTGCAGCAGATAATAATCTATTACCACTCGTGGTCGGCTGTCTAGCCGTCCGTCAGCTTGTCTCTCAGTCCGTCGGTTTGGCTTTACTAACGGTACAAGCTGGTTTGAACTCAGGAACAGGAACAATAATGGAGCTTCTTTTTGATGTGCGTATCGCAATTCAATAATTTACGGATGTGTAAACTATCCCGGTAGCCACCTCCAACTGAAAAAATTTGTATTAGAAACTATCAGCTCGTAGGAAAAATTTCACATTCAACAAAGGGGGAATTCTCACTTACAATACATATTATAAGTGTTTAATTGAATTGTCGTTATTTTTACATAATTTGTAATTAAATATGCAATACAATATTATTATTTAATTAAAAAAAATAAATGGCACAAACTTTCTCCATTTCCTTTTATGTCAGATTTTTAAATAAAAACAGATGTTCAATTAATGTACATAGCCAGATTTAATGTAATCAATCTTCAACAACTAGTGTTGTGGCCTCCAGCCCCAACTTAGTGGGGTGGTAATTAATAAATAAAATATATAAAATAGTTTTATAAGTAGTTTGCATCTTTACTAAAATTTCAATCAAAATCGTTGGAATAAAGCTTGAAAATGTTGCATTTTTAAGGTATTTGCCCGTATAAAAAATTGTATAACTAAAAAACTATTAATGTTAGGGACATGAGGTTTTTACTGAAATATTTTAAATTACAATTCACATATCTCCTGAAAATTAAATCAAAATCGTTAAAGCCGTTTTTTGAGAAAATTCTATTTTTGTATGCTTTTTGTAAATAAAAATTTAAAAAAATTAAATTAAAAAAGTGAAAAAACAGTCTGGAGATATTAGCAAAATACACGTACATACAAAATGTTATACAAATCGATCCATCCGTTTGGTCTTCAGCGAAGTGCACACACATACGGACAGACACCAACCATTTTTTAAAGCAATGTTTTTGGTTCATGGGCCACTAAAATGTATTTTTAGTTCAACTTGTAACAACTTTTTTCGGACGATCATAATATTTTCTCTAAGCTAGCGCATATAGGAGAAAGTAATAAAAAAATTAGTAGTTTCAATAAAATTTAATAGTCTTACATTTTCCTGAAAGATATCCGATACTAAATTTAAGATTTTTGAACTTTATCTACTTTTGTAAGTCTCAGATTCAAAATATGTGTTGTGTTATCATAAATGTCAGTACGCATTACTCTATTGAACATTCTTTTAACAATGTACTCATAGACGGCGTCTACTGGGAAGATCGATTGTTGGATAATCGTATTGGCTTTTGCGATATTTTTATTGTTGTTTTTTTTTTTGCCAGAAGAATAAAGCAAACCACTTCGAACCTAGTCTTGGTAAATATGAAATACAGAAGTCCATCCGATTTTCATGATTTTTTAAATTGAATATTAACACCATGAACCCAAATCTATATCTATTTGTAACCGGAAATTCATATTTGGTAAAAGCCACTTTAAACCAAAACAATGTGTGTTACATTAATCTTATGTTCCGTCCTACGCAAATCATATCTGAGATAATTATCATACAAGTTTGGTTAGGTAAGTATATGTAGGTTGGATTCTTGGTAGGTTAGGCTAGTTATAAGTTACCTAGCATCTCGGTGGGTACATATGGACACACGGAAACTTACCTAACCTAACCTAATTATAAATAACTTAAATTTTGTTCAACATCTCAGGATTGCTGTTATCATTTCTCATAGAAAGAAATTAATGTAATATTCGTGTTAAAAAGAACAAACTAAATAAGAATATTTAAATATACATAGTTTCTTTTTTATAATATACATATTTTCTAGTCCAAAATGTGCAAATCCGGGTGAAACGTGCTACGGATTTGTGTTCGTGGGTTAATGTAGAATTGTTAAAAAATCGTAAAAATGGATAGGACCTTTTAAATCAATTTTTACAAAATTCTGTTCTAAAAGTCAAACCATCAGAAAAAAATTATAAGTTTGTAACATACCAACACAAGGTACAAGGTCTCCGTAAAGTAGCTTTGTTATGAACTGCATTTTACATAACCTTAGAAATATCGTTTATTGTAACACTTCAACAATAGTATTTTATTGACTATATTACAAAGCTAAAATTTACTTAGTACAGAGCCAATTTCTCCGTTTCAGGCAACCTGGACACTCCACGTTTCTCCTGCTGCTGCTCCTGGAGTCTCCAGCATAGCCTACTCCGAAGGCCTCTGGACAAGCGCTGAGTCTTGTTTCATCACTTTATTTACGCCAACCACATAACCTCTGGAAAGCTGGATCAGCACACCACCACTGGTTAAACCACAGCGTTGGGTAAAAACAGTTCTTTGGCAAAAAAATAAAATTAAACCAGTAAAGCCTTTATAATCTGGAACACAAAAAGTTAACAATTAATTACTTACAAATAACTGATTTTACAGAATGTGTGGTGCAGTACTGAAACCAAATTTACAGAATGTGTGGTGCAGTACTGTAACCAAATTTACAGAATGTGTGGTGCAGTACTGTAACCAAATTTACAGAATGTGTGGTGCAGTACTGTAACTAAATTTACAGAATGTGTGGTGCAGTACTGTAACCAAATTTACAGAATGTGTGGTGCAGTACTGTAACCAAATTTCTTCAGGACAAAGATGCTTTTCACGGTTCTTTTAACACCAACACGGTGTCCGCTAAATGGTTACCCTCAGCATAGACACAAATAGAGAAGTCTGTTGGATGGTAACAGATTACGAATGTTGTCTAGAGACGAAAACTCAGTGTCTGGTTTGTCAGTTGGCTGAAAAGCATACTAATACAACATGGTTCAGATTCCACATTTTCTTTTCCTTCAGTCTATTTGCACCAGTGGCGTTTATAACTTAATCTAACAAACGTTGTTATGGGACATAGGTCCAAACCCATCAATAAAACTTTTAGTAGCCCCCCTGGGATTTGAACCCGTGCACATGAAGCAGAAGTGTTAACCACTAAGATAGCAAGAGGTCATATTTATTGTCTGGTAACATAAGTCAAACTCAGTAACCAGACTAAACAGGTCATCATCACTCATCACAGTCATCATTCATATTCGCACAAGATGTGTTGGCGTCTCATAGCTGGATATATGAATAAATTTAAAATGCATTGCAGTCAAATTGTAATTACTATTCAAACTGCAAATTAAAATTGTGTTTCGTTTTTTTTATCTTTGAAATGAAATAAAATTAAAATAAATATTTAACCTCCTCAAATTTTTTTCTGGTATGCAAGAGAAAGTAATATCAAAACTACTAGATTGCCTGAAAGGATATTTTTAAAGTGTTTGTAATATTCTCAATTTAAAAAGGACATTTTAGATTTCAATCATAATCAAGTCTGTTTTAGTAACATATTACAACGTAACCACATACAGTATAAATTTGACTGTGTATTGACTGGACTCAACAACCAACCCACCCTCCCATACACTTACAGTGGTATTGACCCACCCGCCCACCCATACACGTACAGTGGTATTGACCCACCCGCACACGCACAGTGGTATTGAGAAGACTTTTTTTCATATGAGGATAATTTTTCATAACTTACTTAACGTTTGGCAACGTTTTTGGGTATTGTTTTAAGAAAAAAACACAACGTTTGACTACCTTAGGCTACATTTAAAACTATTTTTTTGTGTTTTTCAATTAACCCGTATTAATGTAAGAAAGCCGTTAAAAAACGAAATGCTTACAGATTATGGTTGACTTTTCAGAAAGCCACGTCACCATCATACATATACACAATCATGACAAAATAGGCCCCTACACAACACAATATGAAATACAACAGAAATACAAAGAGCAAAATATAAAAACGTTATCAACCAACAATACACGGAACAAATTATTAATAGTAAAAATACCATAAACAATCCAATGCTAATAATTAACTTTCAAACAACAGTTATATAATGTGTAAGGTTGTACGTAAAAAATGGTTAACAAACAAATAAGGTTAATAAGTTTAGATTTTATAGACAACATATTTAAATAAATATTCTTAGATTTTAATTTATTTTTTTCAAAAATTGAAGAGATCAACGTCTTATATAGGTTATATAGGACGTGCTGATGTAGTTCAGTGATTATAAATAGGTTCTGCAATGTTATTTATATATATCCGAGTAGTTATATATGCAAATGTCATCACCCACATCATTGGCAGTCAATGCCAGTCATTTCAAACGTGTCATATTCTTACAGAATGGTGAGGTATGCATTAAAGATATGTTTTAGTGCCTTAAGTAATCGTACATTGTCGTACGGCTTAGCCTACAGCGTGTTGGATGTTGTAAGCTACTGTAAGTGCTTACGTGAATATTTCCGGCACAAAAGTACTAGACAGAGTTAACATGTAAAAAGCACACCAACAGTCTAGAAGTATACAGTGAATAACTTGAATAGGCTATTTTTTTTTTTTTTTAATAATGAACGAATAGCAAAATTTAGGAGAACTTATTGTGTGTTCACAAATATTATTGTGAGTTTAAAAATTATGAAAGCTTTCAAAAGATATATAATATTATTCGTCTACACCCCAACATACTTTAAAGGCATCTCCCTTACACATATACAAATCTCTGTAGTTTCCCCGACCAAGACAACACAGCTTTACGTCTTGTTGGCCCTTCTCCCAGCGTAGAAATTTTAATGACTTTTCTACCCATCCTGCATACATTATCTTTAAAAGGTTATTTCACCACCCACGCTGTAGAGGTACAAGTATTAATTGATACTTTTTTTAAAACGTCAACCTTTTAATTTTTTTTCTAAAGTGGATATTTATTTTTTGCTGTATCAATAAATTAAGTGATTTAAACATGCCATAAAAATCGAAAACACACAACCAAACTAACTTATTGGTGAAGATGAACATGACGTTGGTCAGTTGATCATTTCTTTTCACTGAATTCTTTACAAAATAGAGGCAATACTACATTGTGAATTACTTCAGAATTAATTCATTATTGCTTCTTTTTTTTAACTGAAATCTATGAAGTAACTGTTATGACATCATCTCCAGTGAGTTGCGTATAAAACAGAAAAGGATGACTTCGTTCTAGTACAAGTTTTGAGGAGCATTCCTTAATAAGTATACCGATCGACAAAAAAGCAAAACTTGTACCGAACACCAGATAGTTGAAATTATTATTATTATTATTATTATTTTTTTTTTTTTTTTGCAAATTTAACCCATCAGTCAAAACGAATGTTATGTTGTACAATGAGAGGGCCTGCGGACTACAGATGAATACCGTTCAACTCAGGTCCCAAGTATAACCTGATAGAATGGACTTCATTTTAGTGTACACTATCTATTGTTTACATTTGAGCTGGTTAACTAACACAACTTCGATAGTAGAAACTTTTTTTCCATTATTGAATATATGTATTTAAGAAAAACCAATATGACGTTAAAAATAAACCTGTCTTATTTTATGAAAATTAAAAAGTATAAAAGAAATATTTTACGAATTTTTAAAGATTCGTATTTTTTATATTAGTCCCACCCACCCACCCACCCATACATGTAAGGTGGTGATAAACCCACCCACGCACCAATCCAAGTACGATGGTGATAAACCCACCCACCCACACATACAAGTAAAGTGGTGATAAACCCACCCACCCACCTATACAATTAAGGTGGTGATAAACCCACCCACCCACATATACAAGTAAGGTGGTGATAAAATTAATTTTTTACAAAATACAAGAGGTTATTTTTTAATTAATCGTTAATAATTAATTAAAAAATAACTGATTACCACTGTCAAAGTGAAAAATAATATAGTTTGCACTTTTATGCCAACGCAAAGATTATAAAAATATTTTATGATAATGTTTTATCGGTTGTGTTTGGTCTAATTATATTATCATCAATAACGAAAGCCCTTCCCAAGTAAAATTTTATTTGCATCAATTTTAAAGAAAGCTTGTTTTAAAATTATCATACTGCAGTAATAACTTCAGCATATTACTCAATGATGAACTATTATCATTGACTGATAATTTTTTATTTATTCATAATTAACTCAACCTCCCAAGGAATACACAATGTATAATAACCACAATAGAAAACCGAAGCAATTCATTTCAACCACCCAGAGGTCATATGAACAGTTTAGGGGACTTCATCGATATTCTACCAACCCCATTCAGAAGACTACTACGTAAGGGATGGGTTAAAGACTACAGAACACGGGACGCCAGGAAGAGATAACAATAGTGGATGTAATTATCAGGGCCAGAGATGATAGTTATTCTACAATATCAGTTGGCGCGCAATTTACGAAGCCATAGCAGGAAATGGCATCGAGTCAATTTCGCGGTTCTAGGTCATATTAATTATATAGCCCGTCCTAGTGCTAGTCTAGTGTGATTCGGCTATACACACTCTATTGCAAGATGGACGTTAGCTTGTTAACTATTTTTAATTGTAATAGATCTTAGTTATTTATAGCGAAGTTTTATACTTTTATAGAAATGAGTTTGAAATAAATAGTATATCAGGATGTTTTTTCATGTTTTGACCTTCTTTGAAATTTGAAAAATGTTTTTTATACAAAGCCTTGAACGACCTTTTTGTTGTTCATATTCAAATACTATACATATTACCTAAAATATAAAAGCTTACATCAATTATTCTCTTCGTAAATTTGTACGTCTTTAAATTTAATACTCAATAAATTAAATAGTTTACGCAAAATTTTGTTATGTTTTCTTTTTTCATTACAACTGGGGCTCACACCTACACTCCAAAATGTTCTCCCTCTGGCCAATGGCATCATCCAATTGAATCTTCAAGTGTCTAAAAACCTTTGAGGCACAAACATGCAACTCTTGAGAAAGAGGCTAAATTAATTGAGTGCAAGATCAGTGACCAAGTCAAGAGTTTTGTGCTGCTTTCAGAGTCCTCAGAAACTTTAAATAATCATAGAGAGGATTAACTGGCCGGGGAACTTTGTGTGCAACAACTGCACGGTTTTTCGAGTTGGAAGACAAGTGGCCATGTCTTGTTGAAACCACAAGTCGTTCAAATCGTTATTACCAAACAATTCTCCCAACTGTTGCTAAAAATATACGCTTATCATCTCAAAAATCATTTCGCAGTACTCGAATCGTGTTTGGAAATTGTTTCCCACTTTGGAAAAAGGTTTTAACAATTAAAACACGTTCTTCACTCGAATAGCAATAAATTTCATTAAACAACAATTCCCAATTACAAAACACCAGCTGTTTGTCTTGTATAAGATAACAGTGTTGCCAACTTTGAATTGTAACCTCTAAATGAATCACGCTTTTATAAATCCTGCACGGTGAGCGAGTCTTTATGTTCTTGGGATATTTGGTTAGTCCACCTGGCTCCGATGCAGTTAGTTCCAGCGTTCGTTACTAGTATGCGCTTCTGAAGTGGCTTACTAATAGTCTCGCGATGCTTGGTCAACACCGGGGACTTGAGGAGTCATTTTACCATCCGCCACTTCGAGAATCGAACCCGGGATGATCCGGGGGTGAGTTGCTTACCAATTCGGCACCGGACCTCTACTATTACCGTACCTACATACTACGGGTAGGGGCTAACTGTCTAAAAATACTGTAAAACTACAATAATATAGTATAAGAGTATGTTTTGGATATATTGCCTGTTCTTATTTACTCTGCAAAATATAAAGTTAAAGTTTCGTAATTTAATTTATTTAATAGTTTCAGTATTAATATGTAATCCTAGCCAAGTCGGTTTTGCCTAGAGATAATAATGCTGAAAATTAATGTCCATTTAATCATGGTTAATAATAATTTAATGTGACAGTTTTATGTTCATTTTGGCTATTTTCTTTTTTTTTCTTGAAGTAAATCCAGAACTAGGCGATCACAACCACAAGAACCGAAGACCGAACGAAGTTACTGGAACAAGAAATAAAATATAACAAACAGTAGCTGATTGGTGGACTAAAGGTATTGATTCTAATCTAATTACACAGTCCTTGGTAGGCTAAGTGTGGGTTTTAAACTTATTACCATTCAGAAAACGTAAACGTCCAACAATTTTAATGTAGCATATTTAATGCTTTTCTTATCAACACAAAAGCCATCATGAAATACGAGGCCTCGTATATATAACACTAATAAGTGGCCTTGCAGTACTAAAAGAATACTTTAGAAACTGGAAGCTAAATACTAGTCCATTAAAAATCCTACTTACTCATCTAAGTAACAGACTTGTAGTGGGAATCAAATTGTCATACAGGACATTGCAAATTAGTTTATGATCGGTTCTTAGTCCCAACTGTCCACCTATACACTTACAGTACTTTAGGTTTAGGGGTTGGTATATGGGTCAATATCACTGTACGAGTAGCGTGGGTGGGTGGGTCAATACCACTGTACGTGAGGGTTGGATGGGTTGGTCAATACCATTGACTGTACGAGTATTGGTGGGCGGGTGATCAATAGTCAAAATACACTTTACTCTAAGGTTTTTAGCTATAAGCAACTGTGACGAAATTATTCTAGATTTGACATGGTTTTTAGAGATAGTCAGATTTGTGTGTGATTAATGTCTATACTGTACAAAACTGTTCCTAATATGACTACTTAAATATATATATGCTCGAACTCTGTAAAGTTATGGATGTATTGTATAGTTTAGGTCTATACTATTTATGATAAATGTAAATGTGTGTGTTGTTTTCTTAATAAAGGATACCGGTAATGTATAACCAGGGATATTTTATAATTCCATCTGACTCCTAAATCAATCCAGGGACATTTTTGTACTATTTTATACTTTTTAATATAACATGTTACAAATGTTAAAGTTACCATTCCAAATCAATCAAGTTCGACCTTTTCGTCACCTTTTTAAACCTTGTTTGTCCTCCAATAGTTGGGTTTATAGGTTTTATTCACACCTAGATATTTCCACGGTGTTATTCTTCTTTTCGACGTCCATGGATCGATTTGATAGTTTGTGACATGGTCGCATGTTTGGTGAATTGTGTTTGGCACGTCATCTAGTGGCGACACCGGGCACTATCAGCCATCTACCAACCTAGTTAACATAACAAAAACTGACCGAATTAATGAGTGAAATAGGTCAGTTGATTCGTGCATGCCCGATGTCAGATACGGGTCAATGTCGACACAACATGCATGTGTTAATTGTTGTCAAGGACGCTTTCAAAATGTGGTTACCAAGCAGTTCCTCGCCAACTAACAAAATTTGAAAACTTTGCCTGAAATGGGTCAAAAATTGATCGTATTTTCACGAGATATGAATTTTATTCTACGGAAATCACGTATTTCACCGAAAAACCAATGTCACAAGTTTTAGTACTGTATTTTTGACATATTTCCGTTAATTTAAATGATATTTTAATAATATTATTTTTAATTTAATACGTTTTTAGTGATGAATACGAATTTGAAAACTAATTAAGTCTATAACAATTATTTCTCGAGATATAACGAAAAATCTTCTTTCGTGGCGAATTGCGATTAGCGGCTATTATGCGATCACTATAAACACCAGCTATTGGCAACAAAAACTGAATTAATCTACATTTCCGCCATAGAGACGGCCGTTAGGCTGTTCCGGAGGGCAGGCCCTCGAATTTAACGAAAATTACGAATTTTTGTTGAGTAAATAGACAATTAGGATAAGTTAGGTTATATTTGGTAAGGTAAATATAAAGTGTTTGTTTCATGCCGAACAAATTATTTTACAAAAAATCAACTATACATTTGTGTTTAACATAAAAACGTGTTAAATTAAAAAAACTGTCGAAAAATAACGATTTTTAAAATGTTGTTTTATTCCTATGAGATAAAAAATTTGTTTTCCGATTTTTCGGTGAAAAAAACGAGGATGTTCACCACTTTTTTCACCACTCATATTTCACCACTTTTTAAACAAGACATCGTATTTTCAGGGCTGACAAGAAAGTATATAACTACCCCTGTTACTGCTCTTTATTCGAAGGTTTATATTTTCCGTTTAAAACCAAAAAGAACTTTCAGTATTAAGATCTTTTTGGCTTTTCATGTCGCGTGACAGAATACCACTCCATGGATACTTTGTATTCTCAGGACATCCTTGATAAGACAGATACGTCAAACAGATTGCTCTGTGATTGGCACAGCCAAGAGCCGTACTACGTCTATAAAAGGACCCAGGCGTCTCATTAACTATGCGATGCAATTCGATTTAATTGTTACACGGCTTGAACAGCCACACGGCAGTGAATATAAAAACCCCAATCCCTTACACATCAAACGGAAACTTCTATTACCTTAGAGCACACAGTACAGACAAACTCTGTGCTATAATGATATTAATGATTATTATAGTTTAGAATTAATAAATATTATTATATACTCTGTGCTTATAGTATGTATGAAAGGACCTAACACCTGGAAGGCTACTTAACTTAGCTTTTTAAGAATCTAGGAACTCCCATTCTCAGTTCTATTTTTATTCTTAAATATGTTACGCTGACTTTGTACGCATTTTAAGGCGAATATGAATGATTACATGAGTGTAGGATTAGTAGGGATGGCCTGTGTAGTCTGGTTACTAACTGAGTTCAACTGTTCCTAAAAATGGTCAATTGATCAATAGCCCTATAGCCAGGACAACTAAGGAACCTACAACTTTAGGTGGAATTCGAACCACTTAGTGTTGGTCTGATTTTCAGCTAATTGAGAAGTCTGATTGATACTCAGTTCTCTCACAACATCCAGATACCGACTATCACCCAAAATGGACAGCCCAGATTTCTCTAGCAGTGTCCAGGCCGATAGCAATCATTGAGCGGACGCCTTGTCGGTAAAGAGGTCCAAGCGTAGAACCTATCGCCTACAGTCTTCACAAAACGTTATCCCCAAGTAGTTGGGTTTTAGAACTGCGCCACTACAAGTGCCGACAGTATATTATGCTAAGATTCGATGGAAGAACTGTTTAATTCCACACTATTTCTCAACAATGTCTATATATCAATCAATACACAATTAAGGAATTATTCGATTTGTACCAACAATGATACTTAGATTGTATTCTTCAGTTCATAACATAGTATACACTATACAGTCTTGACAAATAAACTAAAGTCTATTTACTTCGTTTGTTGTAGGTGGCTGGGAGGTCCGTAGATCTTGTACGTTAAGTGAGTGGGAAGCCATCAACCTGGCAGTAGGCCTACACTGCGTTCGGCGAGAGTTGAGAGTGAGGCTCCGCCTAGACTGTCGCTGTCACAAGGGCGTCGGCCAGTAAAAAGAGGGTGTCCTCGTGTATTCTTCATTTACAACAAGAATTCTTCATTGACATCCCCAGTCGGCAGTCAAATGTGAGCCTCAGGCAGAAATGCCAGTTTGTCACTACACCAAATTGTGACCGCCTGTGAATCTGCCTAACACCTACGTCATACCAGCAGTGGTTGGAGTTTTTTTTACTTTTGCTTAATAATAATACAATGACTCTTCACGTATAATCCTTGTAATGGCTTCCAAATTAAGTGAAGTCTTGTATGGAGGAGGATTGTATCATCCTCATTTCGTGCCTGGGACGTCTAGACGCCATCGTCACTGCGGGTCGTAAGACTTCTTCTTTTTTGTAATATTTGATTAGTGTCTAATAATTGTTGTCTTTTCAGGTTAAAATGTAATTGTAATAGTAGTCTCAGTCCTTCCGAGTCATATATATAATGGTTTGTGCATGTTGAGTGTTATTTTAAACTAATAGTGTTTTTCAGGTACCATATATTTATGATTAGTCTAATTTGAATATTAATTTTAATTGTGTTTTAACATTTTTTCGTTCATATCGTAACCTTGACAGTGCCTAATTGGTTATATTAATTTAACCCTGTTAACATTTTTATATTTAGTAGAAGTTCATTTTTTTGTACCCCATTCTAGGATCTAGGTTAAAATGTTGATAATTATTAAAGTAGATAAGTTCATTAGTTTAAGAACTTAGTTTTATAACATGTTTGTGTAGATGTAATTTAGTTTTTAACACTTGAAAAAGGTTTGGGTTTTACGAAATCGAAACGTCATGATTGGTAATTTTCACGTAATGATGGCAAATGTCCAACTACCTTTGTCTCCCTCATCTGATACTCCATCATTAACAAATTTCAAAAACAAAATCACAAGAGTTTTACTAAGCGCGTTAGCGCCGGAGATTCTGCCGATTTCACAGTAAGGTTACGTTCTGTTAGGACAGGACTGGGTTAGATATTGATAGGTTAGGTTATGTTAGGATGGTTAAAATCCTCCAAAGCTTATAGGTATAGGTTTACCTAATCCAACATACCTTAAACAAACCTAACATAATATAACTTACCAATACCCTACTAAGCCCTATCCTACCAGAACGTAACCTTTCTGAAATTGGCACACATCCGGCTCTAACGTGCTTAATAATTCGATTGCAAAGACCTTGTCATATTCGTACAGGACAGTATTTCGCATAATTTGAGTACACATATCACTATATTTAAGGAAAAAATATATTTTTCGGGTTTCTGCTGATTCACGTAATATCACAGAATTAAATTTAAATTTAATTGTTATTGACATATATGATAATGCCTACTTTGAATATGCGAAATACCTAAAAAAATTGAAATATTTTATTGAAAATTTAAAGTTATTTCAATTTAAACAATTAGACCTAATATTCAATTGAATTTCTTCGCATGACAATATTTGGAAGGAGTCCGTGTATTACTCACAAAATCCTCGCTTAACTTATTTATTTCCACTATAAAAATAAAAACGGGTTAGTACCACCGTACGTGTATGGGTGGGCGGGTGGGTTAGGTTAGGTTAGGTTAGGTTTCATGACCCACCCGCCCACCCATACACGTAAAGATGTATTGTCCAACCCGCCCACCCATACACATACAGAGGTACTAACACACCCGCTCACCCATACACGCACAGTGGTACTGACCCACCCGCCCACCCATACACGTACAGTGGTACTGACCCACCCGCCCACCCATACACGCACAGTGGTACTCAGTGGGCGGGATCTGGTTATCCCTTTGGATCCTGTTATCTTATCTTATCTTATTTTATAACAGAATAAGATAAGAACAATGTTAAGAAAATCTCATCATATTCTTGTTTCTTAACATTGTATCTATTATGAGAAAAAAATATTTTCATTAAAATTCAACAAGGTCAATAATATATATAACTATCCCCTTTACAAACTAACACTTGTGAAAGGCGACTTACGTTTTGCAGCTGGCTCTTTAATCCAAATAACTGGAAATCTATAATGGGTAAAATGATATTTTATAACATAAAAAAAGTAAAAAATTAACATTGAAACATTTGTAAGCCTTAAAAAAATAATAAGAACCTAAAATCATAAAGGCCTAAATTGAGATGTAGAATATTGATATGTTCCCTGATGATGGAACAATTTTTAGTATGTACATCAGTTTTTTGCTTTTTAATCGTAAAGCAAACACAAGCAAATCGTACTAAATTGTATGGTCATTTACAGAACTGATCAAAAGACTTCCTTACACAAGTAACTAATCTTCAGTTAATGTTATATTTGTATATAAAATCATACAGTTATATATTTTGGACACCGATAAGATATGCATGAAATCCGAACGTTTCATTGTTTTTAGCAAGTGGAATTTAATAATTCTAAATAAATGTGAACATTTCATTTTAAATACAAAATTTATTCCTGGAGTATCTTCAAGTTACTTAGTTTTTCTCACCTTTCGTTGTGATACAGTTAGAAGAATAATCTGTTTGATGCGTCATCAGTCTAATTAACTGCAATCAAACTAGAAGGAACATGTAAGGAAATAGTGCAGATATACCCTTCTAACAACTACCAGAACTAGGATTTCCCCCCCCCCCAAATAGTTTTAATAGAATGGTGATGATTACCTTATTAAAGTGTTGTTTTATTTTGGTCAGTTTATAAAATCCTTAATAAATCCTGAACTTATCAAACAATAATTTTTAAGAGTGATCTTTGTCTGATTTTAATATTTGCTTTTGTAACAACAGTCTATAGTAAGATTGTAACTTGAACGCGTCAGAAAAATGTATCATCCTCTGAATGTTAATGTTCTTCAAATGTTTTATCCATTAGGCCTCTTGGTAGCCTAATGGTTAGCACGTCTGCTTCTAATGCAGTTGGTCACGGGTTCAAATCCCGGGAAATCCCTTTGAAATTTGCCATAGGGGTTTGGCCCTCTATAATGTTTGAATACGGTCTTAAAAATGCCACTGATAAAGGCAGCAAAAAATCTATACTAACAATCTCGATTTATGAACATCATAACATTCTGGCCACATTTTTAGAAAAATATTATGAAACTAATTGCGGAAATTAAACTGAATTACAGTTTTAAAATAACTATAAAGTTTTATTTTAATTACATTTGTATTTGTTGTATAAAATATATTTATCTTTGAAATGCGTATTAAATTGTGTCGGCATCTTCTATAGTACTGTTAAAAACTGTTTTCCACCGTATTAAACAAGTGTGCCATTTCTTATCTGTTAACAATAGGGAATACGTACCATAAAATTAGGACTTTTAAAATTAATTTTGCCATTATATTAATTATGTCAGTTGTCCATAGTTTCCCTAGTTAAAATGGTCTCAGCTTCTACGTTATCAATTCCGTTCGTCAGTTAAGTGCTGAATATTAGCCATGTTAAAGGACGCAAAATTAACTTCATAAGTCTCATATGATTCTGGAAGGATATCTGTTCTGTTCGAACTCAATAAGCAATATTCGTTCCGCAACGGTTTTACCATCTGTGAAATGAGATGTAATCCTAGACTGAGGTTAGGGTCACCTTGGCTTGTCTAGGGCTTGTACTTTATGCCGTTAAGCATGGATTTCACTATCTCGTTAAGGCGGACTTTAATGCATGGGAAAACAATGACACGGCCAAAGGCGTGCCGGTGTAGTAAAAATCTAGAAACGGTGGGCGTGCGTGTGCGTGTGGCGGAGTGTCAGTGTGTGTGTTCAAGGCTAGATACGCCCCTAACCCAACTTCTAGGCTAGGAAGACTCTAGGCTGACCTCGAATATCTTATTCTATTCGCTATTCATAGATTCGTCATCATGATAGACCAAGGTAAGGCGACTCTTGCGCAACCAGTTTCTATTGGCTAGGCCATATTTATTTCGCTCTTTTGTCTTGCCTCGTAGGCTGTTCTGACACAATGGGACTTCGTTTGTTCTTCGTCTTCCGGGTTCCTTTTGGTTTATGGAGTTTGGTTCAGTGTTGTCGCCGTACTCAGGGATATACTGTCTTTAACAATGCTCACGCATGGTGTCTGAGGATCCTTCAATGGTTTTTGAGGTCCTGATAATATTTACTCGAATCTTATAATAAGGATCATCAGAATATTTGCTTTTAAACATTTTATTTGTTTTCCCTTGCGTTTTTTTTATTAGTAGGGTAGTTACTTAATATTAATAACTGACTAGCAACAACTAGCAAACAACATTTGAAAGTACGAGAAGACTCGCTTTCGTAAATTAGCTTTAAACAAAACATTTCGCAGTTAGGTCTACTGTACTTTTAACTAGCCTGGGATTGATGGACAGGTTAAATTCAAAGGTTGGTATGGCATCACGTATATCTAAAAAGAACAATAACATGAATAATAATAAATTTGTACTTTTTGGATTTTAGTGTGTAGTCACGGTTTGCCTCACTTGATTATAAATTTTTTTGTAGATTAGAAGTGAAAAATGATAAGTATTTTAGTCCTACACAGTCAACAAAATTAAAAATAGTTATTGCATGAAGTGCCTTTAAAATGTGAAGTAAAACCAATACAAATATAGTTAATTAATTCATAATGATACAATTTAGTGATATTCTCTTTTAAGTTCAGAGTAATTATTTCAAATATAAAATTATACTAGCATGTTGAAAGAGTGAGTGTCTGGGCAATATTTTAAGGCGTGAATGTCCGGGCAATATTTCAAGGCGTGAGTGTCTGGGAAATATTTTAAGGCGTGAGTGTCTGGTCAATATTTTAAGGCGTGAGTGTCTGGTCAATATTTCGAAATCATGTTTAAACATAGGGTAACTTTATATTTCCACTGTTTATAATATGTTCTAAGTATTATTAATATTTATCAATAGTAAACCATTATAATTAAATAAACAAATTACTAAATAAACTTATTTTGTCCTGATTTTAATTAGTCCAGGACATTTCTTAGGATCGCAAATAATGTCTTGTATACTTCCCAGTTAGTGCACCAACTTCTCATATTTCAGCTGCTAACAACCATCTTCCACCAAGTGGACAATAGAGAGACTCTGAGCCAGTTTTGGCGGGAGGGTTATCTATGCTGACCGTGATAAGCGACTGTGATAAGCGACTGTGTCAAGGTCGGTGATAAGCATTGCATCCGGCGCAGTCCCGCCTCCGATCCCACACATCAATGTGTGAGATTAAACTATACACTGTGCTATGTCCTTCCAGAAGTAAATCTTTTCCAAGATTTTTTGTTTGCAAAAACGAGAAAGAGACTGATAAATCAGTTTTCGGTTCATAAATTTCGTGCACCCGAGTTTAAAGTCTGTTTTCTAAGAAACTAAGAGGCCTATGAAAAATCCAATCATACCATTGTGTTCCTCGTTTAACTGTAGGTCTACGTCATGACATATGAATTCATATTATAAGTTTTAATAATTTGTATAATTTGAACAAAAAATGTACCGGAATTTTTACTAGTTTTCTCTGAACATCACACAATGTGCACCAATTCAATGTACACCAATATTACTAAAAAATCAGATAATGTATCATATTTATAATTTAATACGTCCTTGATAGGAATGTTTTCTATAAGTTCTATAAATTTTAGAATTTAACTTTTCAAGAAAAAAAATTCTGATCAATTACGCGAAACATTGTTTTCTTGGGTTCTGGAGGTCGTATCATTTATTTACTTGGTCTTGTACTTGGTGTTGTAATCCATTACATTTATAGTTACGATACATTATTTTCATATATGTAAGTAAGTTCAGTGATTTTTAAATCGATTTATATAAATTTAAAATAACTTTAAATTGACAAATTTATATTGATTTAAGTCAATATAAAATCACTGCATTTACTTACGCAAATAAAAATAATGTATTGTAACTATACATCTAATCAATTTCACATGTCATGACGTAGAATTAAACTAGTAATACAATGGTTTGATAGGATTTGTCATAGGCCTTTTAATTTCTCAAACAACCTTCAAACTCGGGTGCACGTAATTTCTGCTCGGTTGCACAGTAGGCAGTTAGAAAGCAATGCGGAAATACGACAAAATGTGTTAAGGAGTGAAATGTTTATGTTGGCTCTCATTTAAATAAACGGTTACAAAGAATTGGCACAAACTTTCCCGCACAAAAAAAAAACTTTGAAAACTACCAGTTTGATTACCAGGTACGTTTTTGCCATAACTAAAAAAAAAACTAGTCAAGTTTGAGACATGCGGTTTTTACTAAAATATTTTAAATTGTAATTCACATCTTTTCTGAATATTTAAATAAAATCGTTACAGCCGTTTTTGAGAAAAAATTGTTTTTGTGTTTGTTGTCCATAAAAAATTTTAAAACAGTAAAAAAAATAGTCTGGAGATAATGTTATAAAAATTGATCCATCCGTTTGGTCCCCAGTGTTATATTTTGATTATGATATCAAAATTTTCCTACCCTTGATTAAATGATGTTATTTTTTTAAGACCGGCAACTATTTTGGCAAGAAACTATGAATTATCGTCACATTTTCGTAGCCACAAGAAATTTGACGATAATTCTTGCCATAACACCCACCCATACACGTTCAGTGGTGTTGACCCGCCCGCCCGCCCATACACGTACAGTGGTGTTGACCCGCTCGCCCGCCCATACACGTACAGTGATACTGACCCACCCGCCCGCCTATACACGTACAGTGATACTTCAAAGCAAATAATTTTCCTAAACGGTAACAAGGACAGAAAAATATGACTGCCGGGGAACGGGCCGGGCGGGGCGGCAATCCTTTTGAGAACTTTGAAGTCATGGGGCAAGGTAGTGTTTGGGAACCTCGTACCACTCCTGGTGTCTTCCGTTGAACGTTCCAATTTTTTTTAATCATTGTAATCATCAGCCTATTGAAACTTACTAATAATTTGTGCATTTGGGGTACCCACACACAAAACTACAGCAATACCCATACATGTACAGTGGTACTGAAAATACACGTACAGTGACACTGACCCACTCGCCCGCCCATCACGTACAGTGGCACTGACCCACCCACCCGCCCATACACGTACAGTGGCACTGACCCACCCGCCCGCCCATACACGTACAGTGGTACTGACCCAACCATACACATACAGTGGTATTGACCCACCCGCCCCCCCCCATACACATATAGTGGTACTGACCCACCCATACACGTGCAGTGGTACTGACCCACCCACCTACCCATACACATACAGTGGTATTGACCCACCCATACACTTACAATGGTACTGGCCAACCCAGCCACCCATACACATACAGTGGTATTGACCCACTCACCCACCCATACACATGTAGTGGTACTGACCCACCCATACACATGTAGTGGGATTGACCCACTCGCCCACCCATACACGCACAGTTGTATTGACCCACCTGCCCACCTGTACACGTACAATGGCATTGATACACCCGCCCACCCATACACGTACAGTGGCATTGACCCACTCGGCCACCATACACGTACAATGGCATTGACCCACTTACCCACCCATACACGTACAATGGCATTGACTCACCCGCCCACCCATAACCGCACATTGGTATTGACCCACCCGCCCACCCATACCCGCTCATTGATATTTATAATGATAAGCCAATCATCATCATGATTATAAGCCAGAGATCATGATTATAATGATACAAGAAAAGGTTGTAGAACAAGCTTGAAGTACAATCACACTGTATGTGTATGGGTGGGCGAGTGTATGGGCATATTCCATAGTTGGCACTCGGATACAGTAAATGTACAGGGCAGTGCGATGAATTGGGACTGATAGTAAAAAGGCTCCCTGACGAGTGTTTCTAATGCTTATTTCAGAAATGAACTTGAAACGCTCAGACAGATAGCTTGGAGTTCTGTAATTTAAAACTTTATGAAGAGGAGTAAGTATGTGATGATGTCGAAAAAACTATATATGGGGGAAAATGGTGAAACATGATCCTCACAATGAAGGTTAAAAATAAATTTAATGCAGTAATTTTGTGCATTAGATATTTACCATCTGATTAGTGACGGATTTTGTTAAACCACATTTACTATCCTCAAACCAGTAAATCATTTGTGGACAGAAAACGTTTACAAAAATCAATCATATTATTTGTACATATAGGCCTATTATAAAAAAGGTGTGTTGTGTGACTACTATTATAGCCTATAGATTAATATAGCATTTTTAATACCTTCTTCTAAGCTGTAACAATTCTTAAAAACCCTTGTTTTTATGCACACACACACAAACAGACACACATACGGACAGATACCAACATATATATATATATATATATATATTGAACTGTTTCTTTTTGGGGTTCAGGGTACTAAAATGGATTTTAGACTAACTTTTTTTTACGATCACAATACTTTCTCCATACTAACGCATATGCGAGAAAGTAAAATGAACAAAAATAACTTCAGACTTTAAATATGAATTCCAACAGTATCCAACTTGCGAAATGTTGGATATGAACAAAACATATTTCTCAGTAAGCAGAAACGTAACTGAAGCCCATATCCTAAATTAACACTATCCACAATACACATTTATTACCTTGATAGAAGTGTCACGTAAGACATCAACGCAATGCTCGCTAGTATATGGCCGATTGAAGATCAGATTCGTAAACAAGGAATTTTCATAAGCAATGGATGAAAATTTGAATAAAACAAGCTAAAGAAAATGCGTTAATCACGACTGATCATTATCATTACGCTGTTTTTATGAGTGTTACAAAAGTAATTTCTCCGTAAGGAAAAATCGGCTGTCTGTACAAGGCTATATCTACTCATATAAGCTTGCAATTCATATCCACCCACTTGGGTCTGAAGAATAAATATAAGGTAACGTAACCTATTAACAGAAAACACTTTTTATCAATATACTTTATAAAAAGTCATAAGTTGTACAATAGAAACAATTTTTTTAACTTTACTCGCCAGTTCACGTGGGCTTGCAGGCCTGTGCGTGAAATTTATTGAACGAGTGCAGTACTGACCGTTGGATCAATGGGGATTCGAATTTCGGACCTTGCTCTCCGCACAACGTTCAGTAATAACTATAATACTAAATAAATGTCACATTAAAACTAATCTCAAAATATATCTTCATATAAAATGTTTTATTTTCTTTTTGCTTTCAAATTTATCATAATTAATTCTTTATTACGGGAAAACGAAGTTAAAAAGTGATAAAGATAACCCTAACTTTGCTGACTAACAGTATGTTTATTCCATAAAAAACTAAAAAAAGTGCTGAGAGCTTTACTATATTCCTCGTGCCAAATAACGGAGGAAAATGACCTTGTTGTCTAGAGTGATCAAGGGATAACAGTTACGTTCCTCGGCGTAGGAGCTAAACGCACGCTCATCCTGTTACGGGAGAACCGAGGTAGCTGGGATAGGCGTGGAAGATAGAGATAGGATCAATCGAAGAGGAGGACTCCTATTGGGTGGGTGTTTAAGAGAAGATACGGAAATAAATGTGCTGACACTAAGTTCGATCCCAATCAAAGACGTTCACTTGAGAAAGGAATACGCTGGATTTTATAATTACTTGGTTAATATTACTATGTTAAGTACTGAACTTAAATGAAATGTGTCTCAATAAATTAACAAATACAGTCTCTAAAAATTATAGTCTTATAATTAAGTCTGGGGGTTTTTGCCTCGGTGGTCGTATAAACCTGTATTGGGTATTACAGTAATTCAACTTCCTTACAAGTCGGAGAATTAGAAATCTTCATCTAAAAAATATACGCCCATATTACTTATTCTTAATTTACTAATATAGTAGAATGTAAGAAAAAAGATTTATTTTCATCTTACTACTGTAGCCATAAAATATCACATTTTTTTAAATTGTTCGTTCATTTTCAACCAGAATCCGCTGAAAAAGAAGCTCTAAAAGAAACAGATGTGATAGCTCAATACACTAAGATAATCACTTACACGTTTGCTATCTTACTTCACTATTAACGGCATTATCTTCAAGCGATGTACGCTTGAAATTTTATTTTATTTTATCCACCCAAGGTAGCCGTGACACAATCAAATCACAATTTGGTTAGTTGTGAAGTATCCACAACTAGGGATGACAACAATATATCGATAAATTAGTATCGATATTTTCTTTTGACAATATCAGCCATATCGATATTTTAGCCGATATATAATTTATCAATAAATATATTAATCACTCTCCTCAAAATCATCACGATTTGAATAAAACACTTAAATTGCCTCTTATGCGTACAAAACATGCATTGAAATAACAAAGTATTTCGTTTTTTAATAACACTTTAATGCAGCCTAAGGTTATGCATTAAAGTGTAGTTTATTGTAGACAACTGGGTGGAAGTTTAGTGTTTATAGACGAGTGGGTGGAAGTTTAGTGTTTATAGACGAGTGGGTGGAAGTTTAGTGTTTATAGACAACTGGGTGGAAGTTTAGTGTTTATAGACGAGTGGGTGGAAGTTTAGTGTTTATAGACGAGTGGGTGGAAGTTTAGTGTTTATAGACGAGTGGGTGGAAGTTTAGTGTTTATAGACAACTGGGTGGAAGTTTAGTGTTTATAGACAACTGGGTGGAAGTTTAGTGTTTATAGACAACTGGGTGGAAGTTTAGTGTTTATAGACGAGTGGGTGGAAGTTTAGTGTTTATAGACAACTGGGTGGAAGTTTAGTGTTTATAGACGAGTGGGTGGAAGTTTAGTGTTTATAGACGAGTGGGTGGAAGTTTAGTGTTTATAGACAACTGGGTGGAAGTTTAGTGTTTATAGACGAGTGGGTGGAAGTTTAGTGTTTATAGACAACTGGGTGGAAGTTTAGTGTTTATAGACAACTGGGTGGAAGTTTAGTGTTTATAAGAGAGGCCTAATGGCATTTTTATATTTGAAAAACAGAAATACGATGTTATTACATTATTCTTTTATAATTAACATAGTAATTAAAGGTATAATTATTCTTATTTTGTATTTTTGCCATTTAACGTTACAGACCACAACTTGTTTCGTCTAGATAAACGTATTTAATGTTTACATTCAGTAGGCATTTTAAAAAGTTAAAGCAAAACATTAGTGCATTGATCATAGCATAATTTTAAACAGATAAATAATTTGCAATTCGATATATCGGTTACTCGAGATATCGATATTATTCTTTCAAGATCGATATTCGGTTTGCGATATAACGATAATTCGATTTATTGAAAATATTCGCCATCCCAATCCACAAAACCATTAATCGGTGAAGTAAGGTAGATGACAGAAATGTCACCCACAGGGTGTGCTGAGTGTCGGTGAAAGACGCTCAGGCGGGGTCTGCCCACTGGGCGGGCAAGGATAGATCACAGAGAAAGTCGCCACACCTTCCCGTGTCTTCATATATTGTAGGGAAAAACATTGTTTATCCGATACACAGGATAGAGTTTCCCTGTAAAGGTCGGAGTCCGCAGCAGTACTATACGAGATAGTGTTACGGCAAAAATGTCATGTTTCTGTGCCATTTTTTATATTCGGTTAACATTGAGTCATTACTTTTGTATGAAAACAAACTGAAAAATACACCAAACAAGTGGTTGAAAATAAATAAGTTTCAAGTTATTGTATATTATAACATATAGAAGTGTTCGCTGTACAGACGAATTCCTTTACAAAATATCGTATTTTTATATTTAGCAGTTGAAGTAAAATTAACAAATAAATTATGATTATTCGCCCCAAACAGATTATTAAATTGTTAACCCTAATACTCTCTCAGATGTTACTGAAGGCTTCCAGGGAAATTGCCACACCGTTTACTCACGATGCACAATTTTCTGATTTTTAAGTGTAAATTAAATATCGATTTTTATTAGTAAAATATTTCCTATTAGAATACCTTCTGCAGTAATGAAGCAAATAAATTTAATAAAGCAAGTCATTCATAATTCGTTTACAACTTTGATATCAAATCAGGGACATACTGGCTAGCAGGAATATCAGAATCAATAATATTTGAATGACAATATAAGTGACCTTCAATATTAGTCATTTTAATAACGTTAACCAGCCTCTACATTCTTGAAACAAGAACTTTTTTCACCCCCTCCTTGACTCAGGGGTGAAATATACAGGAATAGAACACTAGAGGTGAGGATAACTGTGGAAGTGGGAAACGCATAACAGTGACGTTTGAGCAGGCGTTGATCTCTACAACAGACTGCCCAATACTATGAAAATGTTCTCGTCTTAGGGTTTTTTAGCCTACCATGTATTTTATTATGTAGACAAGTTTTTGACGAACAACTGGGAGACCGTATAGTCGGTTAGCTGACATCGATGCTGGAAGTGGGATTATTGGAAGAGAGAATGTGAGAATGTTTCCTAAATTTGTATGTATAAATGTATTTTGTAGAGTTATTGGTGACAACATTTTAGTTATTTTTAGAGTATTTTGACTCTTGCGATGCATTTATATGTACATTCTTCAATAAAAACTAATTTGATTTGACAACGATAGCCTTGGCCCAACAATGTTTCGTTACATACGTTTTAGAGGTCTTCCCAAGTCTCTAAGTATCAAAGCATGAGAAGAGCTCTCCTCTCTCAAATATTCGGCCAAAAGTATTGCATTTTTATTAGTCATGCAGTGTAGAAAACAGTTCTTAGTTACCATAAGGTATGACAGATACGTTAGAGATCTCTCCGTAACCCTCACACAATCTCTCAACTCAATGCAACAATTACTGACCAGTAGTTAAGACATGGATTTTTACTTTCAATAGCGTACACCCAACGCATTTATAATTTGCTTTTTCTGCTTAATACTTCCGAAGCCTGATTGTTCAGTGGTTTATTTCATGCACTGGACATGAAAGCGTCTCTGTCTTGTGTCCTGTTGCTAAGACAGTGTCCGGGGGGACAAAGCACACCCAACCATTACTGTTCTCATATCTGCTAATTTGCAGTTACACGCGAACTCCTGAAGACCAATCCATTCTGATTTGTTTAATTTTCTATGGTCTTGGGAAACTAGGAAGTGCTCAATTCTTTCGCCACTAAGTGTGTATTATATCCAAGGAATTCTTTTATCTAACAATTACTTATTTGTCATTATTAAATGAGCAGCATGTAATATGCATTTATAAGATTTTGAAACGATCCAGGACATTTGGCAGAATTAGAGCCTCTAGGATTTACGGTCCACAACGTTCCGGATTCTGTAACAAAACTAAAACCAGAAGAATAAATCACAACATAGCAACGAATCATAAATGTAACACACATGTCAATAATCCGTATCAATATACAGTAAACATGACAAGACAAGTCAAGGTAAACGACAGAATTTACTTATTATCTGAACTATCGTCAGTCTGTATTTGTGCGATAGTTGAATTGTTAAGTGTGTACCTGTATATGTGTGACTTTTAGTTTATACGACAGTTGGTTTTAATGAACTTAGCATATTACTTATGACATTAAAGCTGAAACGACGGAGTTTTTGTGCGATCAAACCTTGACAGGTGTCCAAGTCCTGGACTCCAGGACACAACTAGAGATAGACTGGAATCTAGGCACAACTAAAGATAATGGTCAAAAGCACCGAAAATGTCTTCTATATCTTGTCATTTCCCTAAAATAACTTGGAAAACAACCAGGCTTTGAAAGCAAAAAAGGGGGATAAACGATCAGATTTGTTATTTTCGAGCAATTCTAGAATAACTAATTGTGCATATTTAATAATGTAACATTAAAACTTACCATTCTAACTACACTGAATTGTGTACGAGATGCGAGTTTTAAGCTTGTGTAAATTACGCCAGTTTCAAACGGAACTTTTAAAGCCCACCTACCAACGTGAAATTGCTTGTGAACAAGTAATAAAAGTATTAATGTACAAGATCTCGTTCGTACATTTCAACAAATATCTTTTTGAAACTATTCTTCTTCTTCGTTACCTTATCTTTGATCCAGTTCTAAAAAATCTAATGTCTCTTTGATCAAATTACTGCAGCATTATTTTCTCAATCCCAAAAATTACACCTTGTCACATCTGAGAGTTACAAAACGGCTGTTAGCTCCAACCTGTAACAGGTCTGTCAAAAAAATTCAGGTGACAACATTTGAAGCTTCTCATCAGGCTTCGATCACCAGGGTTGTGTTGTTTACGACTACATTGTTTTACCTAGTCATGTGTTTAAAGAGACCTCAGTTCAAAAGTATTATATTTCTATTATATTGCTACAACTTTGCATCAAATAGCTCTCTAGAACTATGATTAGTATAAAGTTTTATTTTCATATAGTATTTTATATAATACGTATAACGTTCATGTCGCTGAAATGTGTTTTTATTTTACTCAGAGTGTTTAGTTAAGTGCTAGTAGATTTAAACAGAATCTTAATCGAATGAAAAACCTATTAAATATATAAATCAATTAACCTTCAAATGGCTGTTGAAACGAGATAAACATGACCCAGAATTACGTTGTCTAATTGATTAATATTTAAACGCTGCATTAATATTCTGCAGATTTAGTTGAGAAGAACTTATCTAGTTTTTTTTTTTTCATTCCTAATAGGCATTATCTAATTATATTAACTAAAATATTACGTCAATAGGAAGCATAATAAGTTTACGTAAACTACTTATTCTATGATGTTAGGTTTAAGTTCATAGGAAAGTATTCTTAACAATCGTCTACGTTATATTCTGTATTAACAACAGTTCTTTGTTCTAAATGTATACTGAGGAATAAATCTGATGCAACAATTAAAATAGTGATTTTTAACACTAGAGTCGACATTATCAATGAAAGCATGAAAAAGCAGTGGACCGATTATAGAGCCTTGAGGAACACCGACAGACAAGCGTATTAGATCTGAACGGCTAGTTTGGATAACTGATTTAGTATTTATGTAAGGGATTTCAACACATGGATATATTTTAGATAAATTATTTATGGCAATAAAAAATTATGTTTGCGTCTTTAGGAAGTTTTGTAACTATCGTAACAAATACAGACTAACAATCAGGACGTTTTGTATAAATCTTAGCAAAACTATCGATTGCCTCAGCAGGTTTTGCGGTTGTCCTAGCTGGATGGCTTAGGAGATAGAGATATATGTGTGACAAGCTGACACTAAAGTTTAAACAAATATACTGAAGAAACCCTATTTAAATGCTAGAATAATCCATCGTGTGTCACTAGGGTGGATATAGTGCATACAGACCTTCTAACAGAGGATGTAGACTACCACAAAGCTAGGCAATAATAACTAGCTAATAGCGATCTTTCACTAAAGTCTTATTTATTTAAATGCAAATCACCTTGTTATTATTCCACTCTCCGTGGTCTGGAATGTTCCCTCCCCCTAGACTAATTGATATTCGGATAGCACAAATAAGATAGTGTCAGGTCGAATGTGCAAATCATAATTAGCAATTACCATCCAATCTCACTCCTACCGGCTGGACCAGTGTCTCAGCACGAGTATAGGTAATCTAATTGTAGACATTCAGACACACACACAACACACACTTCTACCGGCTGGGCCAGTGTTTCAGCACGAGTATTGCTAATCTAATTGTAGACAATCAGACACACACACACACACACACACACACACACACACACACACACACACACACACACACACACACACACACACACACACACACACACACACACACACACACACACACACACACACACACACACACACACACACACACACACACACACACACTTCTACCGGCTGGGCCAGTGTTTCAGCACGAGTATTGCTAATCTAATTGTAGACAATCAGACACACACACACACACACACTTCTACTGGCTGGACTAGTGTCTCAGCACGAGTATAGCTAATCTAATTGTAGACATTCAGACTCGCACACCTTACGGCTGGACCAGTGTCTCAGCACGAGTATAGGTAATCTAATTGTAGACAATCAGACGCACACTACTACAAGTTGTGCCAGTGTTTCAGCGTGAGTATAGTTAATCTAATTGTAGACATTCAGACTCGTACTCCTACCGACTGAACCAGTGTCTCAGCACGAGTATAGGTAATCTAATTGTAGACAATCAGACGCACACTACTACAAGTTGTGCCAGTGTTTCAGCGTGAGTATAGTTAATCTAATTGTAGACATTCAGACTCGTACTCCTACCGACTGAACCAGTGTCTCAGCACGAGTATAGTTAATCTAATTATAGACATTCAGACACACACTCTTACCGGCTGGACCAGTGTCTCAGCACGAGTATAGTTAATCTAATTGTAGACATTCAGACACGCACTCCTACCGACTGAATCAGTGTCTCAGTACGAGTATAGTTAATCTAATTGTAGACATTCAGACACACACTCCTACCGGCTGGACCAGTGTCTCAGCACGAGTATAGGTAATCTAATTGTAGACAATCAGACGCACACTACTACAAGTTGTGCCAGTGTTTCAGCGTGAGTATAGTTAATCTAATTGTAGACATTCAGACTCGTACTCCTACCGACTGAACCAGTGTCTCAGCACGAGTATAGTTAATCTAATTGTAGACATTCAGACATACACTCCTACCGGCTGGACCAGTGTCTCAGCACGAGTATAGTTAATCTAATTGTAGACATTCAGACATACACTCCTACCGGCTGGACCAGTGTCTCAGCACGAGTATAGTTAATCTAATTGTAGACATTCAGACACACACTCCTACCGGCTGGACCGGTGGTCCTGCACGAGTATAGTTGATCTACAATTCTAGAGTAAGATGCACATCAGACTCGACATAACTACGCTACATCCTCGGTGTATAGAAGAAGATTGTCAATCTATCTAATCTTCACTGTCGTACATACATTCCTTCCATTTTGATATGGATTCTGTTCTTCACTCCGGTTGGAATTTATTTTATTAAGCTCTTTGTTAATAATATAATGCTATTGTATTGATATATGACATCATTACTATACAAAACATAAAAAATGTTTGTTTGATTGTTCGTTATATATGACTTCTATTAAAGATGACATATTTAAATATTAAATACAACACGCTTTGTGCAAAGATGTTTACTATCTTCCTTCAAATATCATTTTATACTTGTAGAGCAGTTTTAATTGGTTATAAGAGTGAATTTTTATTTAATAAGTGTGCTATATTTCAGTATTCAAGTCCCCAATTAGTTAATTTTCGTAGTAGTCATCATTTGAATAGCGAGGGCTTTAAGGCTAATAGTGTTTACTATAAAACTCAGTTTAGATTGAAATTAGCAAGAAATATTTATTTTCCGCGCAATCTTTAGAAAACTACGCGCATCTTAAACGTATATCTTTCCATAAAGTTTGTTTCTTAATTTAAATGTTTTCATTTCTTCTACATAAAAGAATCAATTTTGAACTCTTTTACAAGTGTAAATTACAGTCACAGTGCAGTTTAATATAAACACACAGTAGCCAGCCAGGCTTACACTTGAGAAACAGTTCAACTGCTCGTCGCTAGCGATCCTAGTGGTCGTATCGCAGAGTTAAGGCATCACTCCGCGTACCACGCCAGTTGTTTGCTATGCCATCGCTAGGTCGCTAGTATCGCTTGGTTGGCAAGTAAAACGGCTGAGCTTCACTACTGTTTGTTTATATTATACTGTGGTTAAAAGTACTGGAATGGTTTTCCCGATTTGAAAGCCTACAGTCATTGATTTTTGGTAGTACTGTATATATCTTTGCTACAACTTAATGTATAATAGCAAATATCCCTCCCTCCCTCCCCTCAGAGATGACAGCTGCCCCGAGTATCCCTCCCCCAGTGTCAGCTGGTCGCACGCTCGAAGGGGTCATCAGCGTTCACGTGCGCCGTCCGAGACATTCGCCGTTTAACGGGTCCAAATAACCACGTTGCCTCCTCAAATACTACAATCACTGACCTTAGAGACCCGGGGCTTACTCGACACACGCGAAATTCATATGTGGGAAAATCCGTAAACCGGGAATATTGAAAAGGATAAATTACTGTCGTTAAGTATTCCCCGCCCCCACGTGGGTCTTTAGTTAGTCAATGAAAGTAATTCACCACGTCATTATGAGTATTGACTACTTTCATCATGATAAGTTTTAAAAGCAATTATGATTTATGAAATGATTTAATCAAATACCTTGGTGAACATTATCATACAAATATTTATTAATTAGTAGCACGCCGATCGTCAAGATATTAGCGAAAATGAGGGGGAATGAGTGTAGATAAATGAGTATAGTAATTGTGACTAAGGCCGACTGTTTCTCAGAAAGAGCTATTTATTGAAAGCCCAATAGCCAGGTCAACTAAAAGACCTACAGCTTTACGTGGAATCCGAAACACGTAGTGTTGATCTGATTTTCAGCTAACTGACAAGCTTGACACTCAGTTCTCTTCCCTAAACAACACCAGAACTTTGACTACCATTCAACATGGACACCTCAGACGTGTCTAGTAGTGTCCACGTCTATGGCGACCATTGAGCAGACGTCCCCAAGTAGCTGGGTTACAGCACTGCACCACTAATGCTGATAACTCTTTAGACCCTTACTAATACCCTTAGACTCTTACATACTAATGGAAGGAAGGGTACAAACACAAGTCATGTTGGAGTGGGTATCAGGACATCAGGTATTGAGGAAAAACAGAGACCCTGGCAAATGGAAGCCTGAACCATCTGTTGAAGATTTGTGATTTCATACGATAACAGCAATTTTAAAGGAAAGTACAGGATTTTCATATGCAATTATTTCTGTCTCTTAGGGGAACTATTGTGAAGTTTATGTTTAGAGGTCAAAAACCCATTCAATTGACCAATAATAACTTATATTAACTGTCATGTTACTCAGAAACTAAAACGTCTTTATTGTATAGTAACTCAACAGAATTTGTGTAACCCACCCACCCATACACGAACAGTGGTACTGACCCACCCGCCCACCCATACACGAACAGTGGTACTGACCCACCCCCCCACCCATACACGAACAGTGGTACTGACCCACCCGCCCACCCATACACGAACAGTGGTACTGACTCACCCGCCCACCCATACACTTACAGTGGTACTGACCCAACCGCCCACCCATACACGTACAGTGGTACTGACCCACCCATACACGTAGTACAATACCACAGTACGTGTATGGGTGGGCGGGTGGGTCAATACCACTGTACGTGTATGGGTGGGCGGGTGGGTCAATACTACTGTACATTGATCTCCTGGAATCTAAGAGTATCATCATGATGGAGTTTGAACTACACTTAAGGACCATGTTCATTCTCCAGCGCATTTGTGCAGTAAAGGTAACTACAATTAAAGAAACCAGTTCGTTCTCAACAGAGTTATATGGTTCATGCTGGAGAACACAGCCTAGTTAGTGTACTAGGTAACGTTGTTTACATAACAAAGTCCTTGGACATGCAGGATAATCTCAAGACATGGATTACGTAATGTAATTGTTAAAAGGAATCAGTTTTTAAGAACAAACTTATTTACGTATTAAAATATCATTACTTTTCTTTGATTAATCCCAATTGCAAATTCATACAAAATTACTCTTAGAACAACCATCTCAAAGTAACTTTCAGGTTAGCTAAAGATTAATGCTCGATCTTAAATACGTGCTTAAAATGGACAAACACAATTAACCTTAAATCACTAAAGTAAACGTTACTTCTTCAGCTGATAAATAGGGTTCTTTATACATTATTCAGGGAGAGTTGACAGTGAAGCTCCACCCACTGCAGTGTGATGTAGGCTTTAGGCCCTTTCACAGGCATTCACGTCTTTACTATACAAAGCAGAACGCAAGAACAAACTGATTGCCAGAGTCTGACTGAATGGGCATACCAATGGATTATTCTCACTGTAAATCAAGAGTCAATTTTTTATTGGCCAGCACCATTGAGACAGGGACAGTTAAGGTGGAGCCTCATCTCAGCTCTCCCTGAATAGCTTATAGTTCATTTAAAGAAGGAACGATTTGGCGAGAGCCTTTGGTAATAAGTCCTTATGATAAATCAGAAATATCAAGACCAATGGAGCTTACCATATAAGACTCAATAAAAAAGTAAAGAAACTATCATTGTGACAAATTAGAGAAAACAAATTTACCTAGACCACGGCTGACGTATCCAGTTGTTGGTCTCAACGACCGGTACAACTTGGTGAATAATTTCTATTTATTTCTAGATTTTCGAATACAAAATTGAAAATTAAACACTTTCGTACGTATTTTTAACGTCCTAAGAAAATATTATTGGACACTTGAAGTAACAATTTTTTTTATAAACATATTCCTGCTGAACATTGACTGCAAAACTGATGAAGATAAATCTTTAATAAACAGTAAAATACTAAAGACAAGTTATACTTACAATAAGTGAATAGCTCGGCTGAGGGGAGCCAAAAACAGTCCTATGTATAGAGAACCCTGTTTATCCACCCCACACAAGTAACTTCACCCCTCACTGTGGTCTCGTGCTGTGCACCATATAAGACAAATGGTAGATGGGTAGGAGGCCCTGCCAGTCTGTGTGTGCGCCATCAGTTTGTTGGCCATCAGTGAGATGGTAGCGGGTGTTATTAGTTTCTTATTATTTATACAGTTACTAAAGACTACGAGAATCATAATTTAGTAATTATTTTTTGTGAGTTTCTTTCTCTTCTTTGCTTTTAATAATTCCTTCATACATTGATGTGTGATTGGTTTTTCCATATCCTCTTTCATCCTATTTTAATTTTAGTTTTGACTATTTCGAATTTCAAGTGGACACTCTGATAGATTTATTTCTTGGGTATTACGGTCTATTATGTCAATTTCTACTATGTTTTCCTTGAGTAATAAAAGTCTATAAGTAAATTAAAGTTAATTTCCCCGTTTTAAAATAAATTTCTGTCTTCGTTTCTTAATTATGTTTGTGATTCCATTCTATTAATTTGTTTATTTTACTGTAGTGAAGTTGGTTTGAGAATTGTCCTTATCACTTTACGTCCTAATATCAGTTTGTATTATAAATGTTATTTCTTCCAGTGGTAGTAGTTACTTTATATTTAATTCGTTTGCAGTTTATTTTAGAAACTTGTCTTTTTAATAAACTTTTGCCTGTCGTTACTGAATTTTTTTTTAAATTTATCAATAGTTTACTTAAGGTATTACAATAATCTTTGTAATATCTCAGAAATCGTCTGTACTGTGTACTTCATGACAACCAATATTACTTAGCACTGTATGTGTATATGCGGGCGAGTAGGTCAATTAGCACTGTACGTGTATGGGTGGGCTCTTTAAACGCATTTTAGGAAGGTATTTATATATTCTTTTCCACCAAATTATTCTTGTAATCACTGCACAGCTTGATTGTCTCCAATCATAAGGGAATAATATTCGTTACACACATGTGTAAAATATTGACAGTCATTATAGATACTTAAGAGCAAGCTCTGTCCTGCAGTATCCATGATAAATCATAGGCGACCGGCCTAGCCACACATCCGGCGGCTTTTCACACCGACCGACAAGCGTAAAGACACACCCATCGCAAATTGGCCTGGCGTCGTGTCGAAACAGATGGACTGATTTGTCGTACTTGATTAAGAAATCAATGTGTGCAATCTATCGTTTATCAAAATCGTGTAAGTCCGGTTTAAGGACTGGGAGAAGTACTGGATCACAAATCCGAGTCATGTAGATTTAATTATAGAGGTCGTTTTCGTCTTGAAAACATGTATTTTTCAATAGGAATTTTCATATTCCTGAGAACGGACTGTGTCCCCTGGTCCTTGAATTGAGAACACTCGTGAGACTTACTTAGGTCATTTGAAACATAAATTGTTAATTCAAATGGTATAAAGTTTATATCAAAAGAAGGCGCAAAGTTGGGGATTGTAGATTGGGTTATTGTGACAAGTCTGTAGAGTTATGAAAAACATTACAGTGGTAGTTGTTAAGAATGGTGGGCCTTATATAGTGAGTATGGTATGGTGAGTTCTTAAATCCAAGAGTGAGCGGTGTACGATATACGTATTGCCGTTATGAGTCGGGTGCGTAGCTTGTTGTCAGAGTGAGTTGGACAGAGGGGTTTTTATGTAACTTACTGTAGCTGATTGGGCTAGACGTTCCTTGTATGTAGTATTGTATATGTGCAAGCTGTAATGAATGATGGATGGCTGTAAATTTGGTATATGTCCCAACAGGTTTCAGTAAGTTAAGTGTAATCGGTAACAGTTTTTGTTTTGACGAAATCGGTTTCACAGAAAACCTAAATTTAATTTATTTAAAAACCTAAAATAAAGAAAAACATTTGCTGAACATTTAATTCAAGAAAACCATAATACTTCATCATTTGAAGAAAATTTAGACATTATCCATTTTGCACCTAAAAAACTAGATGCTATTGAAAAATTGTACATATACAAAAACACAAAAGAAACCCCATTATTATTACTCAACGATCAAATAAAATGTCACTCAAATATTATGTTTGATTCTATCATGAAGATGCAAAATTATAAAATCTAACAAGATCTACAACTTATCAATCTATATTTTTATTTAAAATGTTATAGTATCACCTGTTAAATTAATTATTCTAAAGTTAAATATTTTTATAACCTTATTTTATCGTCAATGGGCGAATATGGATTTCGAATGAGTGTGATGAGTGTAGATGAGCGAATGTAGTCATTGTTACAAACTAAGGCCGACTGTTCAACTGAAGATGGTCTTTCGAGACAGAAATCTATTTTGAATATTAAAAACACAAAAGATTGCTAAGTGTTGTTCTTTATATATGTATATATATAAAAAAATAAAAATATAAAATAACAAAAATATAAAAATAATTAAAAAATAAAATATAAAAATAATGAGATCAGACATAATTAATTGCATCTGTAGTGTATCAATATTGACAAAACACAAAAACAGCCTCGATAAGTGACCTTTTGTATTTCCCCACGAAATCACATGACTTTGACCTCGACCTCTACACTTTGAGAATTTTGTAAAAATTGAGTTATCTAAAATTGGCAGTATCTTTCCCGATTTTTGTAAACGATGTTTCTTTGGTGTTTTTATCAGGACATTTGAAGGTCCCAACGATTAAAAACCGAGTGTTTTATTGTTGGATTTTGAACCTGTTTTTTACACATTTGCTTCCACGCAATACCCAAATACTTAACACAAAAATGTTTGTTTGTTATTGTCGAAATTTTAAATAAATGATTATTAAAAATGCATAAAGAACTTTTAAGTAAGTAAATCTCTGTTAATATAAGGCAATAAATAATAAATGACACATTATTCAATAAAATTCATAACGCAGTATCAAATTATAAAAACTAACAAAAGATTCAATAACAAAATTGAAACATGACATAAAACTCAGAATGTTTTACCTTTTACAGCCTAATTACTCGCTATAAAAACACAAACCTTCACAAGTATATTATGTGTTCAGGTAAAATCAATTAGTTTTATATTTTGTATTTATACTAAAAAATTTATTTGTCTATCTTCATGTTGTGGGTCTACATAAGGTTAATATCAGTTTGCATTATTATTATCAGTTTGTAATATGTTGAGAATTAAAAGGAAAGTATCCAGATCTTGAGTACCGGTACTCTTTATAAGGTAGAAAAAAGGATTTAGAAAAAAACATTGAGATTAAGAAGATAAATTAATCGGAAAATAGATATGATAAAAAATATATTACAGAATAACAAAAAATTAATTTACTTATTAAATTATACGATGAGAGGGAAAGATTTCTTGCAAACAATTAGACCAAACGAGAAAGCTCGTATAGACTACTGTGTGCTTAAATTAAAAAAAATATATATAGACAAGTGATTTTGGTATACCTTAGGTGGACTGGAGAGTATATTGGTGAGCCCGCACTCTACCGGCAGCCGGACAAACCACGTTATTATACGCCACAAGTGTTGCAACAATGCGTACCGTTGTTAGTTTACTCGCGAGACAATGACTTTACCATTGTATTCGATTGTTTTTAGCGAACAAAAATGATTAGTTCTCAGTTTTTGGGGCCATTTTTATACTGTGATGTTTATAAATTCGATCCTGTTACATCATTTGGTGGCCGATTTTTAAAATTAAAGTGATCGATATTCCGCAAAAGAATTATTTTTTTATGTATATTCCGTACAAGTTTATCTGCTGATATTTCGTATACATTATATTCATCTCGTGACGTCCGATAGTTCATAAACATTTCATTTCTAATGTTCGGTGTACGTAAATAATTTACAGGTAGTAATTCAAAACATATCTTTATCACGACAGTTAAAAGCCCTCTCACATTTCTAAGCCGTAAAATGAAAATATGGTTTAAAATCTATTTTAAAAGTAGCATGGTTTTGAGCGCAATCAAAGCAGAAAAGGAGCATGAATTTCGTACAAAGCTAACAAGCATTTTAGAAGATTACATAAGAGATCTATGTATCCGCTCAGAGAACACTTGCCTAGGTGGAGCTGTTTCGGAAAGTTATGAACCATGAAGTTTGTCCGGCCGAGGCCGCCTTCAACGTTCCCAACTATAAACGACAGCCTTGGTCCAACCTTTATGTTTCCTTCCGTCACGGTCGCCGCCATTTTGGTACCGTTAACTTCAACTTCGTCACTTTTACTTACTATTTGTAGTTTTGTAGTTATTTCACAAGTCATACGTCATGCTTGCAAGTTTTCAATTATTCGTGGACAATATTAGGTGTTTTTAATGATGCTCGTTAGAAAATTGATTGAAATTAACGGCGGTTTGCACGAGTCCACGCGCATCCGCAATAATCTCAAATTGCCTTAATACAGGTATCACTGGCCAGCTGACGATCAGGATACCGGGCCATTAAACACATTAGCCTAACTGTCATTGATAAGACCTTGGTGGTCAGAATTGTTTTATTCTTTATATATGTACTGTTGTTTTAGGTTAGATAAAGAAACAGGTTATTAGAGTTATGTGTTTATTCAAAAAGTAAAACAGCTGATTCCTTGTGTCGGTTAAGTTTTTTTTTTTTTTAATTTTTTAATGACATCTATACATTTAGTTACGAAATCATTTTGGTTTCCAGGATATTTTCCGAGCTAGGAAGATGATGAGAAATCTTGAAATCATTTTAAATCTTTAGGGTCAAGGTCGGAGGTAAAAATATCTGAAATGTAAAAAAATATAGCATAAGAATCTTTTTATCTTACAAGAACAACATAAACAATAGATTATAATAAAAACAATGCAAACCATACAATATAATATGCATTATGTTCTGTTGCTGTAGTCCTATAGTATAGTCGACCTACTAATTATAAACCGAGGCCGAAGGCTGAGATGTCACGAGTGGCACTTAAATCGGGCAGGGGTGTACCCTAATTATATTTACTAGACCAACATACAGTTCTTATCGTTTTGTTAGTTTTGTCATCATCTGAAATAGACACGTTCTCTTTGCGGTTTTGTTTTCCCTTACTCTAGTCCGAAGCGTTTGGCTAATTCCATATACGTACTAACGGTAGCAAATTAACTAATAATTGTACAGTCCTAGTGCACTAGTGTTTAGCTTTATAAAGGAAGTTAATTTCTGACCCAAGTATCAATAACTGGTCTATCTCTTTACTTAATTTTCAAATAACATATTAATCTGAAAACTAATCTATACATTATTTGAAAGATATTTTCAAATTATTATAATGTGTTTTAGTTAATAGTTCTCAATATTACTAAGCCAAAACTTATAAACGGATACTTGGGACCATGCACACTTTATGTTAGGAGCGGGGGAGGGGGTCAGCAGAAATATGAAAACATTACAACTTCAAGAGGGGGGGAGGCAAGGTAAGAAAACAATAACTAATTATTTCGAAACAATATTTCGTGTTAATAAGCATTAAAAATAAAAGTTAAATATTGCAATACTAGGAGAAATACTGCTATGTAAATATATTAAATAATGATACGTTAATCAATACATACAAAGCAATCACTTGTTAAAATAGTTACTAACAAATAATAAAAGATAAAGTGTCAAACTTTCGGGATGTGCTGAATCTGTAAGGAATGAAAGTTTGAAGTGGCCACGTCACTGTGACGCGGAGATATTAGCACCAAACAAAGATGGGAGGAGCGGTTAGGTTAGCGCAAGGAGTTGGCCTTGAGAGAGTGGGTCAGTAGTGTGGCCTTCTGTCTCGATGGTACATTCAGCGATGTCTAGCGACCGCTCCCGTAACTAACACTACTTCGTCTCACTGCAGCTAATGACAGAACAGTTTCATTTACAACTATCAACGGCGCGCGATGACGTAGCATTGTTTCTTTCAGTTTACTTAAATTATCTGTCAAACAAAATCATAACAAACAGTTTTTTCTTAATACAGCGGAAAATGTCTCAACATAAGCAATTTAAATTCAGATACTTATTTTAATATTGTGTTTTTGCCATTTATATATATAATTGAGAAAAAAAATATATACCTTGTTCAATCACTTTTATTTCATATACACTACATGTTTCGATCCTTAGATCATCTTCAGGTGTAAATTGTAAAAAATCTTGAAGGTATTTACAATTTACATTATATTAAATTTATTTACATTGTATTACCTTCAAGATTTTTTACAATTTACACCTGAAGATGATCTAAGGATCGAAACATGTAGTGTATATGAAATAAAAGTGATTGAACAAGGTATATATTTTTTCTCAATTATATATTATTTCCAATCCAGGGTCAATATGATTATTATCTCTCCAGCAAACATTTATATATGTTTATCAAACACCGTTGTTTGTTAAAAAAGTTTTAAAAAATTACAAACTACTAAATATTCGTTTTTTTATCCAACCTTAAAATAACATCCCACATGTAACCCTTTAACAGCTGAGTTTTTTATCAGCTGTCCACCCCCCCCAGACCAGGTTTTTTAAGGAAAAATAGGTATTTAAACATATGTTTGTATTTAAGCCTTGAATAAATAAATAATGTTTTTTATTTGAAACTTTTAATTTTTAATGTTTTAAAGAGTGAAAGTTACCATATTTTATGAAAATAAACTTTACTTTTTAGGTACTTCTTTAGGTAATAAAGCAATAAAATACAATAAAACAATAAAAACGTATTTATTTTTAAAATTACCATACAATAAGAGTACTTATAAAATGGTTGTTTATAATGTTACGAAACATTATAATTACTAAAATCTAATTTTATTTGATAAACTTACTCTGAAATTGACGAAGGGTGTGCTATTCAACCATTATTTATCATGTTTCCAGGGGAATACAATTTTTTCTTTTGTTTTGGAAGCTTAGCACAATGTAGGCCTAAGTATGTCATTGGTTTGGTCAAACCTTCCAACAGGCCTAAAAGTTACATTTCTGTTATTTATACTCCTACCTTCATCTAATATATCGGACTTGCCCTCTGAAACAGTTGTACGTCCATCTCCAGACGGGCCTGGAATAACGTTTTCATTTACTTCATTTATTGAATTGTTCACTGTTGAAGAAGAAATGTCTGAAATAAAATCACTTTCACCGTTATCAGATAGACTTAAGTCATCACCAATATACTTAAGTGGATTTCATCAACACACAGTTTACGTTTCGCCATTTCACTTTGTTTACATTCAGCTACAACGCATTGGCGGCAAACAGCACAACAGAGTTCGTGTCAGCTGGCGCGACTTAGAAATTAAATGCACGCAGAGACGTAATCACCCGGAGTCAAAAACAAAATACACTACGAGAAAGGCCGAAGTTTCCCGAATACTTTCGTACAAAAAACGAAGTAATACGATCGTCTATGACACCGCAGCTCCCGGAAATACGACTCCTATACACGCGCTCGCGTATATGCGAGCGTGGCCCACGGGCGGGACATTGCGTCGCTCGCATATTTGCGAGCGTGATCGTTCCACATGTAATAAACATATTCAGAACTATAAGACCAATTGTAGAACAAATTAGCTACACATATAACAGTAGAAAAATACATGAATTGCTTAGAAAAAATTAAAATTAATTAATTGTATTACACGAATAATTTTATGAAGTTGAAGATTTTCTTGCAACATATACGACTACTGAATTTGTCGTATATAATTAAGCATATCTTATGCAGTGTTTTGGAGTTTGTATTGTGCATTTGCTATATGCCAATTAAAATATGATCAAAGGCAACTAAATAAATTAATTAATATTTCAGATGTTTACTGTTTTATACTAACGATTTTCAAGTATTCAAATAATATATGTTTTCTTTATTATTTTGTGGTTAAGTGTTCGAATAGTATTTTTCCACAGTATAAATAATTCAAGAAAAAATATTTCGATGAGGGAGACAAAGGTAGTTGGACATTTGCCATCATTACGTGAAAATTACCAATCACGACGTTTCGATTTGGTAAAACCCAAACCTTTTTCAAGTGCTAAAAACTAAATTACGTCTACACAAAGATGTTATAAAACTACGTTCTTAAACTAATAACTTATCTACTTTAATAATTATCTACATTTTTACCTAGATCCTAGAATGGGGTACAACAAAATCAACTTATACTAAATATAAAATATTAACAGGGTTAAATTAATATAACCAATTAGGCGCTGTCAAGGTCACGATATCAACGAAAAAAATGTTAAAACACAATTAGAATTAATATTCAAATCAGACTGAAATAAGATTACATTAACCAATCATAAATATATGGTACCTGAAAAACACTATTAATTTAAAATAACATTCAACATGCACAAAATGATATATATGACTCGGAAGGGCTGAGACTACTATTAGTCTACAATTACATTTTACTATTAGAACAATTACATTTTAACCTGAAAAGACAACAATTATTAGGAATAAAACAATACAATAATCAAATATTACAAAAATTATGAAGTCCTACGACCCGCAGTGACGATGGCGTCTAGACGTCCCAGGCACGAAGTAAGGATGATACAATCCAAATGCAGTGTCTACGAAGTTCCCTCCAAGGTGATAAAACACGGGGACAAGACAAACATACACACTACACTTCACAACAACAACAATTGAACAACAAATTAAAAAAACAACAATTGAAAAAAAATATATTTTATTTCATTTTACGTTACTGGTCCAAGACAGTAACAAAACAAAATGTTTTGATTTTAAAGGTGTATGTTGGTGTCATAAATACGTTTTAATGTTTTCGTGTAGTTAAATGTAAAATAATGCAAAACATGACAAATTAGTGAACTAAAATAAAAATTTAAGTTAAACGTGAAAGGTTATTTGGCAGAGATCGGTTTTTATGTGAATTGATATTGGATTATTTTAATGTGGATGAACTTCAGAAGTCTCGTTTTTCACACCATTTTATAAATTATAAAAGGCATTTTCGTATTAACATTTTTAAAGTGCATTTATCTATAAAACATCCCTCTAATTCTCAAGATATCTAGCTGCTTCGTATATATGATTTAATGAAAATTTGCCTTTAAAATAAATACGTGAAAGGCTTTGCTTCTCATACGGTATAATTTATTTATGAATGAATTTCCAAAGTATGCAATCAATGTTATGTTTATAGCTAAGTTTACTTGAAAACAATTGTGTTTATTTTACTATAGCATATAATTTTTATTATATAGTCGAAGGTGGCCAGCATTAAAACAAATACAAATTAATGGAAGATTTTTTAAAAAGTATTTATAACAAAGGTCAAATAAAAATTGTATCATGGCATTATTTTTTTAATGCTATGATTTCCTTTCTTAGATTGAATAACTGAGTACATTGTAATTTTCTCTCCCTATATGCTAATGCATTATTGACTCTAAGAAGCATGTGCGAATCTTTCATTTTACAAATGAAGCTACAAACAAGTCAAGGACTCTCTTTCATCATGACTGACTTGCTTTGTTCTTGCTTCTGCTTTCTACAAATAAATAACCTATTGACTTTTCTACCTATGAAAGTAAAATACACAAAACAAGGATTTCTTACATACACAAAGTCGTATGCTTAAGAATGATGAGTATCTTCAGTAACTATATATTTGATTCTTTATTTTCATAATATAAACAATAGCAATAAATTCATTATATAATTTATTATTTTTTAATCCTTTAGACTTCTATTAATATTGGTACAACTAAACAGTTATTTGCGTCATGGACAAATTAGTAATGTCGGCAGAATAAGCCACCAACTAACAAGCCATGTATTTTAATGCTCTTATAAATTCGTTAGAATACTCGTATTATCGATTCCACTGAGGATGCCACATCACAGCATGGGCGAAACGTCTGGTTATCTTGACGTGTTGTCACAGGAAATGTAGATTTTAGTTATTTTAAAATGCTGTTAAAATCAGTCATCCTAGGCAACTCGAAAAAGTTAGACATCATATTTCTTGTTCTTAATAGTTCTTGAAAATTTCTGATTTATTATTAATCAAAATTTAAACGTTATTAATTCGAATTATTTATGAGACGTAGTGACCGATTTCGACAATTGCTTTTTTGTAACTGTATTATTTTATACTAACATGCTAAAGAATTTATAAGTGTATTATTTATTCATACCTTGTATAAATATTCCTTGTATTATTTATGAATTTATACACGCTTTGTTAGTTGGTGGTAACGCTTACTCTGCCTACACTGCTAATTTGTCCATGACGAACTGTTTAGTTGTCCCAATATTAATAGAAGTCTAAAGGATTAAAAAATTATATAATTAATTTATTGCTATTTTTTATATAATCAAAATGAAGATTCAAATGTATAATTACTGAAGAGATCTACCATTCTTAGACATGGAAGATAAACGCCTTTATGAATGTAAGACCTTTAAGCAGTACCAACACATATCAAGCCTGGCTGCATCCTACTGGACTTGTTAAATGTACCTAAAAAAACGTGTAGCGAGACTTATTTGAGACAAAGGCAGCTGAATAGAGTTAACCACTTTGACTCAAGTAGAAAATATTCTCGTCCTGGAAATGTTCATTGCCTACAATATGACAAGCTTGTTACGCTGGGTTATGTAATATGAATAAGATCATGAAAACCTACTAAAGATCTTCAAGAACTGAAGCTTGTGCATTTCACTCCGCTGCACTTTCAGTCCAGGGAGGTCACGATTTGAGGAGGATTCAAATTGGCCTTTGTATTTCTAATTTCACAAGGAGCAAGAATACTGTTCTGAGGCAAAATCACTTTAAAAAGAGGGTATTGTCACGGTTTTAGATCTTGGATGAATGGAGAGAACGGGCCAGCCAGGTGTGGAAAGTCTTCCACGATCGCAATCGGCAACACGTCTGCGGCAGCCTTTTGGGATTCGTCTATTCATGTTTCAGTTTTTCTAAAAACACGTCTCTATATTATGAAGGAATATCGCGCTTCCTTCTGAATTAGTATCAGATAGTCAGTAACAATTTAGTTCATTGACATTTAGACAAATAATGGTACTTGTTTTACCCGTTGTGTTATTAAGGCATACCTGCTATACTATTCTTTACTATGTTTTAGTATTGTAGATAAAATTCTGTGTGAATCATATCTTATTAGAAGATATAAATTACTTTATATGTGCAGACTATTCAAGTGGAGTTAGTGTTCGAAATGTATATATATAACGTAATACATTGGGCCTAGTGTCGTACTGGCCTTATAATTTAAAGTAAACGAGATTTGTGTTGTAGGAGTTGTACGCGGGGTTTCCTATTGTAAAGGGTTGAAATTTTTCAGGAACCTTCTTCGTAAATGGGTTTATTACAAATTTATCAACTGAACATATCATCACCATTCTTGTTTTGAGATAAAATTTTAACAAATTAATACACAAATGTATATCATCACAGAAAACAATAATTTCAAAGTAAATACTCGTAGAACAAGATTTTAAAAATAATGACCGCTTTTGAGAATTGCTTTTTTTGTAACTGTATATTTTATTTATTTACCTTATGCTAATATCCTAACACAAAAATTACTGACAAATTTCATAATTCCAGAACAGTCTTCCTCTTCCGTTTCACCCCTGATGTTGGTTGGCAGTAGCTCTTCTTCTCCATGTTCCTTTTTAGCTCTAACATCCCCATTACCTTTGGTAATCTGACTGGCTTCGACTCAATTTGTGATTGTTACCCTTAATTCTCTTTCCTTCTTCTCAATAGCCCATCACGTCGCAGATATGTCCAACAAACTTGGCTCTATGTTCTTTATGGTTCTTATTAACTGTCTCGATTTTTGAGCTTCCTCAAAAACTGCCTCATTCGTTTTTCTTGTTGTCCAGCTCACTCTTAAACATCCTTCCGTATCACTAGATATTAAATGCCAGCAGTCTCTTCCTATTACTGTACTTCCTATTCCTTCCTATCACTCGCTCCTTTAGTCCAAGATTCACTTCCATACAATACTACACCCCAAACGTAGGTTTTCAGTAATTGTTTCCTCACATTTAAACGAATACTCCATTACGTCAGCAGAGTTATCTTTTTATTCAAATCTAATTTGCTCGGTTAATCTATATTTTATCTCCTTTGTACTTCTTCCGTTCTATGTAATATTCCTCCCTAAATAGCCAAACTCCTTTATTTGTTGATTAGTAGTACTGGCCAATTTTAAATTAACTTGTTCTCCTTCATCCTTACCACACACAACTACCTTCGTCTTTTAAATTAACTTGTTCTCCTTCATCCTTACCACACATAACTACCTTCGTCTTTTCTTTGTTTATGTTCATTCCATAATCCTGCTTCATTACCCTTTCCATTATTTCTAACATATTCTTCATGTCCTTCCTATTGTCTGTGACTACAGTTTTGTCATCAGCGAATGTGATCATTTGCATTATCTCTCCAATAATATTTATTCCAACAAGTTTTTCTCCTCTTATTCTATCAACTGCTTTTTGTATACACTAATTGAATAAATGTGGTGAAAAAGAGCATCCTTGCCTGACAGTTTTATTCATTTTTGCCTCCTCTTCATTCATATCGTATTGAATCATTCCAATCTCACGTTTGGAAAATTGGTACATTTAATTGCGTACATATTTAAAAACGTTAAAGGAAAATTAATTGAAAAAGATGTATTTAATTTTGAAAAATTGTTCAATAACTATGACGTAATATCAGTACAGTTTTCAGTGTTTAAAGTACTGTCAATCAGTCTCCATTACATAGGCCTATCTTTTAGTACCTTTTCCAATGAATTCTTATAAATATTCAAGAAGTTTCCCACATAAAACAGTTGGTGTTAGCAATAATCCTAATTGAGGACATGATTACTATCGTGGTAATTGCCTAGTGTTATGTAGTAGTATTATAGATAAATAACTCTTTATTATTCTTGTTATTAGTAAATTGAAATGTTTATATGCTGTCTCAAGATTGCTATTTATTATGCTCATTTATTTGTTCACTTATTTTATTTGTTGAGAATATAGGCCTAGTAGTTTGTGTTATTATTAAATTATTATTTACCTGTTATTTTCTTTTCATTTTTAATAGCAACTTTTTGTTCATCTTGTGTTTTGGCTATAGTTGTTGTTACTAAATTGTTATGTTACTGGTATATTATTCCCTTATTATTTCGATTTTCTTAATTACTTCCGTACCATTGTTAGTTGTTATAAAACTTATTTATTTTAATGCATTATCTTGCATACAATATACAATGTAAAATTTATTTTGAAAATGGTGTTTGGCTTGTTGTATAAAAATAAAAATATAATAATAGTGTTGCTTTCATTAAAGTTTTATGAACACGTATTATGTAATTATGGACATTTGACATGTTATTGACAAAGGACATGTGGCCTTTTACTATAAAACAAAACTGGCAATAAAATTAATTAAACATTGGTTTGACGACTTTCTTAGTGGACAGATGTCACTTATTCCCCACTGATGTCAAAAAAACTTCACTAAAAGACATATTAAATATCTGTTATTTTCAAGTGCTACATCCTTTGCTTATATTAGTACATGAATAAGTTTTAATACTTTTTAATACTATTTCGTTTGACATTGAAATTATCAAACCCTGAAGCTTCCCCCAATACTTTCAGTATAAATAATAAACATTGTCCTATTCCCGTTTCTTTAATCCCTCAGGGCTCCATCCCTTGGACCTCTAAAGTTTCGATGTTAATCAAATAGCAGGATGCATGAAGGTATAATAAGTCAAATATAAAAATAATATCAGCTGTGGGTTTTAAATATGTAAAAATTATACTGTTTATATTTTTATGTTTTGATTTCTTGTGTTTTGATTTCTTGTACTCAATTAATTGATTGATTTATTTGATTAACAGCTGTTAAATAAAAACAAATATAATAAAATTGTGGTAGGCAAAACTTTCAAAATTAAAAATAATTGAGTACAGTAGTAAACTACACAAAACATCAGCTGTTGTAAATTGGATACTATGTAAACTGAAAGGTTGCTGCACATTTCAATGATACAATCAAAACTCAATATTATGACCGGCGAAGCGGGCGGGTACAGCTAGTATGATATACAACTAAGTCTGTCATTACAAATCATCTGTTCTAAGGATATTCAGACAGTTGAGTAGTGTTCAGTGATTAATTAAATCAAAAGTCTTATAATCCGAAAATATTTTTGAAGTTATACTTCTTTGCGCCCGTTAGACACTTTGGGATGGGATGTTGGTCGAGAAACCGCGTCACGCTGAAAAGTAAGAACAAATTTTTAAGAACTATCGATTAATCGATTGTTAATCGAAGACATTTAATCGAAGAAATTACTGATAATGATAATATAGGTGTATAATATAATAATGAAGTCACGTATAATATATTGAAGATAAATATATTGAATAATATTGAAAAATGTCTTATATTTCATTTATATATCCTGTCTGTTTGTTTGCGTGAGTGGGTGTATGAGAATGGCCAAAGAAGTATAACTTCCACCGTGTGGTCCGACGCACACCCAATTTTTTTTAACACAGAGATTAAAAGGAGTATGAGACTAGCAAAAAATTATTAATCTTTGACGAAACATTGTGAGTTAAAGACAAATATTTTCAGATTTCCAAATGAACATGTTTTTAAAATCTTCTCCTTGTTTTTAAATTTGTTTAACTAATTAATTATAGTAATTTGATTAAAACTTTATTCATAAAATCTACAAAATTAAACGTTCAGTCGAGTGGTATTTTTATTTAAATTTAATTTTATAGTCAGGACATATCATTAGGGTGTTAAAAAATATTTTAAAGTGCACAATATTAAATCATTATGATGAATATGGGCTGATAGTGGGAATATTGTAGCGTAGACTTCAGTAACAAGCTGCTAACAATGGTCATTATGATGAATATGGGCTGATAGTGGGAATATTGTAGCGTGGACTTCAGTAACAAGCTGCTAACAATGGTCATTATGATGAATATGGGCTGATAGTGGGAATCTTGTAGCGTGGACTTCAGTAACAAGCTGCTAACAATGGTCATTATGATGAATATGGGCTGACAGTGGGAATATTGTAGCGTGGACTTCAGTAACAAGCTGCTAACAATGGTCATTATGATGAATATGGGCTGATAGTGGGAATATTGTAGCGTGGACTTCAGTAACAAGCTTCTAACAATGGTCATTATGATGAATATGGGCTGATAGTGGGAATATTGTAGCGTGGACTTCAGTAACAAGCTGCTAACAATGGTCATGTATTGGTTCCGGTTTGTGAATGCAACACTCATTCTTAATGTCAGGAGCAATGCATTCAAACTAATTACTATAAGCTTCTTAAAAAACGTTGTGACTCCAGGTCTGGTTCGTCTTGCTGGATGATGGCCGACATCTGCTGAACCGACTTCGACGAGGTAAATGAAATAATTATTACTACAAAGCGTATTTTTGTCTTTAACAAGAAGACCTTGGCTGAACGGTTAGTGCAAAACTGTGTTTACATGCGCTTACAATGTGTAGTATTATGTACAAACATTTCATATCTCATTATTTACATTTTACAAAAAACGACGATTCTTGTAAACTGTTAACCGTGGTTGATTAATTAAATCATTAATCGTTGTTTAATGATATCAATTTGTATAATAGTAGATAAAAAACGAAGTTTGATCCTAAAGAAGCCTACTGCCAAGGTAATAATGGACATGACAGCCAACCAATAAAATATTTTTATATATTGAATAATATTTAACTTATTTTTATTTTTAGCCTCGGTGAATTAAATATTATGACATTTTTAATTTTAAAAATTCTCGAAAAAATAGCACCTTTGATTATAAATACTTCGAAATATATAATCAAACTATATATAATCAAAATATATATCAAATACAGTCGACATACCATAAAAGAAAAAAGAACAGTTTTAATATAAAAATCGTGTAATTGTATGATAAAATCGTGACCATATTAGCCACTGCGTCAGTTATTATCTTATTTTAACCAAATAAAATGCTTCGACTAACCTTTTAAAACCTACATGGTATTGATACCAAAATTCGACATTCGATGAAAATTCTCTTATACAACTCACGTATACCGGTACATTTTTACTTGTTTTGTTTTTTATTTAGAATTGTACATGTAATTTATCATGTTTTTTATGCGTTTAGTATTTAATTTACTAGTTAAAGAATCAACAACAATGGCTTGAGTGTTATTTGTTTACTATTCAATGGCGCCATTTGTTCCAGTTACTAAAATACAAGAACCACGCTTGGTGTGTGGCTTCTGTAATCACAGCTACACTTTCTACACTTAGATTTGACGTAACATTTCCTGTTACTAACATACTGTCTTTACCCTCCTCATGTACTAATATACTTCCTTGGATTTGTGTACCATCGAAGAAACTTAACTAAAAAACCCTTCTTTGCTCGTTTATGAAACTGGATTGTACTATTATTTGTATATTTTTTTCGAACCAGACTCAGATATTTGGGGTTTTCCAAACCGGAGTGTACAGTTTGATCATTCAAAGAGGAGAATTTCACATATGGGTTAATACAAAAAATATATCATAATCGCTATTGCTATACAGTTTTGCTACGAAATAAATTTTTAATATTAAAAAACGTAAAAATTATAAAGAATACAAAAAAACAATAAATGTATACAATTCAGGAAATCTATTGTAAAATCCTATATATTTGTTTATATTTATAATATATAAATCATAAAATTCGTGTTGTTAGTTCGTTTACATACTATGAAAGTATGTATTTCTCTTGCTTTATATATTATTCGTAATTGATTTTTAGCCCAAAAAAAGGATTGTATTCGAAATTGGAGAATCAACAAAATTAAAAGAAAGATATAAAGAATCATAGAAAATGTTGTTTACTTTTATCAAGGAATCATTGGTTAGTGATACAAGATATAATTTGCATTTCAAATTTATTATTGACACTTAATAAACGTATGGTTACACTAGGAAAATAATAAATTAAATCTACAAATAAAATATAAGATAAAAAGTACATGACAGACGCGTCCAAAGTGTCTTTTACTTTCATTTTTAAAACGTACCTTAATTTCTACAAGTTGGTTGACATTTTTATAAACGATATACAAATTACAAAATTATATCTTGAAAATAAGTTCCTGCTCTAAAAATTCCTCTAATTAAAAGAGCCCCTTTCTAATAAATTTTCTTTCAACGTTACATTAAATATTTCTTATCTATTTAATAATATTATTTGAAAATTTACTAAAAACATGTTTACTCTAATTTATAACTAGTTAAATCCTTTTTGGTCCAAACGAACAGTTTCAGGTTGGAATGTTAAAGAGACAACAGCTACAAAGAGTAAACAAGTTTGTTACTCTTTGTTCAACACTAATTTGATTATTCATGTTAATATATCTTGCACGATCAATCAAACAGATGCTGATTTAGAGAATTTTTAACTTTTAAAATGAATTCCACGTTTGCTTCCACTTACTTTTTATACTAATTCTGAGAGTGCCCACCTGGTGTCAAACTCAAAATCGTTTGACAAAATTTTTGTCATTTTTTCATTCTCTACCAACTGAATGCCATTATCAAACACAAGTTTCCTCTTTCAGGTCTTGAATGGTTTGTAACTACTTTCTTTGAGCATATTTGAAATGGCTTGTATACGCCAATAGTCCACAGACCTCAAGGAAAACATACGCCGTGATGTTTATGACGTCAGTAGCAAGAGTGAGCAAAAGTTTTCAAGAAAACTTTGTCGTAAGATTTGCAGTTTGCTACTAGGCTGCAAGTAGGACTCTCGGACTTGGTATATCTTTAGAAAGTGGAAATAATTTATTTTAGCATTTATGAACTGTTTTGTTAATTTTATGGCTAAATAAATATTTTGTTCAACAAATAAATTCTAGCGTTCTTACTGAGACACCCTTAAGATATTTTTGGGATATTTTCTAGGATACTCTAAGAAAGAAATTGCACTCAAAACCTAAGAAATATGTAAAAAATAGTTATTGTAGATATGATGTCAGTAATGAGAGTTGTTGATTGTGTTTATCTCATTATTTTGATTTCTGACGTGTCATCTTATCAGTGTCATTTCAAGTAAAATGAATCCCAAAATGGATCTACAATTTTGGTGACGTGTATGTGGCCATCCAACTAATGTAAATAAGTTGGACTTACAGGAAAGCTTAAATTACTATATACTATTTACCAAGAAAAGTTCGAAAGTAAGTTTTACTTTGGAAACAAAATTCCATGTACGTTATCAGTTAGATGGAGCACCTGCCTAGAGGGCGTTCACCGCTGTTTAGTCTAGGGCTGAAGTTGTGTCGTGGGAGAGCAAGACATTAAGCAGTACGCTATTTGCAATACATATACCAGCTGTCGGGGTGGACGACCGTATGTGCTGCATGGTCACGGACCTACAAAGCTAATTGCTAACAAGCCAGTCACAGACCTACGAAATGGCCAAAGACCTCAACCGTGCTTTTACTGTTGCCAATAGCATTAGTGGTCTTTGAGTGGCAAGTCCGTGAACACGTATTTTAACACATCCAAATGAGAAACATAATCTAAAAATGTGCGATTTTAATTAGTGCTGATCGAAATTACTTTAATGTTGATAAGAATGGTCTGGTTTCCTTTCAATAATCTATGTATTTATTCCTTAATTTTATTTTTATAAATACCTCAATGGGTTTTCTGCGTAAAAATACAGCGAAAATACGACCAAAATCTTTAAAGGGCTATGTTTAAATTTTTACAATTTAAATTCATATTTAATTTATACCAAATATGTTTAATTTTAAAATTCATTTTGCAGTTCTCAAACAGACTACGTTTCGTTGTTTTTGTGACATGTTATTTATTGAAAATAGCTACTACTAAATATAATAATTATGCTATTATTTAGTTTTACCATAGATGTAGATTTATCATCCAATAGCTGTTTTGAGGGCCAGTAGGTAGTGATTTTCTAGACCAAACTCAACGAAATGTAGTTTAAACCAGCACTAGAGAAAGAACTCTGTAACTAACCAAATCAGCTGCACTAAAATCCCTACTATGTAAAATATCTATTTATAAGTAGCCATAATATAATTATAATGAAGGGGTTTTTACAAACATTTGTGATAAATCAGTAGCATGACAAAGTTTTCGCCAAAGGTTACTGAAACTGATATTATTGTTGGTTATACAGTCTTTTGTTGTGTCTTAGTGCAAGTTGTTAATATTAAACTAATTTTAAGCATACATTTATGTGTTTTTATGTGTGCTGAACATGAATTTGAAAACTATTTTGGTCTATACAAATTATTGCTCGAGATATAACCGATAAACTACTTCGTGGCGAATCGCAAATAGTGGCCATTACGCGATCGTTATAAACACCAAACTATTGACAAAAAAAACCCGAATTCTTCTACAGTCCCACTGGAGGCCACTCCAATTTAACGCTGATTAGGATAAATTAGGTTATGTTTGGTTAGGGAAGTAAAATGTGTATTTTTTTTCGGGCCGAAAAAGAAATGTTATAGAAAATCCAAATATATAGGCCTACTCGTGTTCAGCATGCAAAAAATGTTAAACGAAAATAAAGTTGAGAAAATAACGATTTTTAAAGAAGTTGGGTTTTTACACTGTCAGATGTAAAAATATATTTCGTATTTTCGTTAAAAACTGTTCAACCTCCTTAAGAGATGAAAATTCAACTTGAAATTTTCAACAAGAAATCGTATTTTCAGAAGTGGCAAGAAAATGCATATTTACCAACTATTTAAACATTTCCCGTATTTAGTTATTGATGTCTACGGTGTGTTTCCTGCTGCACTGACTGTTCCTTTAATGAGGTTTTTTGCGTTACCAAGTCCAACTCCACGCACTTGGGTTCCCTACTCAGATTAGAGGTTACCGACGGACCGTTTCCCTCTAACGAAGGCCAAGTAATGGGCAAAGTTGGTAAGGGCGGAAGCTCCCAGTTCCCGTGGTAATTGCCGTAGAAGTGATAAACGGTCAAAGAGAAGTGCTTAGCCGGGTATCTGGGGACAGGACAGCTCGGCCCGGTCATCCATGGTTCCTGGGTCGCTGAACCTCTGGGGGCATTCTTGACTTTACGCCCGGAACTGATCCTTCTGTTGGCCGCTCGTAAAACAGAACTATTTATGGAGAAGCTGTGATCCAGAATTCCCTTAATGTTAGTTCTCAGCTGCGCCGAATGTGCTATTTTCTGAGACGGTTCACTGTGAAAGCGTTTAAAACAAAAACACCATTTAATATTCTGATGTACGCATATAAAAGCCCACATTAATCACAATTATAAGGATAAAGATAGGCAAACGCCAGCTGTAAGACTCTTTTCTTCACATCATCATGTGAAATCTATCAACAATCTTACCATATTTGGAAGATTTCAACATGTTACTGCATGATCGTCAGACTACCGAGCCAGGTAAGCCGCTTTTAGCTCATTAAACATACCAAATCCAAATGGAATTAGAACAACAGTCCTTTAAATGGTTTTTCTAACTAAATACAGTATACCTTTTAGTACCTAGTATAACAAAAATGTTAGAACAGTTGTGTCCAGATTATTTTACTCGAAATAGGCGGCAAACAGTTAATACAATTTTACCTTGTACTGCAAAAATGTACTGATACAATAATTTCTACAAGTGGATATACAACAAAGACGTAACACGACAAAAACATAATCAAAATTGTACATTTTTATATATTTTCGAATGACTCCATGAAGCAAAATATATTGAGATCTTAATAATTATCTTGTTCAATTATGTGTTTGCTTGGGTGTTGTTTTTATGTTCTGCCACTGAATATTTGTTTATTCTAATTACAAAGTTAGCTAACTATCAACACGTAAACAGAAGCAGAAAGAACATAATCGTTTTATCAAGCAAATCATAATTCTAGTTGAACGTTCTTACTTTTTTTATTATTATCCTGTATACTGAGACCACCTACGAGTTCAGAATGATGTGATAGGTAACTTTTGTAAATACTTACTACTTCCGTTTTAATCGGATTTGAAAGAATCAAACTCGGGGACAGGTGGGAATGGTGTAGCGCCATGTTTGTTGAGGGAGAGCGCAGCAAGCTGACTTCTAGAGCATATCGCAAGCGGGCTAGGAATCCACTTTCCCACAAACCCCGTGACACGCAGATTTCCGAGCTCTGCATGCTTTAACACCCACACGATTCTCTCGAGGCCACTTTCAGCAAACGTACAGGTCCATACTTTCCATAACTGGGGATGGATTTAGTGGTAATTGTGTTGGCACGTGTGAGTCCATAGCTAAACCCAACAGGACTCTTGTAAGCCAAGAGCCACGACTTTTGACTCACGGACACACACATTCTTAGGGATTTTCATTCTCAGAGATGGTGGAAAATAGCAGTATTTTTTATGGAATTATGGATTCCTGATCTTGAAAGATTTGAACAGAACGTCAGACTCCAGTAGAATGATAAAACAGTAAACATATTTCGCTCTTTTACAGTATTAAGATTTGACCCTTACAGTGCCAAAGTCAGTGCCGAAGACAAGGGGATGCTTTGTCACTATTGTTGTTCAACCTCGCTCTTTAAGAAGCATTGAAAGTAACAAAATCTGTACAAAGAGGCACAAACATTGAAGGCATAATCAATATTTTAAGCATTTGCTGACGATTTGGTAAAAAACAATTGATATAAAAATGATATTGTTAAAAAAATCCAAGGAGGGAGATACTGTTGAAGATAGGGAGGGAGAGGCAGAGCCAGTTAACTCAACGCTGGACATCAGACATCATGGATTACAAATTTTTAGCTACTGAAGAGTTCAAGTATCTGGGATTTAGTTTGACTAGCTAAAATAAAATTGAATACAAGTGAGAATTAACGCAGCAAATAGATGCTATCGGAGTCTCCTAAAGCTATTCAAAAGTAAACTTCTGTCAAGAAAAACAAAAAATAAGAATATATATGGCTGTTGTACAACCTGTTTTATTACATGGATCTGAGGTGTGGACTCAAACAAAGTATAACAAAATAAGACTCATTACATTTAAAAACAAAATTTTAAGTAGAATATATGGACCTACGTATGAATCAGGAGTGTGGAGATTGAAGAAGAACAGAGAGCTTAGAGAACTGAACAAGATACCTGATATTGTGGCGATGGTTAGAAGCAGAAGAATAAGATTGCTTGGTCATGTGAGGAGAAGAGAAGAAGAAATAATGATAAGGGTTTGGATGGTGAAACCAGCAGGAGGCGACCTCTAGGATGACCAAGAATAAGGTTGGATGACCAAGTGGAACACGATGTGAGAAGTCTTGGTGGAAACATCGAGATGACAGAGGATAGAGGACTGTGGCAAATTATTGGCGAGGCCAAAAATAACTAGAATTTGAGTGGCCACAGGAGTAAGAGTAAGTAAGTGTCAAAGTCCTATTTTGTAGGAAGTCTCAGGATGTGCAGAGTTCTAGTTTGGAGGCCATTTCGTAAAAACTCTATATTTAATACAAAAATTAACATATTGGCACATACTTGACATCAATGTACTTCAACAGAAACATTCTTTCATATAATATACCACTTATTATTTTAAACAAAATTCATTGTCGGATTAAAACTGTTGGCAGTCAGCTGATACACAGCGCATGTTGTTACAGTTATTGTACTGGCAGGTGTTTTCTTAGTGTTGGTTCAATGCTTAGATTGATACCTTAATATAACTTCTATTACTTCTTATGCCTTTAGGTACTGTTAGTACTGAGTTTTAGTATTTTTTTCTTATATACTATTTCTAATGATGAAGCTAGACCAAACATACCAGTGGCTACCCCCCCCCCTCGAGGTAGGGTGCGTTGCATGAAAGACAATTTTTTAAATTATTATTTGCGAATTTATTAGTATGAAATGCTGTTTCTGTGTACTAAACTTAATTGTGCATATGAAAATAAGTGTGATTTTGAGTGAAGTATTTATTCCATTAGGAAAAACATTGGAAACTTGAAAAAAATGGTTTTAAGTCATAATTTTATATAGTTTTATTCTATATATGATAGAATAGTTTTCTCTTTTAGTTTGTTATTATAAGTTTTGTAACAATCAAAATAGAAAAAGAACCATTACTATAAGTACTCAAATAAACTTGCAGCAGATTTTTGTTTTTAAGCTTGTAAGATCAACCAAAACAGTCCTGGCACGTTTGTGAACACCCAGCGAAAAAATCGGACACTTTTGTGCACACCCTACAAAAAATGGCCTGGCACTGAAAGAGTTTTCGAAGTTTTCTAATATTTCTCTCAGGCATTGTTCTCTGTGCAACAGGTATCATTTACAAACGATCTTTGAGCGGTAAATTTCATATTTATTTACTGTAATTTTAACACTAATCAACTTCAGATATTTTTTAGATCCTTAGTTAAATTTTCAGTACACATTCGCTACTACAGATTTGACATACATTTTACAGTTCCTGTAACAATGGTGTTCAATTCAATATAATAATTTTTACAAAGTTATAAGTTACACATGAGGCAAGAAACTTTTATGATGAGATATGCAGTAAATTTAACATTTTTTCTAAGTAATATTTTTTACATTGTGAAAAATAATATAGCTTATTACTTTCTGATTTCCAACTGTGATAAGCTATACTGTTATTCAAGTCGTATTGCTGTACTCCAAGACTTTGAAGTCAACTTATTGACTTAATGGTTCTCGTCAATTCAGGCTCGCTTAGTCTAGGGCGTCCTCACTTTATTTCAGGAACTAATTCATTAAATCAAAACAAGATCTCATGGTTTGGATTGCACGGTAAATTCATCGCCACCGTGTTATCAATCGGTTTATCTCAGTATGCAGGTCGTGCGAATCCTTGTACGATTATGGCGTACATTCGTCCCGAAACGTGCCTTACTTCGTGGTTGCGTCTTAATTCATAAACTGGTAGGCCAACTGTTTAAAACCTCGTGTCTTGCCCAGTAACTTTCTTTTATTGGTTGTTTTATTATTTTTAATAGAATACATACATTAATAGAATACATACATTTTTCATAATTCTTTTACTTTTATTGAATACAGTATGGTAAAAATAACTATTGATGCTGCCCTAAAACATCACTTTCAACCCAACACGGAGAAACAACAATAAATAACTATTGATGCTGCCCTAAAACATCACTTTCAACCCAACACGGAGAAACAACAATAAATAACTATTGATGCTGCCCTAAAACATCACTTTCAACCTAACACGGAGAAACAACAATAAATAACTATTGATGCTGCCCTAAAACATCACTTTCAACCCAACACGGAGAAACAACAATAAATAACTATTGATGCTGCCCTAAAACATCACTTTCAACCCAACACGGAGAAACAACAATAAATAACTATTGATGCTGCCCTAAAACATCACTTTCAACCCAACACGGAGAAACAACAATAAATAACTATTGATGCTGCCCTAAAACATCACTTTCAACCCAACACGGAGAAACAACAATAAATAACTATTGATGCTGCCCTAAAACATCACTTTCAACCCAACACGGAGAAACAACAATAAATAACTATTGATGCTGCCCTAAAACATCACTTTCAACTCAACACGGAGAAACAACAATAAATCAAACAACACTTCCTATTTTAATTTTAAATTTAGAATGAATAATAACTCTAATCTTAGTTTTTTTAATTAATCAATGTTTAGTCTTGATGTTTCCTCATATTATAATTTATTATTTTTTAATCATAATTGACAGTCTACACTATATCTAAACATAAAAGGTAACGCTTGTAAATATTATACAATTAATTTATTTATACGAAAACAAATTAATTTATTTCAAGTTCGATAGCAACAATGACTGATATTTAACAAAATAACAAACAAACAAAAATACAAATGTACTTAAGTAAAATGCCACTAAAATTGTTGATGTACCTAGAAAATAGTGAAAAAACTAAACAATTATAAAATAAACAATGAAATAGCCAAAATGATCAAATTAATTTAAATCAATATAAAAATTTTCATATACAATCAAATAATATCTTAAAACAAAACAAAACAATATTAATAAAGAACGAACTAACAGGCTAATATTTTAATTTCAAACAGTCTTATAAATAAACATTAACCAAATATTATAAATCTAAATATAAACAAATGTATGTGTGTTGTCTTTTATGCATACTAAACCACTAATGGGATCGCCATGAAACTTTGGGAAGTTGTAGAGTTCACTCCCTGGAAGGTTTCTGGCATGGTGACATTCACTTCCAACTCAAGGTCTCCACCCCAGTGGTATTTAAACTTTCAATGATAATGTAACGGCCTTTATTTGACACCATCAGCTGCTAGATAAAGGAAATAAAATTAACACTTTTAAAATAGGCTAAGTGATGCTTATTAAAATGAAACATTTAAAATAAACTAAAACATTGCTTTTTACATGTTTATCCCGTAGCAAGGCACGGGTAAACAGTTAGTACATAAATAAATGTTTATTAAAAACCAAACAACGCCCGTTTGTAGTGTCTAATACAACAGCTGTTGATGCGACCTGCACGTCATCGTACCTCCATTAACAACTCCTCTAACCCCACATTATCTCCAACCTAGTGATTCGTAACAATCTAGCTAAACCAAAACAACGCACCTATAATTTATCACATAGGCTATTTAATAGTGCTTGTTCCACCTAGATGTTCACTTCTGTTTGTAGAAGATGACAGAGAAAAGTGGATGATATCTTGAGGAGTACATCTTCATAAATATTATATAATGTACAATGTACATAAACATACCAGTATACTCCACCTTGATAGGAATCAATGTCAATGTACAAGTTTCGGTGGGTGGGTGAGTCAATACCACCTTTCGTGTTGTGAATATGATCTTCTCCGCTGATCTCTGGCATCCGCTACAAACACAAGTTGACATCAAGGTGGAGAATATTACTTTCATGTTGGTTGTTGTTGATCAGATTTGCTTAGGAACTTCTCCACTGTTCTCTGTCATCAGGTCAAAGAGAAGTGCCGCGTGCTTATCGTAATTTGTTATGTACCTTATTATTTGGATTCATCTTCGTTCTCTGTCATCAGGTCAAAGAGAAGTGCAACGTGCTTATCGTAATTTGTTATGTACCTTATTATTTGGATTCATCTTCGTTCTCTGTCATCAGGTCAAAGAGAAGTGCAACGTGCTTATCGTAATTTGTTATGTACCTTATTATTTGGATTCATCTTCGTTCTCTGTCATCAGGTCAAAGAGAAGTGCAACGTGCTTATCGTAATTTGTTATGTACCTTATTATTTGGATTCATCTTCGTTCTCTGTCATCAGGTCAAAGAGAAGTGAAACGTGCTTATCGTAATTTGTTATGTACCTTATTATTTGGATTCATCTTCGTTCTCTGTCATCAGGTCAAAGAGAAGTGCAACGTGCTTATCGTAATTTGTTATGTACCTTATTATTTGGATTCATCTTCGTTCTCTGTCATCAGGTCAAAGAGAAGTGCAACGTGCTTATCGTAATTTGTTATGTACCTTATTATTTGGATTCATCTTCGTTCTCTGTCATCAGGTCAAAGAGAAGTGCCGTGTGCTTATCGTAATTTGTTATGTACCTTAGTATTTGGATTCATCTTCGTTCTCTGTCATCAGGTCAAAGAGAAGTGCAACGTGCTTATCGTAATTTGTTATGTACCTTATTATTTGGGTTCATCTTCGTTCTCTGTCATCAGGTCAAAGAGAAGTGCAACGTGCTTATCGTAATTTGTTATGTACGTTATTATTTGGATTCATCTTCGTTCTCTGTCATCAGGTCAAAGAGAAGTGAAACGTGCTTATCGTAATTTGTTATGTACCTTATTATTTGGATTCATCTTCGTTCTCTGTCATCAGGTCAAAGAGAAGTGCAACGTGCTTATCGTAATTTGTTATGTACCTTATTATTTGGATTCATCTTCGTTCTCTGTCATCAGGTCAAAGAGAAGTGCAACGTGCTTATCGTAATTTGTTATGTACCTTATTATTTGGATTCATCTTCGTTCTCTGTCATCAGGTCAAAGAGAAGTGCCGTGTGCTTATCGTAATTTGTTATGTACCTTATTATTTGAATTCATCTTCGTTCTCTGTCATTAGGTCAAAGAGAAGTGCAACGTGCTTATCGTAATTTGTTATGTACCTTATTATTTGGGTTCATCTTCGTTCTCTGTCATCAGGTCAAAGAGAAGTGCCGTGTGCTTATCGTAATTTGTTATGTACCTTATTATTTGGGTTCATCTTCGTTCTCTGTCATCAGGTCAAAGAGAAGTGCAACGTGCTTATCGTAATTTGTTATGTACCTTATTATTTGGGTTCATCTTCGTTCTCTGTCATCAGGTCAAAGAGAAGTGCAATGTGCTCATCGTAATTTGTTATATACCTTATTATTTGGGTTCATCTTCGTTCTCTGTCATCAGGTCAAAGAGAAGTGTAACGTGCTTATCGTAATTTGTTATATACCTTATTATTTGGATTCATCTTCGTTCTCTGTCATCAGGTCAAATAGAAGTGCAACGTGCTTATCGTAATTTGTTATGTACCTTATTATTTGGATTCATCTTCGTTCTCTGTTCTTATTATCATACCTTGAAACTCTCTTTTATTACATGACGTATCTTGAATAGCTTTTTATGCAGTGCAAATAATTTTGTTCTATTTTCGGATTCGGCACTTTACTGTAAAAGTTTTTTTTTTTAATTAGCCTACTGATACAAATGCACATAGCTCAGCTATACGCAGTTATGCCTACATGAAGTAAATGCAGATTAAGTTAGGTCATATGTGGGACGATAATTATCTTATACTATAAAACGAGCAAGGAATTGTATGTATGTATGTATGTACCTATTTCCAGTCATTTTATTTCAAAAACGGCTCTACCGATTTTCTTCGTACTTTGTCTATAAAAGGTTTTCTACCTCAGGAATCCAATGGATTTGGTGACAATTTTGAGAAAACTCATTTTCTATGAGTTTTCACGATTCCAAAAGTACACAGTAAAAATATAGGAGACAGGCGGGTGGGTCAATACCACTGTTTAATGTTTACTATTTACTATTTCAACATGTGAGTTATGATTTTAATTTATTTTTTTAAATAACACATGTTTTTCTGAATCTGTTAAAATGTAAACAAACCAAATATTATTGTATTTTTCTTACCTATGTCTAATATACACAATTCAGTTATTCTCGAACTTTATTTCATTTTTATTATAATTTCAACGCACCGCAACGCATATTTATGGTGCTTCGAGCCGGATTACAGCAAGTAAGATAAATTTACAGTTCATTGATAACTTCAGTTCAGTATATTTTAACTTTTTCTTAGATGCTAGGCGGACGTCCTCCAAAACGACGCAATTTTAATAAAAATGAGCCACCAATACCGAATTTAAATGAATTCCAAGATACTGAAACATGCTATGAAGCTGAAATTGAAAATACAGATCTTGATTCAAACAATGAAACAAATCTTATGACTTGTAATAGTAATACTTTGCAAACAACTTCTACAAATAATTCTGGAAATACCTTACAAACTTCTAGCAACTTTCTTAATTACGATTTGCCATCAACCTCGGTGTTACCCCCGAGGTTGATGGCAAATCGTAATTAAGAAAGTTGCTAGAAGTTTGTAAGGTATTTCCAGAATTATTTGTAGAAGTTGTTTGCAAAGTATTATTACAAGTCATAAGATTTGTTTCATTGTTTGAATCAAGATCTGTATTTTAAATTTCAGCTTCATAGCATGTTTCAGTATCTTGGGATTCATTTAAATTCGGTATTGGAAGTCAGCGATTAGATGATATGAACCCGATCGGAGATCGGCTTTCCTGGTACTAGTTTTTAAATATCAAAATAAATAGGGTTTATACCACAACAATCCAAAAATGATTTGAGTAAGTTTAATTCAGTACAAGTAAACGTCACACAACACAAATTTATTACAATATAAGCACAAATTCACAAATATATTACAATACAAGTATAAAATGCACAAATATTATGGTGATCGATTTCGGTGAACCACGCTCACCTTCCTCAGACCAGAGGGATTCACAAAAGAATGGAAAATGGTGTTGAACAACTCAATTTATAGGCCTATTATATTATACCATTTTCCATTCTTTTGTGAATCCCTCTGGTCTGAGGAAGGTGAGCGTGGTTCACCGAAATCGACCACCATAATATTTGTGCATTTTGTACTTGTGTTGTGGTATATTTGTGCATTTTGTGCTTATGTTGTAATATGTTTGTGTTGTGTGATGTTTACTTGTACTGTATATGTACCAACACGTATCATGCTAATTAAAAAACTATTTAATTTTAATTACCATATTTACCCCCGAAGATCACTTTTGCCAGAGTAAACGTTCCAATTGAGGCTACATATTTCGCACAGAGACAGTAAGTTGAACTAATTTAGTGAGGGCAGCTGCACAAATAAACGACAGAAAACAAGACCGACGTCTCGGGGGCCTTGGAACAAAGGAGTACGGGCAAAATTTAATAGTAGGCAGTGCCCTTGAGAGGTCGTTGGGCCAGGTTGCCGCCAAATGTTGCCCCCCCCCCCCACAGACGCAAGGAGTCATTGATTCTTGGGGAAGGTCAGGGCACTTGCAATTTGAAGTGCGTGGTTTGCCCATTACACAGTGTTTTATAGCCATTTTCGGATCTCCACGTTTTTGTTTTGCAAATTGTTGCTTCTCCCTCTTCGCGTTTCACTCTCGGATCCAACGTTGTGTTTGGGTTTGGGTTGTGTTTGGTTTGCTCTGTTCTGATGAGTAATTATTATGCCTACTTTTAACGTGGCTTAGCACGGATTATTACGGTTTAGAAACACAATTAAAAACCGTTTATAGTCACAGTATACTATGAAATCATAATTTGTGCAACTCAGTGCCTTGATACTTCTTTTCTGCGTTTTTGAGGTTAACAGTACTTGGAAATTGAACATATATAAATATATAAAAAAACAACATATGAACATATATATATATACATATATATATATATATATATATATATATATATATATATATATATATATATATATTTTAAACATATGATGTCTTCTCTATCTCGTTGTTTACATTCGCTGACATCTTGGCGTCTTCGTCATAATCCTCCATTAGTTCAGTATCCATAGTAATTGGCCTAAAGTCTTTTTTTTCAGTCTCTCTTCCATACAGTACTAAAATAATTAATAACCAAATTTTTTTAAAAATAAACATAATAATAAGAATAAGTGAATTAAAGTAGCTGGAAATCCAAAATATTTTCTCCAAAAACTATTGTTTAATAAGATCTAATGTTTAATATCTTATTCCTAATAATCGACCGTTAATTTTATTCATCATTTCATTCAAAGAAGAAAGTCTCTTGCCGAACTCCTTAAAAGTCCGGTCTTATTGAATTACTACCGTACGTATAGAATGATAATGGGTTTTAAGGTTTTTCTTTCTGAATTTAGAAAGTTCATTAAGGAGACTCACTCTTTTAATAAAAAAAGCGCATAGACGTGTTAACCATAAATATGCAATAAAAACAAAATTTAAATGTTGAGTGAATTATACTGGGATTAATAAAAGTCTATTAAAAGAGGAATATAAAATCTGATGAAATTGCTAGAAGATCTAAAAGTAGGAAATAATACTGTTATGACCTGTACTTGTAATGTTCAATTATAAAATAAGTGTGAGTGATTTATTTGCTGAATCAACTTTGCTCTCACTACCGCACTTTTCTTAACCTTCGAGTGCTAAATAAATCACTTTCAAGCGCTGCGCAAGGTTTCTTTTTAATTTACTTTAAAAATGAAAAGAATTGTCAAATGACTAGTATTATAAATAAAACTATTCAGAAAGATGTGTACTTTAAAGCAATGAGAAATTAATAGACTTACCAATTTCCGTTGAAAAAGACAGTTATCCAACAAGATTATTTTTTTGCACTTTTTTATGTTCCTAGGTACTAATTTTTATTTCACATCATAGATGTCAAAATTCTGAGATAAACAAAACGTTCCAAATTGTATTGCGAACCAGAAATATACAATATATAGGCACATAACATAAAAAATAACACCGAAAAAAAGAAACTGAAGTTGCGAAGGAAGGTGAAATCAGCTGACTGAATCAGCTGCCTCATAAGTAATAAGTATGGTATTTCCGGGGCCGTAGAACGATTGGCACACATTTTTGGCCGAATTGGAATTGCACGACTGGCACAGTCATTAGAGGGGATTAAGAAGGGTCAACCTGTAAGTTTCAGAAAGGCACGATTGGCACACACCGCCCGGCCAGGTAGTAGCAGCCAGGTGGCCAGAATGCGGGAAAATGGGAACTTTTTTGCCCCCGCAAATTCCCTGCTGTGGTGCTTATTGAAGTAAGCAAAGTTTAAAATTGCGCAACAAATCTGCAGCTATGGCTTCAACGCTAGCTGGATCCAAATGAACAATTAGCATTATTATGGTGTAACCTAACCTAACCTAACCTAACCTAACCTAACCTAACCTAACCTAACCTAACCTAACCTAACCTAACCTAACCTAACCTAACCTAGTAAGGTTTAAATTTAAAAATTTGTTATATCACGGGCAAATGACTGCCACGCAGAGTTGACGGGAATAATACAATTCCCGTTTTCCCTCGTTCGATGGCATCTACCTGGTCGAGCGACTGTGCCAATCCTGCCTTTTCCAAGCAGGCGAGTTGACCCTACTTATTCCGCTCTAATGATTGTGCCAATACTGCCATGGGCAGAAGGTCCAAAAATGTGTGCCAGTCGTCCCGTCCCCATTTCCGGAGATTTAAAAAAAAACGGTTCTACTGTTGTCTAAGAATAGTATATTCCTTCACGTGCAATAATATATAAAATATGCAATCATTGAATAAACGTTTTTAATGTAATTTGACAAAAACAGACAAATCTCACAGTGATATAGTATAGTAGTACCCGGAGGGTTAAATAAATTACTACAGTGAATGAGAGGAATGTTCAAGTTGAGAATAAACGTTGAGTGACTTGTTAACAGATAGACCTATTATTCATAAAAACCTATGTCATGCATGATTTTATTACATAAAAAATAAGAGCAAATAATGATATCGAAATAGGCTATTCGTTTCCAAGATATTTTTGTACACTACTTAATTGTATTTAACAGTTAAGTAACTAGAGACAAGTATTATAGTCACGTGACAAACTGAGTTCATCACACACACATACGCCTACCATCAACATAAAACGCCTTCTTCAAAAATAATGGATTCATTTTACTCACCTCAGGTGATAATTCTACAAAATTAAACATTCAGAAATGTAACGTATTCAAACTGGCATTGTTCATTTCATTCAGATTCAAAATATCGTGTTTGAAAATCGTAGACTAGTATTTTATCTTTTTAAAAGAGCCTCATCTGCTAGAAAGACATTTCAATGTATTCTTCTCACAGAGTCATCGTTTCTTGGTGAGGCCAATCCACTTCTTGAACACCTACAGCCAAGTAAACACATCCCTGGAATCCGACCATCGTTCCCTTTTACCGTGTTCCACAGGGAAGTCACCGGGTTTAGGCGAGTTCAATCCACTTCTTGAACACCAAACAACCAAGTAAATCCATCCCTTTAATCCGACCGTATTCATTTCGCCGTGTTCCAGAGAGATTTCATCAGTTCTTGGCGAGGTCAATCCATTTCTTGAACACTTACAACCAAGTAAATCCATCCCTTGAATCCGACCATTACTCATTTTGTTATATTCCACAGAGAATTTATCGGTTCTTGGCGAAGTCAATCCATTTATTGAACACTTACAACCAAGTAAATCCATCCCTTGAATTCCACAGAGAAGCCATCGGTGCTTGGTGAGGTCGGTCCACTTCTTCAACACCTACAGACAATTAAACCCGTCCCTTGAAGCTAGCCATTATTCATTTCCTCCATCATGATCCGTTTACGGCCATTTTATGTACCTAACACTTCCATCGGCTTGCTGAAACAATTAAATCCACTTACTGAAAGTCGTTATACAGACGGGCCTTGGGAAATTATTTTAATTACTGGTGTTATATGATTGGAGGCACTCGTTCTGAGCGAGCCTGTTCCTGTTTCAAATTCCATGGGTTCCTTATGTTAATTACGAAAATTGTTAGTTGGTGCAAATTAAAACACCAACTAGACTAATTTATCGTCTGGAAATAATGGACTACTATTATGTAAGTACGATGAACTTTTGTGTTGTGTATTATTCAAAGTCCACCAAACGTGGCCTAATTAATGACTTGGTTAGTTCAGAGAGCAGAGAAACCAAACCTGGGCTATAATCAAACCATTCATCTTTTCTTTCCTTTCTGACTGATTCCAGGTTTAAAAATTAATATTAAGTTGCCGTACTCTGTAGTTGAAAATCGAAATCTAATCTGAATGTCTTTGTAAAAACATAATCTTATCATCGGTCAGCATCAAAATCATCGGAATAATTAGACTTAAAAAATGAATCCTGATAATAGATAGATTTACTGCACAAATTGAGGTACGTGTATAATTTTTTATCAAACTCAGTAACAGTAGGCCTACTTTATTTTCTTTAAAAATATGATCAAATCAAAATCCCACTCAAACCATCAAGAGGAACATTTTCCGTCTGTAAATGGTTTGACCTACCCGCCCGCACTCAACCAAGGCCCACCCAAGAGGGAGGGGGACTAACAATGAGCCCATTCTGTACACAATATGCCTCTCTAATCACCCCTGTAGCCGAGCAGATACTTATGCATGCATGCGCCACAATTTAGGATCATTATTAAGATTACCGGGCGCTTCAGAAATCGCGTGCCGACCGGAAAAACTGCAGAAAGCTTTGAACTTTCATTCACACGGAACATTGCTAACCCTCACATCAATCAGTGCGTCAATTAGATACATAATCATATATAAATTTATTCATTACGCATGCATAACTTTGCATGACCGAAGGTTCATTATACATTTGGCTATAAGGTAAAACAGTATAAATAAGTGTTTAGCTACTAGGACTAAAATATTAGTAAATTAATTATAGACTAATGTAGTACGTTTTTCAAGAATTCATAAAAAAATATATTAAATTCTGCAGTGCTGCTTAAATGGTTACAAATAATATACATAATGAAATCATTATTTGTACCGGGGGGACAAGTCATTAATGAGAATAGATTTAGGGACAACAATTTAAAAGTACCAAGTCGTGGCCTCAAGAAAATCTGGCTTAGTTTTTCAACGGAGCAAGTAGTATCGTGCCGTACGTTGTGTAGTAGTAGTAACGGTGGTGGTCGTCGTCCATTGATGGTACAATGCTAATAGTCACTATTGTGAATCGTGCCACAGCCGAGCCAACGATGACTTGCCACTAGCTGAGCTCCTACCTCACTCGATGACATCTTGTCTATCACCACAATACTGGTCTTTGACTTGCCACTAGCTGAGCTCCTACCTCACTCGATGACATCTTGTCTATCACCACAATACTGGTCTTTTGAGGTACTTCAGTGTAGTTATGAATGGAGCTCGTAGTATCGTGCCGTACGTTGTGTAGTAATAGTAACGGTGGTGGTGGTCGTCCATTGCTGGTACAATGCTAATAGTCACTATTGTGAATCGTGCCACAGCCGAGCCAATGATGACTTGCCACTAGCTGAGCTCCTACCTCACTCGATGACATCTTGTCTATCACCACAATACTGGTCTTTTGAGGTACTCCAGTGTTGTTGTGAATGGAGCTCGTAGTATCGTGCCGTACGTTGTGTAGTAGTAGTAACGGTAGTGGTGGTCGTCCATTGATGGTACAATGCTAATAGTCACTATTGTGAATCGTGCCATAGCCGAGCCAATGATGACTTGCCACTAGCTGAGCTCCTACCTTACTCGATGACATCTTGTCTATCACCACAATACTGGTCCCCATTAATCCCGCGGGAACGGTACCCATCCATCCAGTATCTTCCCGTCAGTCTCCATAACTTACTTTCCAATCTTCTCTCATAACGGAAGCGCTCCGTGTCATTGTAAATTTTCTCCATTTTCTGAAAGTAAATTGTTGACTCCAAAGAAAGAAAATATTAGCACTTCAAATTTAGATTACAATAGTTTCACAATCTTGAGAAATTGTCATTATTTTACTGATATTTTATTTTTTTACATGTAGCTCAAACCTTATCATGTATCAATTAGAGAATGATTACACAAGCAAAAAGTGCATAGCCTATTTGTTTATTAAGTAAATACAAACCAGTTCATTTCCTAATTTAGTGCGACTTAGTTGCGTAATGATATATTAGGAAAAGGTGCAATTTCCGTTTGTCATTGTTTTTGGGTTTACCTGTTAAGCTATTCCAAAGTTGTATCTTAAATTAAAGAAAAGAAAAATTATAAAACAATTTTAGTATATTTGTCATATAATCAATATATTGCCTTTCGTCGACATGTGAGTACACTCTCTAGACCGTTCATGCCGACATTTATCACAATTTTTTGTACAATAATGAATAACAATCGTATAAATTATTAATTTCAAAACCAATTATTGAACGATTATTTGAAGTTTGCCAGACAATATATAATTGTAATAGTATTGCAAGATTGTAAATCATTATGATATTTGGATTTAAAAAACAATATTTAATTTCAATAATAAGGAAAGCTAGTTAATTAAGTCGAAAGAATTAAAAGACAGGCGAGATGTCTAGGCTGTGTCGGGGTGAACGTACGACAGACGGCACGGCCGACCCGACAGCCCAGACGTAATGCAATTCGAAGGCCGCCGAATTTAAAACGGCGGGTCATTGGCTTGGCACCGTCAAGGTCACCAGCCATGACCTGGTCACTGCTAAAAAAGTACTCCGATTTGTATGCACCGTCCTAATAACATCGGCCCGACACACCAATTGTGTTTCATATTTAAAAACCAAAATTCCGTATTGAGGAAAACTAAACTGTCCAAAACGGCTATGAGCATTTTATTATACGACACAAAATAGTTTTAAGATCTTTTAAAGAGCCCAATGGCTCATGGAGTAAATAATTAAAACTTATGACATCTTCTTGAAAACTTTTCAATTATGCAGATACTAGCATTTTATTAATTAGCAGGTAATTAATAAGCTCTAAGGGAAAAATTCAATTGATAACTGGTAAATATTTTGAACAACATACATTCTGTCCTAAATATACCGACATCTGGTAATGTAGCCAACTGCGTAACCGAAGAAACGAACTGAAGTCCTAGCAGGAATGTATTACTGTATATTATTGTAAATAGCAACTTTATTTTGGGGTTTTAAGTTGGATTGTTTTATGTTTAAAAAAAGAATTCAAAGCTCCCAAATAAACATTTCTGGTGAATTAAATAAATACTTTCCTTTACAATAATTCATAAATCTTTGCGAACGTGACATTGTGGTAAAGATCCTTTCTAAAGTTATTTTAAAAGGAGAATATCTTGTTTTAAAAGACACTCGTAGGCCTACTATATCAATATAAATTATTTCTAAAACTTTTTTGTTATGACGTCAAATTATCTCTTTAGCTATGGAAGGGGATTGTTTAACAGTAACATATATTCAGAAAGAGCGCTTTTTACTTTCGGACAGATCGTTGATAGCGGCATAATAATTTTTTTTAACTGTTCATCCAAATTACTGATTTTGAATTCACTAGCTATATAATTTAGTAGAAATTGTAATCTGAGATAGGCCTCCATCTATAGTTTTTTTAATGGTAAAATTACAAAAAGTCCGTTCAAAATACAGTAGTTGGTTACAACTGCAAAAGATTGTTCAACTTACTTAAAAATATAGATACTGACTTTTTTCATTGCAACATTCCCACCGAACCATTGATAGAAATCTTTTATTCAGCATTAATTCTCTCTCGTTTCGTCTTGAGTCAGTAAGCGACTGCCCTCCAGAGGTATATACGAGATCCTGGGATTTGTATGTTTGTGAGTCTCAACCATTTTACAAACATTAATATGCGAGTTTTTAACCCTACGTATGTGATATTCGGCAGGCCCTAGCTTTTCACACCAGGACATGAATTTAATGCCAACAATCATTACTACAGCTTACAAACGTGCAAATTTTACCTGCCTTGCATTGCAGATTGAATAGTAATTAATTGTCATCACCAATTAAGAGTGGACCCCGTAAATAGGCTTCTTTGTTGATTTCGAAAGAAATGTGTCCATTGCAGATATACTATAACAGTAAACAAAGGATATTTCTTCATAAAACACATCTCTCACATCCAAAAGTACCTTTCGAGTCAAATGTTATGTATGAGCCAAATGTGGTTCAAATCTTCTCTGGGTTGGTAAAATGCCTTTAAGATCTTTGTCCAGATACATCAATTGCTGATCTCAAGGTAAGATCTGTGTTAAATTTAACAAAAATCATGAAATTTGAAACAAACCTCGGTTTTTAAAAAAGCCGGTTGAGTATCCAGACTCAACCAGACTCAATCTACCCCAGACCGTCTGCAGGTCAAATATGCTGTTTTATTTCAACTGTAAGACTCGTGCCTATTATTATAATGAGTTATAGTGAACCCTGTATGGTTATTAAAGTTCCACTCCAATGGGCCATAAGTTGATATTATGAGTTTTTTTATGTAAGGCCATCAAGAATTACATGAACTTTTTTACATATTTGACAAGTATAAAAATACTCATTTTTCTACAAAACCCAATTTATGGTCCACTAGGATAAGTCTTCACCTTTCAAACGACACTTCCAGAGTTACGGTACGATCATTGTTACGGACCGTATCGTTGAAATAGAAACCCTTGTTTTTGGCGTTTTTCGCGGAGGGATACGGCCCCCTTACTTTTTATAAATCCCCATGAGAATTGAGCAAATTAGCGTTTTAGAATGATTTTTAGGATTTGAGATTGACTGGAACTCAAGTGGTTCCAACATTTAAAAAGCTGTTTATAACTTGGTATAGACAAATAAACAGGGCAACTAACGATGTTTATACATTATTGTTTATGAATCGCACATACACATACATTATTGTCTATTACTGTCTGCACCCCCACCCTCGCCATCCCATTTGGGAAACATATACTATTGTTCCTCTACACCACTTAATACCAAAATCAACAAACACAGTTGCTCAACGTGTGTACATGTTTGTATTTTGTCACAATTCCCAAGGATTCGTGACCACAGAGAAGAAAGAAACAGAGGTTGCATCCAAGCTGCACTAAATGGTTGTTGAATTAAGGAATCTTGAGGTTTCGAGTTAGTTAGCACTGTTGTCAGTTCCTTATTCCCCTCCAGATCATCAAGGATAAATGTTAGTAATTCTAACTGCAGATTTATAAAGATGTACGTTTCTACAAACTGACATTAAGAAGCGTTCGCTGCGGTCATAAGAATACCATCTCTTTATTCTCTGTGGCATGATTTAAATAATCTGTCTTTGATTAAATTATTTTTCGTGTAAATTAACAATTCTGCGTTTACGGTTCAAAATGCCCGATGAGAACATAGTCTTACAAGCAGCCTTAGGGATGACTAGCCAATAAAATAATACGCTTTACTTCAGTTTCAGTTGTATAAAACGGTTTATTAATAATTCACAGATGGTCTACAATTTAACCGATCTAGAACTAAAATGTAGGCAGTTTAGCAGAAAAATCGAGAATTCTTGAGTCAATATTCTAAAAATATGATACCGTATTTTAATTGATGATTTTTACCATGCTGTAGATTTTATATGTAGGCCTACTTAAAGGCGAACTTCTTGTCGGAATTTAAAGCTTATTTTACTATTGTTATTGTTTAAAGATTAATTAAAACTATCTGGGAATTAAGGTCAATCCACTAAACGTTGTTTAATACTTAGTTCAAAATAGGTTAAACAATTTCTATTATCGACACGCCTTTTTCCTTCTTTGGACAGACACACTAGACGTGCAATAAACAATAATTTTTTTCAATATTGGTTTGTTGGCAACTCATAGGCTCGATAACTTCAAACGCATCTATTTAATTAACCTTCAAAGGCACAATCAAAAGCAACGCTTTGTTTACGCCGACCTTTGGAGCTGTGTCAAAGTCGCCTTAAAGAGGCCGCCAACGTTTTCCAGCAATAGATAGACCTGCACTTGAGTGGCGCAGAACGAGGCCGGTTATTTCGGCCTTTGTTGAACGTTCAGAATATATTTTCTCCACAGCAAAACAGTAATATGGAACTTGTAATTTCAGCTTGCATGTTATGTTAATACACTGGGAATATATGTATGTACAGATGTCTGATAGGTCATAACACTATGATATCTCACTAAAAAACCTTAGAGTTGAAGGGGTTCAAACTAAAACACTAAACACTACTAAAAGGTTACCTTAGTTAATACAAATAGTGCAATGGTTACACAACTTTTTAAACACTCAACTACCAATGTTCATGATTTAGAATTCAAAATATTTCAAAATAATTCTCATAATTATACAAATATTTGAGGAAGTCAAACCAAGCACTTAGATCTTTACTCAATTGCCTTTTTACTACATCAACATTCGTTGTAAAAGCGTGCTGCGATTCGTTTCCAAAAGGTCAAGAGCCTTCGCACTTAAAATTCTCACAGGTAAAAAAACTGAATTCACAGAACTTTTACACGATAACCACCACGCAGTCTGTGTGGAAACATCAACTATTTACTACGTTTTCAGGACAGACAGTAGAAACTGCGCAAAAAAGGCGTGAGTGAGAGAGAGAGGGGAACCAGAAAGTTAAGTGGCCGGGTCTCCAGCCGCCTCCGAAACACGGCCGTGATTATAAAATTGCCTGCATAACGAGCTTCAAGCATTAATTTTAATTGGTCGGAGGCAGCAGACCTAAAAGTCCATCGCCCTGGACCTTCCCCAACGTTTTTCGCTTTGTGTCCGACATGGCCTCCACGTCTGCACTCCGCCACTGCCATCTAGATCTACTTAATTACCTCGCGTGTTTTATATTAGATAAATAATGAATATGTATAAAAGTGTGGCCCTGGAAACATCGGCAAGTTGTTTTGTTGTTGCACTTTCTACAAGAGCCATTATTTATGGGGTTTTGACTCACCACCTACCTTGGTAATTACAGGTCCCGGCCGCTTCTGGAATACTGATATTTTGCTCGATATTTGTAAGTACTCTTCCCTATCAGCGTATACTCAAAATTGAAGAAGATGTACGTTAAACAGTAGTTCTAGAGTGCACTTTTACGTTACAAATAGTTTTCTTGATACAAAAAGGTTCATCCCAATAATCTTTCCGTTTAAGATGAAAGTTGCAGGAACCACTTAGAATCTTAAATTGTCGGTAGTTGGATTTGAAAGGTGCATATATGAAACCTAATTAACAAACATGAACAATTAAGAATAAGGAAATTGTCTAAATAATTCTTTTGTATCAATGATCTGATTCATTTTGTTTGGTTTTCATTCAATTCCGTCTTTTCATGGATAAAATATGAGATGTTAGAGCAATTTCATCATATTATTAACTTTTAAATTGTTTGGTGTCCACCCCATTGATTTTAATGTTAAATGCTTATCTACGAAATGCACAAAAAATTAAAAATGTGGTAACACATACAACGTCTCTGCCTCAGGAACCATTAAAGTACATTTTATAACTCAGTTTGTTCACATGCAGGTGAGCAGGTGTACGGCATACATTTGGAAGTACATTCATGTATGGATCACGTTCAATGTGAATATAGATGGTTTCATAATTTCTCTATAATCATCTCCTAATCTCAAGTGTTGAAGAAGTTAATGACCGCATGCATAACATGGACCGTATTTTATGAAATTTGGTTTAACAAATAGAGTTTCATAAAATAATATTACACTTGTATGTGTTTTTATATACCGTATCCAACTACGTAGGACTATACGCTGGTAGTTAGTACGTTCACGGTAGCTACAAAAACGTCCATTTCTAGTTATTTACATGTTGTTATTTCTTATACATAATCCAAATAGCTAAAAATACGTTCTGATTGTGAGATGACCTATTTTTATACCACAAGTGTTCGTTGCCAAGTGCCATTGTCAATTTTTATTATTTAAAAGAATAACATTATTTCAGGAAAGCTGCAATTATCAATTTTCAAGTGCTTAAAATACTTTGTTTTTGAAATTTGTTAATGATGGAGTATCAGATGAGGGAGACAAAGGTAGTTGGACATTTGCCATCATTACGTGAAAAATAACAATCACGACGTTTCGATTTGGTAAAACCCAAACCTTTTTCAAGTACTAAAAAACTAAATTACATCTACACAAACATGTTATAAAACTACGTTCTTAAACTAATAAACTTATCTACTTTAATAATTATCTACATTTTAAACTAGATCCTAGAATGGAGTACAACAAAATGAACTCTAGTAAATAAAAAAAAAAATGTTAACTGGGTTAAATTAATATAACCAATTAGGCGCTGTCAAGGTCACGATATCAACGAAAAATGTCAAAACACAATAAAATTAATATTCAAATCAGACTGAAATAAGATTACATTAACTAATCATAAATATATGGTACCTGAAAAACACTATTAATTTAAAATAACATTCAACATGCACAAAAAATTATATATATGACTTGGAAGGACTGAGACTACTATTACAATTACATTTTAACCTGAAAAGACAACAATTATTAGGAATAAAACAATACAATAATCAAATATTACAAAAATGATGAAGTCTTACGACCCGCAGTGACGATGGCGTCTAGACGTCCCAGGCACGAAGTGAGGATGGTGCAATCTAATGCTTAAAATACCACATTTCAATACAATTGTTTATTTTTTTAACACAAAACAGATTTTGCATTATACCGCTGCAACTAGATAGTATTTGCCCTCATGAATCGCCTCCATCAAAGGTGCTGGACGCACATCTATAATCAATTATGTATTTTAATATAACTCTGATCCAGAATTATTAGATTAGAACATGTAGACGGGAACCACAAACAACATTAACATAAATAGTCAAAGCACAGTGGGATGGTAAAATCTAAAGTTGGAGACAAAGTAAGGATAAAAAACAACAAAACACAAGAAGACAATGGACAAAAAAATACGAACTTCTATCACAAAATTTAGCATTTTTTTATGTCATATTGTTCCTAAATCCCCGCTCGTCTATTTTTAAGGTGGCATTTTTCCAAACTGCTAGGCCACTGCTGGAAAGTCTGTAGGCCTACATTACCGTCAGCAGATCAAAACACGTCCCCATTTCACCTAGAAAGTTCAAGTTTACTATCATAAGTTATTATTAACACTTCAGTCTAGTGGACCCAAAGTTGATACTGTATTATGGGGGGTTAAATTTCTATTCATAAAGAATTACATTTAAAGTTTCACATATTTAACTATAAAAAATTAAAAAATTCCTTACATTTTTTCAAAAGTCAACTTATGGCTATCAAATGACATAAATTGTTGCAATGCGATCATTATTACGAACGACACTCTTAAAGTAGAAGCCCATGTTGTTTGGCTTTTTCATCGAAACGGCCCCCTTCATACAACAATTACCATTAAAAACTGCAGGTGGGTTCTGGACTCTGGTCGAGAGTAATTTTCTGATGAGATGTAACTGAGAAATTAATTTGACTGACTAATTTTCTACACCATGTTGTCACAATCTTTGGTTGTTTCGAAAAACGAAGCCAACTTAAAACTGTGTGAGGTCTGGGCACCATGCCAACTCACGGGGGGCGGGAGGGGGGTTATCTCACGTGAGCATCTTAAGTACCAACGTGATAATAGGCCTGCCAAAGTGAGCCGCTGACTGATAGCGCCTATTAGTTAATATGGAACACCTGCTTCGGAGCGCGCCACAAGATACACCTGTCGTCGGTAGTAGTGCAGATATGACGGTTACGTACAGCTACGGATATATCCGTTGCAATAGATACCGGTGTACATTTCATAGTAAAAACAATGAATACACGCCTGTAAAAAGCGGATAGAGATGGGAAAACAATCTGATTTTCTGTAGTAGACGAACGAGCTTAGTGCGGCTGCCAATACGCAGCACAAGCTGCGATTTTCTGGCCTTTACCCTTCTGCCAGTCTAATAACCCCTTCCGCCTTTTTCCTTTCTCTCTCATTCCTGAGGAAAGCAATTTGTTTTCCTCTCCTTCTCTCTCTCTCTCTCTCTCTCTCTCTCTCTCTCTCTCTCTCTCTCTCTCTCTCTCTCTCTCTCTCTCTCTCTCTCTCTCTCTCTCTCTCTCTCTCTCTCTCTCTCTCTCTCTCTCTCTCTCTCTCTCTCTCTCTCTCTCTCTCTCTCTCTCTCTCTCTCTCTCTCTCTCTCTCTCTCTCTCTCTCTCTCTCTCTCTCTCTCTCTCTCTCTCTCTCTCTCTCTCTCTCTCTCTCTCTCTCTCTCTCTCTCTCTCTCTCTCTCTCTCTCTCTCTCTCTCTCTCTCTCTCTCTCTCTCTCTCTCTCTCTCTCTCTCTCTCTCTCTCCCTCTCTCTCTCTCTCTCTCCCTCTCCCCCCCTCTCTCTCCCCAATAGACCGCATTGTGCTCTTTGTCATTCTCTGTCTCATTCTAAGCTCGACCTAGCGGCGGCCGTGCTAAGATCGTAAAATTAGAATAAAGTAATATGACTTTTTAAAATTGGCTCTTCGCTTCTTGCAGTTGTGTATTCAGTGGTACAGAAGCGAATTCTGGTAACGAACGCTGGAAATACCAATGTCGGGGCTCCCGTGTGGTAAACACAAACCACCGAACTAAACGGGGATCGGACGTTTGGCACACATTTTTGGACCTTCTGCCCATGGCAGTTTTGGCACAATCATTAGAGCGGAATAAGTAGGGTCAACTCGCCTGCTTGGAAAAGGCAGGATTGGCACAGTCGCTCGACCAGGTAGACGCCATCGAACGAGGGAAAACGGGAATTGTATTATTCCCGTCAACTCTGCGTGGCAGTCATTTGCCCGTGATATAACAAATTTTTTAATTTAAACCTCACTAGGTTAGGTTAGGTTAGATCATGATCTATTTGGGTAGCATCCGTGTTCCAATTGGGTAGCATCCGTGATCTACTTGGGTAGCAGCCGTGATCTACTCGGGTAGCATCCGTGATCTACCTGGGTAGCAGCTGTGATCTACCGCAGGTTAGGTTATGTTAGGTTAGATCATGATCTATTTGGGTAGCATCCGTGTTCCAATTGGGTAGCATCCATGATCTACTTGGGTAGCAGCCGTGATCTACTCGGGTAGCATCCGTGATCTACCTGGGTAGCAGCTGTGATCTACCGCAGGTTAGGTTAGGTTAGGTTAGGTTAGGTTAGGTTAGGTTAGGTTAGATCATGATCTATTTGGGTAGCATCCGTGTTCCAATTGGGTAGCATCCGTGATCTACTTGGGTAGCAGCCGTGATCTACTCGGGTAGCATCCGTGATCTACCTGGGTAGCAGCTGTGATCTACCGCAGGTTAGGTTAGGTTAGGTTAGGTTAGTTGTTTACTTCAATAAGCACCACAGCAGGGAATTTGCGGGGGCAAAAAAGTTCCCATTTTCCCGCATTCTGGCCACCTGGCTGCTACTACCTGGCCGGGCGGTGTGTGCCAATCGTGCCTTTCTGAAACTTACAGGTTGACCCTTCTTAATCCTCTCTAATGACTGTGCCAAACGTGCCATTCCAAATCGGCCAAAAATGTGTGCCAAACGTTCTACGGCCAACTAAACGCCTTCCAGCGCACGTGGTCTTTTTGAGCCCACTCGTGGATAATTAAATACTATGTGTTTGTGTTAATTAGTGTCACTTATAAAATTAATCTATATAAATATTATTTCCCTTATCCTGTAGTTTGTGGTATTTCATGAATTACCACAACCCAATTTCAAAAATATTTATAACATAATTTGTGCTACTATTGCAGCCCGTATCCTAAAAATTTTACAATATTTATTGGGAAAATCGTAAAATAAATAAGTTGGAAATAATTTATAAATTATGATTGTAAGTTTCTAAGCCCACATACTGGAAGTCTATTGACTTATGTTGAGCTTTGGTGAGGAATTTACTTTATACCTCCCTAAAATCTGACCCTTTGGACTTTCATAATTGGAATTGTAGGCCTACTGATTTTATTACAACTTTGCATGAAAATCAACGTTTAGTCAATACTTGTGAACTTATTTATTTTAATTTATCAAATTTATTCATTATCTGCTTTTTAAAAACCAAATTAAAAAATAAGCTACAGTAATTCATTGTAAAATTATATTAATGACTTCAAATCCTGCTTTCAAAATAAGACTGAAGTTATGAAAATGTGTCCTTTAACTTTATTTATTTTTGTCGAAGAGATGAAGACAAAATAGTAGTAACTCTTTTTTTATTTCTTTGCTATATCGTTTTAAATAACATGAATTATTGGCCATCACTGTGTTATTGTTGGCGAGAATTATTGGCCATCACTGTGTTATTGTTGGCGAGAATTATTGGCCATCACTGTGTTATTGTTGGCGAGAATTATTGGCCATCACTGTGTTATTGTTGGCGAGAATTATTGGCCATCACTGTGTTATTGTTGGCGAGAATTATTGGCCATCACTGTGTTATTGTTGGCGAGAATTATTGGCCATCACTGTGTTATTGTTGGCGAGAATTATTGGCCATCACTGTGTTATTGTTGGCGAGAATTCGAGAGACAACACAAAAGACCCATGATGCTCAAGTTTATGGCATGCACTTATTTTAATTTTAAACTTCATTAAATATAATTTTAAATACGATTAAGCGTGCGAATCTGGTATTGAATCGCCTATACTGAATTGCTGATATAGGCTAAAAAAAACTGTAAATGGTTATTCTATGAGCTAATAAATTTGCGACTTTGCAAAATGATAACATGTCATTCATAGGTGGCAATAGGAGGAAAAAGGATTTTAGGGGAATTATTACAAAAGTTTCTATTTTTCAAGATTTTTACAACTTAACATTTGTGTTCTCGTTTCAAATATATGATATTAATATATATCCAAGTTAAAGAAGGCATAGTGTGTTAGTTCCGCCCTGTCCATTTACAGCTTCACTACAACGCCGGTTACTCGAACTTCGGCTTTTTATCGTATTGACAAAAGGCTGAAAATAAAACATAGTAAATACAAGAAAGAATGATACAAAGATATATTTATGTCCATTTTATATACAATATTCATATAATAGATGTATGTATTTTGTATATACGTAATACATACATGTATGTACATAATACAAATGCATACTACAAAACTGCACTGCAAATCATAATTTGTATTTTAATTTAACATTATAACAGATTATTTGCCTGACTTAAAATCACTTCATTTACTCGATAAAATAAAAATGTTCTTGAGAACCTAACTTAAACGAAAATAATTGCATATTACTTACATGAGGCTCCGAGATAAACGTTTACAAGGAAACATATGTAAAGAAAGAAGGCCATATCTGAAAGAATTATATTGAAGAAAACGCAAAGAATATAATTTATGATGCATAAAAAAGAATAGTTTATCTGTAGAACCCCAAATTGGGTTAGTAAAAAAATTGTATGATTACGTCATTATATCAAACCAAAATAACCGATACAGAAAAGAGGTAAGCACCATTTAGATGTATCTAAAGCAGCATAAAACCATGTCTAAAATTAAGAAAGCTTTTAAATAATATCAAACGGTCTTATTTTGAAAAAATTTGGGTGTGCGTCGGACCACACGGTGGAAGTTATACTTCTTTGGCCATTCTCATACACCCACACAAACAGACAGGATATATAAATGAAATATAAGACATTTTTCAATATTATTCAATATATTTATCTTCAATATATTATACGTGACTTCATTATTATATTATACACCTATATTATCATTATCAGTAATTTCTTCGATTAAATTTCTTCGATTAACAATCGATTAATCGATAGTTCTTAAAAATTTGTTCTTACTTTTCAGCGTGACGCGGTTTCTCGACCAACATCCCATCCCAAAGTGTCTAACGGGCGCAAAGAAGTATAACTTCAAAAAAATATTCGTAATAATTTTGTTGTAAATCCGTTTGGGATAACTTACGCTTATCGTCAAACTGTGAGAGTCCAAGATAAAAAATTCGTAAAAATTAATGAAAACACACGATGAACGTATAAGGCCTAGGGATGGCAAATATTTTCAATATATCACAAACCGAATATTGATCTATCGATAAAACTAAAAGAAAAATATCGATATATCGAATAACTGATACATCGAATTGTAAATTATTTACGTATTTAAAATTGTGCACTAACTCTAATGTCATGACCAATACACTTGTGCTTTGCTTTTTGAGTTTTTAGAATGCCTACTGAATGTAACTGTTAATACATTTATCTACACTAAACAACTTGTGGTCTGTGACATTGAATGAAAAAATTCATAAAAGAATAATTATACATTTAATTACTATGTTAATTATAAATGAACAATGTAATAACATTATTATTTTTTATTTCAAATATAAAAATGCCATTAGGCCTCTCATAAACACTAAACTTCCACCCACTCGTCTATAACAAACTACATTTTAATGCATAACCTTACTTAAAAAAACAAAGTACAGTTAAACTGTATTATTTCAATGCATGCTTATTACGCATAAGAGGCAATTAATTGTTTTATTCGAATCGTAATGATTTACAGGAGATAGAATAATGTCAATATTTAGTGATATTATATATCGGACTAAAATATCGATATGGCCGATATTAACGGAAGGAAATATCGATACTAATATATAGATGTATCGAAATATACTTATCGATATTTCCTAAATATCGATATATTGTTGCCGTCCCTAATGAGGCCACTCAGTATTCTATGGGATCACTTATGGTTCCGCATTTGGAGGTGTTTGTTTGAGAGAGAGACGAGGAGGACGGGGGTTTACGACCCCGTCAAGGGCAAGTCTGGGCTGGCCCGCCTCAGCGACCTCACCGGTCAAACGGCATACCGAAAAACGAGTCCAAAATACTTGGCATTCTGCTGCACGCCACTGATCTTCTTTTATTGCGCTTTTAGTGATAAAAATACGCGCACGACGTCGGTCCGGGTCCTCAGGCTGCGCAATTGTAAAGCCGTTGGAAAAATGTATGGCTTTACTGCTCTACGTAAGTAAGCTACTGTTTTTACAACCCTGCCTCACGGGATCTCGTCTCATATCCGACCGAACAAAGTGTTTCCCAGAGCCACATCAAGAACATTGTAAAACACCTCTTGTGTATATTCCCTTTTTGCAGTATATGAAAATATATATACAAAAATGCGATTTAAAAAAAAACTTTTTTAGGTTTGTATTATAAATATTCATGGAAAATGTGAAAGAAAAGAAATCAAATGTTTTCATATTATCGGTCAATAACAGAAAATGATAGTTGTATCCAGTGTTCTATATGAAATCAAAAAATAATATAAGACATTTAAAATCATATTTATAAGATTATATAACAAAAGTACTCATCATAAAAAAGAGTTTAACCTTCAAAGGACAAACTTAAGGCTGTATGTTTCGCCGGGCGGGCATCACTTGCGCAGAATGCAGAAAGCCAGGTAGAGGCTTTCCATCTTTTGCGCGGAGAGCTATAGAGGACCCCCAGATAGGTTCCATCATTTGCGCTAAACGGCGGTCTCTTTGAAATATATATCCTATTGTTTTCTGTAGTGTGGAATTTAGTTATAAACAGTGAATGGAGCTACGAGATGAAAACTCAATTCATTTTTAAGTCGATAGGCAATCATGATACCTTTAACACTTGAAATATAATCCATGCATCATTAGTGGGGCAATAAATATCCATTGTAAATTAGGTTAGGTTAGGTTAGGTTAGGTTAGGTTAGGTTAGGTTAGGTTAGGTTAGGCATGACGGAATTACCGCTCTCAGGCTTACCTGGACTGGACCCTGCGCAAGTGATGGAAGGGGATTAGGATACCCTTGCAAACCTTTTTTGGAGGTCAGAAATTCTGCGCAAGTGATGGACGACCGTTTCGCCAGTGAAGTTGTGTTTAAAAGGATTGAAGGATCGTTTCGTTTTGCGTGGCAGCAATGTTCAATGTGCCTTGCATAGCTGTCTATAGTAGGCTTACTAGAGATGGCTATGACCAATGTCATAGTTGAATACAAAAGGCAAGAAACCACAAAGTGAAAAAAAAAAAAAAACAAACAGATATAACATTTTTATGAGCACTGTGAACGCCTCCGATCGTGTTTTTATTGATCTTGAACAATCCAATGGAAACAAATAGCTTTCAAACTATAACCACCTGAGCTGAAATAGGTATAACCAATCATTTGAGTTCAGTAGGTAGCCTACAGAACGCCAAACAAACACCTGAGTTGAAGTAGCTCCAACCAGCCGTCTGAGGTTAAATGGCAAGAAGACTGCTGAAGTTTAGAAAGGACTGATTCTGTGGAGATTCGGCGAAGAGAGAGGGTGGCGCTAACGTTCCGCACTTATCTTACCGAAACCATCGTTGTCGGTACGGCGGCATCCTCAGACAGTCTCGGTCGGCGACAGCCCGGGGGGCCACGTCCTCCGTCCAGGATCGTGGCTTGCCTACAGACTCTGTCAGAGGTGGCTGACCACGGTCAGCGGTCTGGCTGGTTGGAAACAAGAATCTTTCATTCATGTGTGGTCAATAGTGTCCTTGTTTACACGTTGAAATGTCTATATTTCTAGTAGTTGACAAATTTGAATTAACCCGATTTCAATTTCGATCCGAGGTATTTCTCTAATTTCGTTGTTTTCCATGATGATAGACATCCAAGGGAGTCGTTCCGTGAAAAACACCAAATGGGTTTCCATTTCGAATATCGATTCTTAATATTGATCGTCCCGCAAAATATGAAGTGTCATTTTTGATAAGCGAAGAACTGTTCTAGTGAACCACAAGGTAATTTTCGTTCAAAACAAGTTTTTGCAGTTTTGTTACAGTTAAATATGGGGAAAATTAGATTATTTTAAATAAAACTACTCATTGTGTCACTTTATGGTTCACTGGACTGGACCTTGAATAATTAAACAACCCTTACTACAGTATAATCAAAATAACACCACAAATCGCTCACTTGAATAGGTAGCCCGATGACGTAAGAAGGTATATCTATATAATAAGATTGTTATATGACAAAGTAATGAGTTATTGAACAGAGAAACAAGAAACGGAGGTCGCATCTAATAATGCGCTGAACGAGTAAGGAAACAAGCATGTTTAGTAGTTAGTTCTCGATTTCACCGTGCGAAGCGCTTTTGTCAATTCCACCACTTTTCTCTTTCCAAACCCTGAAAAGCATAGTCCTATTAATTAACCATTAATATAGATTTATAAAGAGGAACAGTAATTGTAATTCAACTACAGGCGTTCACTGCGGCCGTAAGAAAGAGACCTCTGTTTATGTTCTTTGTGGTTAGTGCATTTCCAGAGTTGCCTTAGTAGTTTAGGAAATGGCCACCTTAAGTTTGTAAGCAAGACAAATTAAATCAACGATGCCTGAAAATATTTTTACTTTTCGTATTTACGTTATTGAAAAGGCGACTCTACAGAAACTACCGATCACCTTGCCTCAATTGTTATCGATCGAAAATTATTTGTGAATTAAATTGTTAGTATCCATGTAAGTAATGAGTGTGTTATGGGAAAAAAATTCTAAAATATTGCTTTATGTTGATATGGCTGCCCAATGGAACTGATTTGGCCTTTTGGTGAATGAATACTTATGAACAAATCGTTCATTCATTCATGAGTATTTTTCAACTGTTACCAATCATTATTGCATAAATGATATTTGTTCAAATTTGAAGTTAAATTTGTACAATAATCTTTGGCTAAAAAAAGTAGATTAATAATGTATATAAAATTCATTGCTAGAGTTAACTTTAAATGAAGAGTACATGTCCTTCTGTCGAATTTGTGGGGTGGGGCAGGCGGCGGCTATTAGGGTGATATAGGGGAGAGAAATCTAGAGGTAGCAAGGAAAAACAAATTGACTTCGTAGATGTGAAACGTTGCCTCTGAAACTATTTACCAATTGCCATTATTTGATATTCCCCTGTTCTGTCTCTACGTCAACAATAACGAGCGGCCGGCGTACATTAGTAAATGAACGAGAGGCGACGAACTGCAGCCATTAGAAAGATGTAATTCGTTTGGTCTAGGCTCTTGTCCTTTGACTATCGTTCAACAAAGTGTCAATTTCCCAAATTGACCATCAGTGATGAGTTCGCCACCTCAGGCTGTCGAGTAAGAAGGTTCTATTAGAACTACTCGTTCTTTAATTGCAACGTTCACTCACTATGTACAATTATTGGCATCTAGAGTAGTTGGTCAAAGCCAGTTTCAAATTACAGACGTTTATCCCAGAGGAACACTGTATACAACGACTTTTCATTTGTTATTTTACTATTAATTAATAAAGTGTTTTTAGGAAAGTTGATTTTCAATTTTTAAATACTAGATGCGCTACTTTAGAACCTATATTTGCCTACATGTTGGAAATGTTGTTTTAGGTTCTCCGGAGAACATTGATGTTGTGCTACTTCCTCGCCACTGAGCGTCAAACAGGAGGACAACGAAAATGTTGTAACTTCTCCTCCACTGCATGTACTACTGGGGAATACCGTTTGTCGTGTAACCACCTCAACTACATGTACAACTAGGGAACACCGGATGTTGTGTAACCTCCCCGCCACTACATGTACAACTAGGGAACACCGGATGTCGTGTAACTCATCCTCCACTGCGTGTACAACTGGGAAAACCGAGTGTTGTGTAACTTCTTCACTGCGTGTAACCTCCCCGCCACTACATGTACAACTAGTGAACACCGGATGTTGTGTAACTTATCCTCCACTGCGTGTACAACTGGGAAAACCGAGTGTTGTGTAACTTCTTCACTGCGTGTAACCTCCCCGCCACTACATGTACAACTAGTGAACACCGGATGTCGTGTAACTTATCCTCCACTGCGTGTACAACTGGGAAAACCGAGTGTTGTGTAACTTCTTCACTGCGTGTAACCTCCCCGCCACTACATGTACAACTAGTGAACACCGGATGTTGTGTAACCTCTCCTCCACTACATGTATAACTAGGGAACATCGGATGTCGTGTAACTTCTTCACTGCGTGTTCAACCGAGAACACCGAATGTCGTGTAACTTCTCCTCCACTGCGTGTACAACTGGGGAACACCGAATGCCATGTAATTTCTCCTTCACTGTGTGTTCAACCGGGAACACCGGATGTTCTGTAACTTCCCCTTCATTGCATGTAAAACCGGCGAATACCGAATGCTGTGTAACTTCTCCTCCACTGCATGTACAACTAGGGAACACCGGATGATGTCTAACTTCTCCTTCACTGCATGTGCTACTGGGGAACACAGGATGTTGTGTAACTTCTCCTTCACTGCGTGTACAACTGGGGAACACCGAATGCCGTGTAATTTCTCCTTCACTGTGTGTTCAACCGGGAACACCGGATGTTCTGTAACTTCCCCTTCATTGCATGTAAAACCGGCGAATACCGAATGCTGTGTAACTTCTCCTCTACTACATGTGCTACTGGGGAACACCAAATGATGTCTAACTTCTCCTCCACTACATGTGCTACTGGGGAACACAGGATGTTGTGTAACTTCTCCTCCACTACATGTGCTACTAGGGAACACCGGATGATGTCTAACTTCTCCTTCACTGCATGTGCTACTGGGGAACACAGGATGTTGTGTAAATTCTCCTCCACTACATGTGCTACTGGGGAACACAGGATGTTGTGTAACTTCTGCTTCACTGCGTGTACAACTAGGGAAAAACGGATGTTGTGTAATTTCTCCTTCACTGCGTGTACAACTAGGAAAAACCGGATGTTGTGTAACTTCTCCTCCACTACATGTGCTACTGGAGAACACCGGATTTTTTGCAACCTCCCCGCCCCTACATGTATAACTAGGGAACATCGGATGTTGTGTAACTTCTCCTCTACTACTTGTGCAACTAGGGAACACCGGATGATGTCTAACTTCTCCTTCACTGCATGTGCTACTGGGGAACACAGGATGTTGTGTAACTTCTCCTCCACTACATGTGCTACTGGGGAACACAGGATGTTGTGTAACTTCTGCTTCACTGCGTGTACAACTAGGTAAAAACGGATGTTGTGTAATTTCTCCTTCACTGCGTGTACAACTAGGAAAAACCGGATGTTGTGTAACTTCTCCTCCACTACATGTGCTACTGGGGAACACCGGATTTTGTGCAACCTCCCCGCCCCTACATGTATAACTAGGGAACACAGGATGTTGTGTAACTTCTCCTCTACTACATGTGCTACTGGGGAACACCGGATTTTGTGCAACCTCCTCGCCACTACATGTACAACTAGGGAAAACCAGATGTTGTGTACCCTCCCCGCCACTACATGTACAACTAGGGAAAACCGGATGTTGTGTAACTTCTCCTCCACTACATGTGCTACTGGGGAACACCGGATTTTGTGCAACCTCCTCGCCACTACATGTACAACTAGGGAAAACCAGATGTTGTGTACCCTCCCCGCCACTACATGTACAACTAGGGAAAACCGGATGTTGTGTAACTTCTCCTCCACTATATGTGCTACTGGGGAACACCGGATTTTGTGCAACCTCCCCGCCCCTACATATATAACTAGGGAATACCGGATGTTGTGTAACTTCTCCTCTACTACATGTGCTACTGGGGAACACCGGATTTTGTGCAACCTCCTCGCCACTACATGTACAACTAGGGAAAACCAGATGTTGTGTACCCTCCCCGCCACTACATGTACAACTAGGGAAAACCGGATGTTGTGTAACTTCTCCTCCACTACATGTGCTACTGGGGAACACCGGATTTTGTGCAACCTCCTCGCCACTACATGTACAACTAGGGAAAACCAGATGTTGTGTACCCTCCCCGCCACTACATGTACAACTAGGGAAAACCGGATGTTGTGTAACTTCTCCTCCACTACATGTGCTACTGGGGAACACCGGATTTTGTGCAACCTCCTCGCCACTACATGTACAACTAGGGAAAACCAGATGTTGTGTACCCTCCCCGCCACTACATGTACAACTAGGGAAAACTGGATGTAATGTAACTTCTCCTCCACTACATGTGCTACTGGGGAACACCGGATGTTGTGTAACTTCTCCTCCACTACATGTGCTACTAGGGAACACCGGATGTTGTGTAACTTCTCCTCTACTACATGTGCTACTGGGGAACACCAAATGATGTCTAACTTCTCCTCTACTACATGTGCTACTGGGGAACACCAAATGATGTCTAACTTCTCCTCTACTACATGTGCTACTGGGGAACACAGGATGTTGTGTAACTTCTCCTCCACTACATGTGCTACTGGGGAACACCAAATGATGTCTAACTTCTCCTCTACTACATGTGCTACTGGGGAACACCAAATGATGTCTAACTTCTCCTCCACTACATGTGCTACTGGGGAACACCAAATGATGTCTAACTTCTCCTCTACTACATGTGCTACTGGGGAACACAGGATGTTGTGTAACTTCTCCTCCACTACATGTGCTACTAGGGAACACCGGATGTTGTGTAACTTCTCCTCCACTACATGTGCTACTGGGGAACACCAAATGATGTCTAACTTCTCCTCCACTACATGTGCTACTAGGGAACACCGGATGTTGTGTAACTTCTCCTCCACTACATGTGCTACTGGGGAACACCAAATGATGTCTAACTTCTCCTCCACTACATGTGCTACTGGGGAACACCAAATGATGTCTAACTTCTCCTCCACTACATGTGCTACTGGGGAACACAGGATGTTGTGTAACTTCTCCTCCACTACATGTGCTACTGGGGAACACCGAATGATGTCTAACTTCTCCTACATTGCGTTTACAATAGAGGAACATCGAACATCGAATTGTATGGCAGCCCCTTAGAGCATGTACAACCGGGAAACATCAATTGTAGTGAAACTTACCCTCCAATGGATGTATAATCGATGGACACAGAATGTTCTGCTACTTCCACCATTAGATGTATGACGGAGAAGACTGAACATTGCATAAAATTCTTTCTTTTACGAATTATTTTGGAGTTGTAGCACAAATCACAACATCTATATTGAATTCACAATTTAAAATTGTAGTACATGATTCAAAATTACTCTTTATTGTGATTCTTTTGAACGCCCTTCTTCTCAATGTGAATGAATGAATGTATAACAAACATTCCTTTTTGAAAAAAATTTGCTTTAGCTCGCGTGATATTAAAGCGGCCACACTCACGTCTTCCATATCAGAGACTATTCGTCATCCACGCCTATGGTTTAATTCGTTCCAATCCTCGCTCTCCAAACACTTGGGCTACACCATTTGTCTAAGGAGCGGCCATCATTCTTGAAAGACTTTTAGAATGTATCGCTGGGCCGCTGCCGTCGGTCAAGCTTTATGCAAAACACTTTGGAATTACAGCCGACAGTGAAATGGCTTATCGCTTTTACTTAACATCTCAATCGTTTGAATGTTGAACACTCCTGTTCTTTATTGGCTATGTTGACATGACATAGCCCAAAATTTGATAGTAATAACAATCAAACTTTCTCTACAGTGTATTTTAAAAGGCAGTTTGAATTTAAAATTTGGATTTTCATTTAAGACGAAAGTTGTAAATCACAATAGCAATGACGGTTTTCTTGTGGCTTCGTTTTGTTTCAAAATACGACGTTTGCGAATATAAGATATATACTTCGCTCAATATTCATTTGAATATATATAATTAAAATTTGGAAAAATTTAGATTGCGATGCAATTTTCACAACCAGGGTCGAGATAAGTGGGCCGACCAATGAACAATCGATCAAATTTGTTCGATTCTAACTGGGAGTGGCACTAAATCTTTAATTTAACACCCCGATAAAATACTGTATGTTTTCTAAATATTCATAAATGGTTTTTGTAGATATATGATCATATATTTGACTTTTACAAAACATAACATAAATTATCTTTTTAATTTTATACTTGCATTGAATTAGCTGTCAATATCAACATATTTACACTATATAATTTTTTGTTTTTCTTTTTTGCGACATCAAACCATTAAGTTTTAAATGTTGAATTCCAAAGAAAGCGTATTAAGAAAGAGTTTAAAGTTAGTCAAACCTCTGTTTTCCTCCAAAAGTCACACACATTGATACATCACACATCACACAACACAGATTTACCTTCTTCAGACCAGAGAAAATTACCATGAATCGATAATCATCTAATGTACCTTTTTTTATTCATATTGAAACATGTATTGACGTTACATTTTTTAGTTATTGTTAACAGCACATAATGAGCTAATTAAATGCTGTGTTAAATACATACTTGTCCAGAGAGCTTGAATTTAATTTACAATGTATTATTTCTTACCTATTGGGTCAAAGATCCAGTGCTATCAAAGTACTGAGGGTTCACTTGATCTGTCATTTCATTTATAATACACATTAACGACCTTGTTAATTATGTTAATGAAGATCTAGCGTTAATTGCACTTAACCGTAAATACGGGCTGAAGGCAAACATCATTATCACCCGAGGAGCGATAAGATTTATACTTCAGTTTGAACTCAGTTTGAGCTGTAATATATATACAGCTACACCGGAGCTATATATGTCTCCTTTAGTTATTGACTCTTTGCCCAATTATAAATTCAGTCGGATGATGTCTGATCAAAACGTACTAACATTTGAGTATTACCTTTCCCAAGAATCTTGGACCTTCCTTCTTCAATATAATAAAGGTTTTCAATATACCTTTAGGGATTTTGAGGACTACCTTAGATTTATTTTTGAAATTTGTTTCCCCATTCAAAGGACCAACGTTAAGAGAAAATCTTCTGTATTAAAACCTCGTTTTTATAGGGGTGTTTTACTTCTACGGCAGAAGGTCAGATGTCTTTATGAGGAAACTAAGGATCTTGATGCTCAACATCACTTGCGCATTTTATACCACCAGCAGAAAAGGGACCTAAAGAAAGCTGTTCAAAAAGCAAAATCTGAAGCTGGTTCAAGTAAAATTTCCCATTCATCTAGTAAAAGCAAACCAATTTGGGAGATTGTCAATGAACATAGAACACAAAAAACGAACACTTTACATAATTTCTCTGGTAGATAATAATAAACAAATTTGTGATCCTGAATCTGTTGCCAACATCTTCAATAACCAGAGATACTACTACTCTTCAATTGGTAATGATGCTTCATTCATTTAACGATCATGACAAATCCCCTACGTTTCCCGACACTTGTGAAAATTCTCTTTTTCTATCTCCAACATCCAAAGAAGAAGTAGAAATGGAAATATTGTCTTTAAAACTAAAGAAATCTTCCGGGCCTGATGGAATTTCTCCGTGGCTTCTGAGGCGAGTGTGTGACCTAATCTCTTCCCCTCTTTCTTATCTCGTAAATATTTCCTTTGAGTAAGGATATTTTCCATCATCTTTAAAACAAGCTATTGTTAAGCCAATATTTAAAAGTGGACACAAGGAAGATTGTAAAAACTATCACCCTATTTTCCTGACATCATCTCTATCTAAAGTCTTTGAGCGATTGTTCCTTAAGAGACTTCTGGCTTTTGTAAAGATAAACAACATTCTTTCACCTAGCCAATTTGGATTTACGAAAGGCCTATCAACAGTTGATGCAATACATTACTTTATATCTTCAATCGTCCAGTCTCTCGATAGTGGTAATGTAGCTGCTGGAATATTCTTTGGTCTTAAAAAGGCCTTTGACCTAATTGATCATCCAATACAACTCTCTATATGACTGACATATGCTGTTACAATCTGGAGTATCGAGTAGGTCAGAACTAATTTTGTTTTTAAATAACAAAAGCGAGCATTAAGAACTGTTTTCAAAAAACACCATAGATTTTCTTGTAGGACACTTTTCTTCGATAACAAGGTTTTAACATTTCCCTCAATATACATCCTTAATACCCTCAAATTTTACTGTATTAAACTTCATCAACAACGTTCACAAAACAATGCTCGTTACAATTTTAGAAATCATTCTATTGACATTCCACTGCATAGAACTTCATTTTTTAAGAGACATACTAATTACAATGCTATAAAGTTGTTTAATGCTCTACCTGCCTCAGTTAAGGAGATTGTTGATGATGTTGTTGACTTTGGGAAGGCGGTGAAAGGTATTCTGTTAAGTAAATGTTATTATAGGGTTAAGGACTCCTTAACAGATCAAATAGATACTATTTAGTTGTATTTTATAAGAATGTTCTGTTTCTTATAAAATCAAAATAAAGTGATTTGATTCTGATTCTGAACTCAGTATTAAATGTTAAAATTACACATATTGTAAATTCCTTAGTGTTAGGATCAGAATAAATCAAACAATCAAAGTAATCAAAACTACCCGATTCCACATACCAACACAATTTTAGGACTTATTCTTAAATATAATTTAAAATGAAAACTGTACATAGAAAAAAGCATACTTTACATGTAAAAATACTTAGTTTAGCATGTTTTCTATTTTCAATACTGAGGAGCATAACAGATATTAACACCACTATAATAATGTACTGCATATCCATTGTGTTATGTTATATACAACAAGATATGGGGATCTTCCAATGACTTTAATAATATCTGCTTGGTCACTTAAATGAAAGAAACAGAGGTCGCATCCAATAGTGCGCTGAAAGGGTGTCGAGTAGTTAGTTCTCCAATCCTCCGTGCTGATGGCAGGACAGCACTATTGTCAGTCCCTTCCAAACTGTCCCTCCAAATCCTCAACTTAGCAATAATGCTAATATTGTACTACAATATTATTACAATTATTACAAATTTACAGAAGTAAACTGCATCTGAAGCGATCATTGCTGCCATAAGAAAGCGCCCTCTGTTTCTTCTTTCTTTGTGGTTTATTACAACATAATCATGTCAAATTGTAAGGCGTCTTCCTAACATGGAGTACGAATAAAATCGTAAAGGTATCCAGAAGTAGTCGTCGCGGCAGTTCTGGTTCCGACCTTTAACCTTTCCGGTTTTATTCAAAGTGTAAGGTTTTAAGCACTCCTGCCTTCAACGCAATGAAGATAGTCACGAGTTTAAATTCCAAGTGGTCCATAAAAAGCTAATGGTCACTTAACAACGTTTTAAAATATTAAGTAAACTTACATTGATGTTATTCAAAGATTAAAAATAAAGGTTGCCACAAATCATCATATATATGAGTCAAATTAGCTTTCGCCATTTTATATCTGTAAATGAGTTTATTTGTAATTAAAAAAAAAACTCCAGCCTAGAAATAACCAATACCAATCAATATAATACAAGAATCAGATTAATGTGTTTTTGCTTATACGTAAAACACATTTTTTCTAAATTCTAACTTTTTTTGCCGGTTCCACAGAGATTCCTACTTAAACAGCTAAACTTCGCCGTACAGGGGCGTTACTGCACTCAAGTGAACATTGCCTACTGTATTTGGTGTGTTGTAGGGGCAAGATGGTATAGGGGCCTCACACGTGTCATTGCACGCAATTGAACACGATTCTATCTGTAGCCATTGACACGACCAACGGTATTAGGGGTCGTGTAGAAGCAGATCAGTAGAGGGTCTTAACACGCGTGCACTCAACTGAACACGACCAAAGGTATTAAGGGTCGTCGTGTAGGGGCCTCATACGCGTCACGGCACTCAACCGAACATCGCCTACAGTATTTGGTGTCGTGTAGATGACAGCCTGGTATAGGGGCCCCGCCACGCGTCGCTGCACTCAACTGCCCCCGGTGAGCAATAGCCCTAATTAACACAAGCCATTACGCGTAACGGTTCCCTTGGAATCCGTCAAACGTTCCTCGAACTCATCTCATCCAGCCAAGTCCTGAGTTGTCGGCGCCGTGCTCAGCCGGTCCAGAGGCAGTCGCGAGGCGTTCCATGGATTGTTGCACCAGTTTAAATAAACAATGTTAATTTTAGACCAATCGTTTATGTATAAATGATTTAAAAAAATACTGAATAAACCTTTTAAAGGCTCTTTTTTATGACTATACCACGGACTGCCTCAGGGGTGTAATACGGAGCTACTTTTTTCTCTCATAACTGCGCTAATGATACGACTAGTCCTACATTCAGCTATATTCTTGGAACAGTCCTATCTCCTCTTTTGATTATTTGAGACTTTCTTCACCTAGATATGTAACAGAACTTATTAAGTAGCAGTATTTTTCATTTAATTGTCACTTAACGGTATTAATTTTATGTTTATTTATTTACAGATGTCAACAGTTAGCGATTTTATGTGTTTTTATGTCAGATCTCCAGTTAGATTCATTAAGTATTTTATGTTTATAATATTGCATGTTATTTAATTAAATATGGCCACATGACTGGTAAAAGTAGCAATTTAATTTCCAGCTAGTAACATGTAAAGCATTTGTATTTTTTAAAATTAATTTATTTATTCACCTTTTACGGAAACATGGGTACCAAATAACTATTAATTAATGGTTTCATCACATATTGTTTGTCAGAAAAGCATTACTGTACATGTCATGAAGAGGAATTTGTTTTGAACCCATCTGTTTATTTAGTATCAAATGAAAATTTTACCGCTTCATGAGTGGTGGATGTATTGTAATGTTCTTATTTATTGGTTATGGGTCTAACGTGAGAGGTAAAGTTTCTAAGGAAGGGTTAGGATGCCATTGCTTTATTAATTGCTTCTTAACTGAATTATTGTCACTCTCAAATATTCTTTAATTAAGCACCACCCCATACCTTTTCTTTCAATAATCAATTTTAATCTCAATGTCGGCTTTGCTGATAGAAGCAAACTTGTAACATGGTAATTTCTAACACGTTAGACATAAATATAGGCCTACAACGCACCAAATTGGCTAGAAAGCCCTGAACATCGGCATCGTTTTAGTAGTAGCCTACTGTACTTAGAAATAAGTAAGAAACCGCATTGAAATTACGTCTAGTGGATGATCAACGCCTATTAATATTAAAAAACTGGTTATTGTGGTACATATTATTCTACTACGCGTTCCATTTTATTTTTCAAATAATAATAATACAATCTAAATCCTGTTAACAAAACTCCACCGAACGATTTTTGGCGTCAACAACAAGAAGTGTCCTATCCATGGACACTTCTTCTAGAACTTGTAAATGTCACAGAGGTCGCATCCAATAGTGTGCTAAATGGTGTCGATAAGTTACTTCTATAGTTCGCCGTGCGGATGGAAGTGTCAGCACCATTGTAAGTTACTCCCATCATACCTTTTAAATTACTCAAGAATAAACGTATAAATTACTACTACAGGTTTACAAAGATGAACATTATTATTAAATACTAATAAGGCGTACGTTTCAGCCATAAGAAAGCGACCTCTGTTTCATTTTCTCTGTGGTCTTGAATACCATCACCGCCTAATATGATTCGGCACTGGTGGCGCAGTGCTGTAGCTACTTGGAGACAAAGTGTTTGGAAGATTGTAGGTGATAGGTTCCATGCTCGGTTCTCTTAATACCGACACGGTGTCCGCTCAGTGGTTGCCATCAACGTAGACACTACTAGAGAAGTCTGGAGTGTCTGTGTTGAATTGTAGTGAAGGTTCAGATGTTATGTAGGGGAGAGAACTCAGTGTCAGACTTGTCAGTTAGCTGAAAATCAGACCAACACTACGTGGTTCGGATTCACGTAAAGCTGTAGGTCCCATAATTGCTCTGGCTATTGGGCTGTTAATAAATAGTCCTTTCTGAGCTAAGTCAAACTCAGATAGTAACAATGACTACACTCGTTCATCTACACTCATCACACTCATTCACTCCTCATATTCGCCCATATCTCTACGATCAGCGTCTTAGAGATGAATAATGAATGAAACAGTGTGCAGCTTCATAATACGATTTACTTTCTTAAAACCAAATGTTATATTCCATTCACCTCTATAAGTATCGTATTTTAATTTTTGGTGACATTTATATCCATTTAATTACATTGTATCTTACGATAATCATCGATATTTAAAGTATAAACAAACTTTTCCACCACGAGCGAAGGGTGGAATCGCTATAGTGGGGGCCAGGAAGAATAGCGGGCTTCACAGTGAAGGTAAGCGACCAATAGGAGAAAGCTTTGTTGTCAAACTGTCCTTGTGCACGCACCTATAATCGCGCCGGCCATTCGTCAATAATACTCTCCTCTTGACCCCTCTACGGATATTTGGAGCGCGTGTTCTGCGATCGTTTAAAGATCAATTATGTCACAAGTGGCGCGCCTGTCGGCTGGTCCACAAACTACATATAACTGGGCCCACTGCAATGGCCCGTTAAAAACTGCAGTTCCGGGTTAGATGTGGGAGTTATGCGACGTCAGCACGCTAGGTTAGATTCCATCTCGACTTTATGGCACCCTTATCCTTTATTAACAATGTTGCTGTTAAAACGAAAGTCTTAAAAATGATTCGAATTGGGAGAGTTTTGTTGTTGTTTCCAAACAAATTAACGAGTACTTAAAATGACTCACGCGATGTAATCGACTAAATACCACTCCTTGTGATAGCCAGATTTGATGTCTGAGATGTAGCCTACATTATATATTCTTTTTTGCTCGATGAAAAATTAAATAAATTTACTAATTAATACCTATGCATAAATATAAATGTAATAAACCTTAATTATTGTGATTATTTTAGTTTCAACTTTTTTTTCCTTCTTGTCGGGCTTGCCTCACAAGAGGTCCTAGTCTATTGTAAGATAAATATTTTGTTATGGGTCAAATATAGGACGTGCTTGACTTAATGGAGTTTGATATGATAAACTGAAGATTCGTATGAACTGTTCACAGAAAGTGTTTAATAAGAGATGTTTCAATAAAAAATAATAAACATTTTTATTAATATAGTAGTAATTTCTGTTAATTAAACGTATTTGTAATGAAAATTACAAATTTCATTACAAATTACAGATTCTTAGTTATAAGGTTATTTATATTTAATATATTTGATACTGTGTTCTTATAATCCTAAATATAATCTGGCAAAATGGTAAAACGTTAGTCTTTCACCGCGGATGGGCCCCTAAGAAATTGGGAAACCTACAGTGGTCTCATTCACGTACAGTGGTATTGACCCGCCCGCCCACCCATACACACACAGTGGTATTGACCCACCCGCCCACCCATACACACACAGTGGTATTGACCCACCCGCCCACCCATACACACACAGTGGTATTGACCCACCCGCCCACCCATACACACACAGTGGTATTGACCCACCCGCCCACTCATACACATACAGTGGTATTATTGAACCACCCACCCACCCATACACGTACAGTGGTATTGACCCACCCACCCATACACTTACATTGGTATTGACCCACCCATACACGTACATTGGTATTGACCCACCCACCCACCCATACACGTACAGTGGTATTGACCCGCCCGCCCACCCATACACACACAGTGGTATTGACCCACCCACCCACCCACCCATACACGTACAGTGGTATTGACCCACCCGCCCACCCATACACGTTAGGTGGTACTGACCCACACACCCACCCATACACGTACGGGAAGTCCAACATTTGAGACTGTCCCAGAAAATCCTTTTCGTGTCTAGTCCCTTTACTTTCTCCCATATGCGTTAGAAAAGAGAAGACTTTTTTACAAATTGGTCTAAAAATCCATTTGAATTACCTGGCTATTGGGCTATTAATAAATAGTCCTTTCTGAGCTAAGTCGAACTCAGATAGTAATAATGACTACACCCGTTCATCTACACTCATTCATGCCTCATATTCGCCCATATCTATACGATCGGCGTCTTAGAGATAAATAATGAATAATGAATAAAGTTTTAAATATTTTAGTAAAAACCGCATGTCTCTAATTTGACTAGTTTTAGAGTTATAACATTTTGTTAGGGTAAAAACATTAAAAAAAATATATATATTTGGGAATCAAACTGGTAAGTTTCATAATTTTTATTTTTAGTTTTTAATATGGGGAAAAGATTGTGCCTAATCTTAAAAATCAGCCAAATCTGCTCCAATGATTAGCACCTGAAAATTTTATATTCAACCACATTTCGATAAATATAATTGTTTATTACTGTTTTAGAAAGTTGGCAATGTTTTAATGACATCATTAACTATCTGACAAGAACAATAAGTACCTCTATTGTGATACGATAATTTTAAACTTCAACAGTACAGCTCCAGATGCAGAAAGTAAAAGTGTGCTTGGAACTTTGTTCAACACAATTCCAGTGTGAAAAGTTGAGAATGCGTGTATGGAAACCTCCATGAATCGCCGTGGAATATTAAACAGTAAGTAATCACGACAAAAATCAATTTTAATTGAGGAAAACAGCCGGACTCATTAGGGAAAATGGATAATTAGGTAAATGCGCAACGGGGGAGGGGTATCCTGGTGTAAATACACTCTCCCATAGTAAATGCGGCAATTAAAATTAAATAGGGAGGGGGGTTGGATCGCTATTTTGGAGAGCGATGTGTGGTTCTCCTGTCACTGGAGCAAGAGGGTCAGCTTGCTCATTAGTATTACAGGCTTTCAGTGATTTGTGATATTTTGCTAAGTCCTCGACTGAAGCACTCTTGAACACCCCCTTCCCAACCAACCAACAGAAGCAAGCAGCCCTTAATTTTAAATCACCTTTGTCTTCCGGTAAAACGTGGCTACTCCTTGTCAATTAGAGTGTTTCGATTCCGACAAGTTACAATGTCTTTTCAGGTCACTCGAGAGGCAATCCTGCTGAACAACCAGCAGGATTCATTTACTGGCGCGATTCACGCAACAATGAGAGCGAAACGCGGTTCTGTTGTCGACCGCTTGTTAGAACAGCTGAATACAGCTCGAGAGTCATTCAAATTTGTTTACTAAGGTGGAAACACTCGGCGTTTTTTTTTTTTTTTTTATTTTCTGTGGCGAGCCTATAATGTGCTTTTGTGGTAGATTGGCATTAAGAAATAAAAGGTTTTGTTTGTTTTAGTTTATAATGAATATTTTATGTTAAGAATTTATTTATTGTGATTCTAGTATATTATATATAATACGGTTTGTTGTCTGCTACTATTTATTAACTTTTAAAGAACGTATATCTTATGGATAAAGATCCTTTCTGATTCTATTATGTTAGCCAATCCCTCCGTTAAAAAGCTTTGTAATTATGTGATCCATTGTGTAGATAGACTCCCCATACTGATCTAGTGTCAATCCCCATAGTTACATTCAACAGGAACCGATTCTACAGTGTCCACTCCCTTCGAGGGAGGTTCATCCCACATACAGGTTTTGGCGGATCGTTAATAAGGAACTTATTTCGTCCATCAAAACTGTTCCTCGCTACGTCTCAGCTGGTATTGGGCGATAAATTAGTTCTGATTAACTGGAGAACTATACGAGAGGGGATTCAAGTGTGTTATTTTATTTAAATAAAATAACATCCTGAATCATGTAAAGACAAGTTAAATTTTACGATGTTAAAAATCATAATGTAACTACATTGACGTAACTGTTACAGTCATTATTATCTTTTTTTATTGAGGATTGTGATAAACTGTCACTAGTTTTGGTATAACATTCAATTTTTTAAATATATGTGAAAATTGACGTTCATTTGTTGTTGAATGTTATTGGTTTAACCTCTTAATATGCATTTAATTAGTAAAAAAATGCTAATCACATACACATATTGATTAAATGCAGAAGTCTTGCTAATGGATATAAAAATAAAAAACACCAAATTCAAACTAAAAAGTAGTGTTAATTAAATTAAAATGTTTTTACTGAAGAAATTATTCCACCGGTGATGTTTCGGCTATGGAGTTCTCTATTAAAAAAAAACCTCATTGTTTTATGATAAACAATGTTAAGTTACATTATTTTGCAATATAACACATTCTTAATTTCAATAAACTACTTTAAAAGAATACCGGGAATTGTTTCACTACAAATGTTTAACATTGTTAGTTTTAATAAATTAATCAATTCCAAAGTTATTAGAGACAACACACAACCGTCAAGTGGAAAAACTAAAGAAAATATACTAGTTTTAGAGGTATGCTTGGATAATGTTATATCATCTCGTTTATTATGTTTTTATATCTCATATTCTGAAAACCAAACAATTTTCTCGAGGTCCTCTTTTACAATTTATTTTTTCAAATAAATCTCGACTGTTATAGATCATTCCTGTTAACATTTTACAGTAAATTCGCATTTATTGAATTAAAAAATAAACACCCTAAATTTACTTGACTAATTGGGGAAAACTCCTAGATTCAAACATGAAGGCAAGCACTTAATTTTGTAATTTTAAACTTAAATTAATTGTATGTAAAATTGTAATGTAACTCAAATTTTCTTTCATTTTATTGAAAAATCATTTATCTGTTCTGAAATGTAAGCCTAGCGTTAACAATTAATGTTGAAATCTTGTATTATCTATGTTGGGTTTTGTGGAAATCCGTCCCGGAGGACCAAAAAATGTGACCTACAATTACTCAATATATGAAACTTGTCATTGAGAAAATCCACGGAACCATATAATAAAAATACACATTCCAAATAACTAACTAGCAGTCAACTGGAATTGTTTGTCTTAAATGGTTTAATTCGTGTAGAGCGCTGAGATTTGATTAATTATGCGATTTAACCACGGAGGCACTTGATACAGGGCAAATACTCCTTCCATGCCCTTCCATTGTGATTCTAATAGACGCTCCCTTTGATCTCCTCCCCCTCTCGACGACAGTCACAGACGTATCCCCGAGTATACACGCACGACCTCTCATGCATACGCATACTTCCTGTTGCACTATGTAATCTCCCGAAATAAAGACAGTCCACTTCGATTTTAATAACCAAACCCCACAGTACTGAATGTTAGTATAGGTCCTTTATGTAGAGCTTCCATTCATTTCATAAAACGTTGTGCAATTTTAAATTGTCAATCAGCTGTTATTTTTCTCAATCAAATTGACTCAGTTCTAATATCAATGTTTTTAGGAATGCTTTGATTTAACCCCGGGATCCTCACGCCATAACCCATCATGACGTCACGCGCGTGGATATACACCTCCATCAAAACATTAATTCAAAGCTCTACTAAATTACATTTGACGGTCGATGTTTCATTGGCAAACATCCTCGTTTTAGTAAGACAGATGAATGTAGATGTTATATCAGCTGTTTTATATAAATTGTACATAAATTCCCGATGGGGTTTATATTAAAGTAATCATAATGTAACTTTTTTAATAACTTTGAATTTACAGTCTGTATAAATCGAAATGGGCCCCAAAAATACCATTGAATACTCTTGGTCAGCTGAGCGGGTTATCTATGGCGTGTTTCTTACTTGTTAACACTTTACCAGCTGATTGACATGTACAGAATTAACAGTCCCGTGTTTCATGCTGGAGTGTATCATGATGACGTTTAACAGTAATAACATGGTTCCAATAATAGGCCTACTAATTAATTATTGGTATCAATAACGGTTATTATGTAGTTTCTTGCCGCCTAACAAAATTTGAAAAATTTGCCTGAAATGGGCCAAGGATTGGCTATATTTTCACGGGATATGCTTTTTATTCTGCGGATATCACGGATTTTACAGAAAAAAATTAGAAAAAAAACCAACGTCACAACTATCAGTATTTTTGACATATTTCCATTGATTTTAATTTTCTTTTTTTATGTGATGTGTTTTTTATGTGCTGAAACGAATTTGAAAACTATTATGGTGTATAATCGTTATTTATCGATATATAAATACTAACGTGGTGAATCGCAATTAGCGACCATTACGCATTCATTATAAACACCAACTTTTTACTACAAATTACGAATTTTTTCGAGTAAATAGACAATTACGATAAGTTCGGTTATGTTTGGTTAGAAAAGTATAAAGTTTATTTTTTCGGCAAGATTAGTTTATTAAAAACTAATTATATATTCGTGTTTAGCATAAAAACATGTAGAATTAAACAAAACTTTAACTAACGGTCTTTTAAAAAGTTAGTTTTTCATCATCAGATAAAAATCTAGTTTTTTGTTGTAAAAACGAGTTTTCCGCGGCTGAATTTAATTTCCTTAAGATATAAACACATTATTCACCACTTTTCCAACAAAATATCGTATTTTCAGATGTGGCAAGAAAATGCATAACTATTCAATATTTGTTAGTAATAACAACGAATATACATCTGTACGTATACTTGTATTTATTGTTAATATGTAGAATATAAGCAGGGCTGTCCACCAACGGAGCGCTAATATAATAAACATAAATACGGTAAAAATTAAATGTACCATAATTTTGTTTTAAAAATGAACAACATGATTTTTGTAAACAATACAAGTGAACTTCACACAGCACAAATATATTGCAATATCGATTCCTTTTGAATCTTTCTGGTCTGAGAAAGGTAAATGTGGTTTGTCGAAGTCTACATTTTGTACATATATTGTGATATGTTTGTGTTATGTGAAGTCCACTTGTATTATAGTTAAGTATAGACCAAAAAGTCTTAAGGTTGATGAAATCATAGAGTGAATAATATAATACAAATAACAAAAATAACAGTTACTAGAGTTACCAATTTTACTATACATAACTTTTTAAACAAGTAAATTGAATTAAGAAACAATTGTTTGTACTAACTTTATTTTATTGTAATTGATTATTTTCATCGAGTTTTATTTATTTGATTGATTATTCATCAAGACTAAAAGCTATACACTACTTCAAGTCGGTTATATAGGGCTCGTGCTTTTTTGAAACTTCAGTTTTTTTCAATAATGGTTTTAGTATAATTTTATTTTTTGAAGTTAGTCCTACTAACTTATAATACAAGTGAATGCTACTTTTCCACCCGCTTTGATAATTTTCAAAGAAAACTATTATCTTAATAGTTTTTATCTTAAACTTTTTTTTTAATTTTTTTTAAATTTTCAATAATCATGCCCGAGGTCCTGTAATGTGTCGGTGACGTCATTTGTCGTGTTAATATGCTGCGTTCTGTTACATGCTGCCTAAAAGTCACGTCGCGTGTCCAACTGTAGCGTGAGAACCGACTCACGCTTACATACAACGGGAAAATGGCTTCGGAAGAGTTAACACCAGCTGATATTTATGGTCATGGGTTCGAGCCCGATCAGCTCTCCTTTGATTTAATGGATTGTCAATATACAACCGTGTTGCGCGAAAGTCACGCGCCACCACAAACTGCAACATCCATAAATACAAACTCTGATTTCCTTTTAAAAGATTACATGAAACACTTCGCTCATCAATACTGTGATTTTTAAGTATTAAATTAATATATTTATGTATTTTTGCTTGCTTTGATGTTTAGGAAACCCCTCTACATTTCTGCACAGTTTTTAAGAAACTGTGTGTTCATGGATAGTCTATCACGGTTGTGATAAATATACAGGGTGTGCCTAAAAACCCCTTCAAGACTTTGGGATATGATTACATACATGAAAACTAAGAAAAAGGTTCTCATAAACATTGGTCCTGAAACGCTTAGTTTTCTGTCTGAATGTGTTGTTTACATAATTTATAATATCTAAATAACTCCTCAAGTACCCCTTAATAATCTTCAAACTGGGTAAAAAGTATACATTTTTAAAATAAAAAATCTACAATTTATACAATAATTGGGAAATTTTATTTCCTAAAAGATGGTATAAAGATTGTTAAGATAGGATCATTAATAACTGAGCATTTATAAATTTGTTAATAGAGTACATGATAATTGGATAACATTACTAATTTAATCATTAATAACAAGTTACTCATCGTACCATCTTTTAGGAAACCGAATTTCACAATTTTTGTGTAGGTTTTTTTTATAACCTCATAAACTCATAAACCACGATAGTGTATACAATATTATACTGTATAACCAATCTTGAACAATTAAAACTTACCACTCAATAATAATATGACACATTTTTTATATGAATTATTATATTTATAATGTCTCTGATAATAGAATTTTATCTAAAAAATGTTGTATTAGGAACAACATTCGGATGTCAAGTAGTAAAAAGTACGAAAATTCATGAAACTTTGTAGATATATACTTGTAACCTAAACAACGTATTGATCGCTTTAGGCTCTAGGTGCACTTCATATAAGGTAACATTAATATTGTTCAATTCCATTACCTATCTAATATTTGTCTAACAAATTAATGGATAGGATTAGTAATGGATTCAAATTAGTTTAGGCTAAGTAGAGTGACAGTTAATTTTAAAATGTCTGTAGAAAGGAAAAGGAGAAAAGTGAAAGTAACAAAACAAGTGACTCGACAAACAACGTTTGTAAACAACACAAGTGGCAGTGAGTGAAAAGATGATTGGGATAAGGGGCGAGGCGAGTCATGGCCATCGGGACCGCGATTGTGGTTGAGGTAGGTTAGTGAGAGGATGTTTTCGGGACCGGTAGTAGACGGGTGGGTAGACGCGACTAGTTTGGGGGGAGGGGAAACGAATTGGCGGGAACTAGTGGAGGGGGGAGGTGAACGAACTCTCAAAACAGCGCGAGACTAACAAAAACATGTTCCCAATAGCTAGGAGAGGAGAGGTTAGGTTGAGGTGGGTCATGATTGGCCGGCACGCTAGGCTGCCGCCAAAGCTAACCCACACCATCACGCTAGATTGATTGCCACTTTCCTCCACTAATCAGCTGTTTACATGGTCCGATCAGCTGTTTTATTTGCTTTTTGTGATCCATTGTGTTTGTAAGCGTGTGTATGGCGTTGGTCTCTTTTGTTAAGACACAAATATTACGATTCAAGTTTTCATTTTGGCCCATTCAAAATGCAGAAAAGAAAGTAACCTCAAATGAAGTTATATGTGATATATATATTTCCTGTAACATATAAGAAAAAATAGAAAAAAGGAAATTCATGGTAGAACTCAAAATAAACTTATGAAATATAAAATCACATAAATTAAGATTGAATTATTGTTTTGGGAGTAAAATAAGCATAACAAAGTAACGACAATAATGTTTGTTTAGTACTAATTAAATGATAAGATATACACTACTTGTTTCATCACCATTCCAATTCTTGAACGTTTAAAGAAAATTACTTATTAAATGACCTGCTCAAAATGTTTCAATTACTAAGATATTTGTAATAAACCAGTTCAGGAAAAATCTATCCTCCTTCCAATAGCCTTTTCAAGTTTCATTTTTACTGAAATGGAAACCTTGTTAAATAATTGTTAATTCAAAACGTGATTCGTCTGCCACGTGACTCAATCTAATTAACAAAACTAATAGATCAGGTTTAACAAGGAATCAGGTCTTGATTAATGTTAAACAACTGAAGACAATAACTGCAGACCAATATCCTCTTTTCACTCTTTTGTAAAATATAATGAAATGTATTTATATTAGACTGTACGCTGGCTGGATGTCATGTTGTGTGGAGCGCCTGATTTCTTTAGACGCAATACGGGTACAAGATGTAGAGGGGATAGACGCCTTCTTTTTAGAAATGCAATTTAGCTACAGATACTACTGTCGGTGAGTCATGAGAAGTCCTCTGAACTTCATGCCTCTGTGTTTCAATGCCTTTGATTTTTCCATTGAAACAGCACAAGTCATGTAGTGTACATACTGTATTATAATTAGTAATTACGACAGGTACACTACATGACTTGTGCTGTTTCAATGGAAATCAGCGCCTTCGATATCACAGAGGCATGAAGTTCAGAGGACTTCTCGTGACTCGCCGACTATATTAAAACTTAGTCACACACACCGACTTGAAAGGTGGTGTTTTCAAGTCAAATAGCCTTCGTCAAGCATGTTTATAAAACATTGAATAGATTTGCACTCAATTGATTTTAAATTACAGTAATATAAGAAGGATAGAACTTTGTTAAGATGTATATTGAGCGGGATACAAAACTGCAAATAATAAAAGGGTTGTTATATTTTTGTTGAAAAAATGGTGTTAAAATGTAGTACATTTCTGTAAAAATGACCTATTCAGTCTTATTTTAATTTCATTTTATAATATGCGTATAAATTTTTAGTGTGCAAATATGTTGATACAAGGTTGGGTGTAAGTATAAAATTAACTTTTTGTTAATGCAAACTTGGTGATAACATAAATTTCATTTTCTTTTCCCTGAAGCCTAGACAACCAAATTAAATTTGCAATTACATTGTAATGCACATGCCTAATTGTAGAATTCACAATTTTGAAATATTAAAATCACATACATATAACCTATTAAGGTATCCATCACAAATTAGCACAATAACTTAAAAAAGTTACAGCTAAACTGAAACGTGAAACTGAAAAATATAAAGTTAGACAATATAGTAAAATTTCAAGATAAGAAAGATCTTTATAACTCCTCTCCCATTGCATATTCCCGAGTTTTGTATTTGTCTTTGTTTTCTTTGATATTTTGAAATTATAATTATAGTTCTTGTAAAAATAAAAATTGTTTGTTTAAATTAAGTATACTATCTAATAATACTGTCAATTCGCAACTAGTAAATTTGGCCAAAGAGTTTATTAAGGAAAATGTAGGCTATGTACGGTATCTGTTGTAATAATTTATGAATAAATAAAATTAAAATACTAATTAGTTGTATTCTTTGAAGTTTCAAAAAATAAATAGGTAAACTTTATATAATGTAATCATCTCGTTTATCGATATATATTACGTTTTCTGAAAACCAAACACTTTTCCTAGGTTATCTATTACGATTTTTTTCGCACCCCTAGGTCATTGCTGCTAAACTTGTACAGTAAACAAGTATTCATTTCGTATTTTACTAACTATGACGACCTGAAGGATGAATGTATGTTACGGTGTTTTATCAAACTTTTTGCATTACTTTTGACAAGAAGTTGTCGACAAGAGGGCAGCCCCTGCAAGCCATTTTATCACGACTAGTTAACTACTAGTCGTTAACGCTGGTGGCGTAGTGCTGTAACCCAGCTACATGGGGACAAAGTGTTTGGGAGATTGTAGGCGATAGGTTGGATGCTCGGTCCTCTTAATACCGACGTAGCGTCCGCTTGATGGTTGCTATCGGCGTGGACACTACTAGAGAAGTCTGGGGTGTCCATGTTGGGTGGTAATCATTGTGCGGATGTTGTGTGGGGGAGATAACTGAGCATCAGGCTTGTCAATTAGTTGAAAATCAGACCAGCACTACGTGGTTCGGATGCCACGTAAAGTTGTAGGTCCCTTAGTTGCCCTGGCTGTTGGGCTATTAATAAATTGCCCTTTCTGAGGAACAGTTAAACCTAGATAGTAACCAGACTACACTCATCCACACTCATCCTACACTCATATAACCATATAACCATTCATATTCGCCTTAAAATACCAACAACATTGTATCGGCGTCTCATATGTAAGAATGTAAGAATCTACTACAAATATAATACTAAAAAAATAAATAATAATATTGTACTAAAAATAATAGAACAAGTATTTTAAGTATTTTACAATTTTTGAACTTTTGATTCAGTTGTTAATTGTAAGCTATAACATTATAAACATATTTGGTATGATAACATTTGTAACAAATTGAAAATCTTGTAATCGAATTTTGTTACGCTATTGTTAAAAGTTATTTATATATAATAAGGGTCTTTAAAACAAAATTTCTATTATTTAACTGGTTTCTAGTTGTTGCTTGATTGTATATTATTTAAAATTGTTAGTATTTTGCTTTTAATGCTACTTTGTAATTGGCAAATGTCGTAAGAGGTATTTGAATAAACCATTTATTTTCGTTTTATCAGATAAATAATTTCATTTCAAACCCGGGTGGTTAATGGTTGGTGACACAGTAACCCGATCAGTTATCACTGGGCTGTTAGTTCAATCCGTCGGTATTTCCCACGATCCATGGTTATAAATCAATTGTTTATTATGTGGTCAATATACGTTGGGTCGCTTGTTGCGGTGAACCTCTGATTCACCAGTCATGGCTTGTAGAGCCCACCCACTTGTAGACAACTTCTTGTCATAAGTAAAGCAAAAAGTTTGATAAAACACCGTAACATAATCCTTTAAATGTATGTCAACATTAAAATATTTTCTCGGAAACCCAACAGACAAAATTAAGAATCAGGAAGATGTGAAATTTAATATGATGATTTTAATAAAAATTATTTTTAGAATCTACAGTTTCCGGTGACAACCGCGTCAAGGTAGGCTACTATCTACAATATTTACAAGATGACCAGACGTTTCGCCCATACTGTGATGTGGCATCCTCAGTGGTTTTCAGTCTCAGAGAAACCTCTGAGGATGCCACATCACAGTATGGGCGAAACGTCTGGTCATCTTGTAAATATTGAAGACAGTACCTTGACGCGGTTGTCACCGGAAACTGTAGATTCTAGTTATGACACCGGCCGCTTAAGCCTAAGTTCTAAAAGTAATATTGGTTAATCCAAAAGAAATTTTTTAAAAAGATTGAGAGAACACTAACCCCATTTTAAAATTTATCAAGAATAAAATTTGACAACATAATTTTACAAAATTTGATCTTCTTAAAGAAGTTAGGATTAAAGAATACCTGGATGCTTATGAAAACTTGTATAACAATAAAAAAATAATAATAATAACAATAATAATAATAAAAGATAAGCTTGTTAACTCACAATTATTAATTTTAATTCATATAGTATGCATTTTTTTCATTAAATCGTTAAATTAAATAAAAATTAATATCACTGGAGTGTTTGAGTGCTTTCATACATTAAAACGTACTTATCTTTTAGTAAATATTCCTTAAAGAATAATTATATATAGTTTGTCATAAAACACCGCCAGGAAGTAGTTAACATAATAAACATAAATTTAAAGATGTATTATTGGCAAAACTCTCCTTACAGCTAAGTATGGGAATAAGGGATACGCTTTATACTACGACAGTACTTCAAGAAATATTATTGATAGTTCAACAAGGAGACAATTTACAGTTCTAAAAGGTGTGTTTTTCGATTATCCATGTTCACTGGCATGAAAGTACATAACAAGCAAGTAACGAGCCGACCTTTCGATGTACATAGCGTCTCCTCCCACCGAACACATGGAGGTAGAAGATTACACTGTTCCTAAGGGAACAGTTGACCTCTGCGGTTCCCCTAAGTGGCTGTGGAAGAAAGCGATTGGTAAAGTCTACCTCGTGGAAGTAAGAGAGAAGTTTGCAGTCTCGGAATCTTCATAAGCTATAATAAAGTGCAAAGTGCTAAAATGTGTAAACACTAACCAAGTTAATATAAATTAATTTTCTTTAATTTTCAAATTATTTCCATTGCATATTTCTTACCTATCTTATATTTTTAAAACTGTATGAACACAAATTTTTTATTCAATTTGATAAAGGCTAAATTTAATATTTCTCTTTGTCAGTATAACTGAATTTAATTCAGGGAAAATTATGTGTATGAAATATATTCTTTGTAACCATATAGTACTCAAAAGGATAATCATATTATAAATTATCTTATAAAATTCAATAATTCTATCTTTATAAAACAACCTCTGTAATTTTAGTAAAAATAATAAACTATTGACATATTTCAATAGTATTTACAATAGCAAAAATATTTCAGAAACTTATAAACATTCAAATCGAAGAATATTTAGAAAACCAACATATGTTCAGTAAAATTCAATTTGGATTCCGTTCTGGCCATAATATTTAAAAAGAACTTTTAAATTGCTTTCAATTCTGTTTGGATGGAGTTAGAAGAAAACTCCCAATATAAGTAAATTATTTTATTCAAAGAAAGCATTTGACACAATAACTCAAAAATTTTCAATTAAAAACAATAACATTATTTTGGATTATTAGAAAAATCAGTTCGATTGATTTAATGATATCTCCAAAATCCATATTAATCTGTATTTGTTAACGGTAAATACTCATGGTAATAAAATTTTTTTTAATGTTAAATACTTTAATTTTAATTTAATTGACCATTTTATATATTTAGGGCCTATATCTAATACTTTTGATATAAAGAAATGAAGCAATAAAAATTATTACTATTATTAGACCTTCACTATTTACTTGGTATATATTAAACGGTATCAATATAACAACTTACATCATAACTTCTGTCCCTGTAACCGAACACAATGATTGGTTTTATAAGTTCAATCAATAGTACACATAGAGAAAGAACGGTCAGCTATTAATTCTTATGAACGTGTTTTAAATTTGTTGTATACGTATCCAGGTCTGTATAATTATAATTAATGGACGATAAATATTAATTAAAAAAAGACAGAAGCTTTGTAGTGTTAAAAATGTTAATTTTGTTAAGTATTATTTTGAAAAATTAAAATAAGGAAAGTTAATTTGCCCCCAGATGAAGTTCCATAACAGTGTGAACCATAGTTTAAAAATACAGCCTATTTTAACAATATTTCATAATATGGCAGTAAATGGTATTGTTTACGCTTTGTACAGGTAAAAAGGCCTTAACATGAAAAAATCTTACTCTCTCATTACAGTGAATAGGTTTACTTTATTAAAGAATTATAAAATAAAATGTTAAGTTTGATCTCTGTGTTATAGAAAAGTTAATTGTTTTCATTGTAATATTGTATTAATGAAATTTATTCCTTTATAAAAAACACATTACAGGTTTGAATTACAAAATAGGAATACTAGGTGGCCACATTTACCTTAATATTTGCTTAAACACTAAGCATAGGTAAATGTTGAGTGGATAGTAACCATAGTTTAAGCTTTTTTAAAAATACATTTAAATTTTGACACTTTTTAATGTTAGTTGGCAATAGATTTTTAGGCCCGTTATATTGAAATGATTGCTTAAACAAGGAATTGTTGACTTTAGGCAATCTAAACATTCTTTGATAACAGCTTCTTGTTTTGTAAAAAAGGTCATCTGTGCCAGTATTTCCACTCCTAATATAAAATAGCTTTAAAACTTTATAAGCAAACAGATGCTGAAAGGGTAATATTTTTAAATGGGAAAATAGTGGATAAGAACTGTCATTTTTCTGTCTATTCACAATAATTTTTATAAAATGGTTTTAGGCTATTCTAAGTTTTTGCGTATACGTTTTATACGCTCCTCCCCAGCAGCTAATAGCATATTGAAGTCTAGAGTCAATTAAAGCAAAATAAAGCGTTCTTAGCAAAAATTGATCACAAAAGTTTCTTAGGAAATAAAAAGTTCTAATAGAGAATTTTAATTTATTATGTAGCACAGAAATATGACTTCCCCAATTTAAATTTTGATCCATTATGACTCCTAAATATTTTACATTATTACTCTTTTCTATTATTTCACACTTAATGATCGTTAATGTTTATGGATCATTAATCTACTCTTAAAAATATGAATGTGCTAGTATAGTAAAATGACAATTTTTTGTATACAATGACTGTTGTTTGTATATGATGAATATTGTTTGTATATAATGAATATTGTTTGTAATTGAGAATATTCCATTCTGAAGTTATAGGGCAAAGACAATTTCGAAATATAAACATATTAATTAAGAACTGTGTATATAATACTGCAATTAAGTTTAACATAACGTAGACTACAAGGACTCTGCTGTCAAGTGTTAACACTTAGTAGATCTAACAATGTTAATGTGTGTGGAATAAAGAAATTATATATATTTATAAAAATGTTTTCCATTGTAAATATAAAACGTGCCCATGTACAAGGTTAATTTTCATTTTTGTTAACTCAGTTTGCATTACAATGTATTCATAGTTTTATTATTGGATTTATCAGAATAAATGTATTGAACAAAATATTGAACCTGCTATAGAATAAAATTAACATTTACTGTATAAAAATATCTTGCGTATCTAGTTCCTTTATATTTTATAAAATATGTATTAAATTACCGTACTAGTCAGAGCATCTATTAAGCTATTGACCCCGCATAAGCAATTCAAGGTAGACATTCACCAATGTACTTGCAACTTTCCTCGAAGGTGAATGCAGCACAAAAGCGTAAATTATAAAAAGCAAATAAAAATAAGTGATGAAAAGTGAGCGCATCGACCTGCGGGTGAATGGGCCAATCAAGTCGGCTTATGACGTCACGACCTTCCCCAAGGCAGGGGCCAGTGGGGTTGTCTGGCGTGAAAGGCGATTGGCCTCGAACATCTGTAAACAGTCTACTCAAGTTTGCTCCAAGCAATCAGTCTACACCTGATTGTAATCACTGTGAAGGCCTGTGATAAATGTACGACTTGTGCTGACTCCCGTTAACAACCGATGACCATGATAGATTAACTGTCTATATAAGATATATAAAGTTTGTAATGTTTGAACCCGCCGATATTTCACATATGGTCGAGGACTACTGTGTCCAGTAGTGTACAGTGAGTAGTGTCCAGCTTAGAATGCACTGCGCAATTGCACTCTAGTGCAAAGGTGAAAATAAATACCTAAAACTTACCTTAACTTGACCTAACCTAACTTACCTTAACTTAACCTAACCTAACTTACCTTAAGTTAAAATTTAACATAACTTAACCTTTCTTAGTCTAAATCAAATCAAATCATTTTATTTCATTTTATTTGTTGTTGACAATTAGTAAAATTGTATAACAAACGTCAAATTAGCATATTTTACATTAATAATATTTAATTACATTAGTTGTTCAGTATTAACATAAAATAGCATATTCAATCAAATAAAAACACTTGCTTAACTAAATAATAAAGATAAAATATATAACCAAGTATAAATCCATTTATAAACTAATTAAGTATTTAAAAATTCAGTAATAGAGTAACAAGCTCTTTCCAATAAAAATTGATGTAGAAGAGTTTTGAATTTTGTCTGTGTGCCTTCTTGTTTAATTACATCGGGCAATTTATTAAACAATTTTGGACCTATATTTTGTGGAAGCCAGGTAGTAATTTCTAATCTGTGCGTGGTCTGTCTATGTTGGTTCTTTTGCCTGGTGTCATAATTATGTATATCTGAGCCCATTACAATGTTTGAAAATTTAAATTTATAATAAGTAAGAGTTTCATAAATATAGATTGATGGCAAGGTTAAAATGTTCAAAGATTTAAAATAATATCTGCATGACGTTCTTTTATTTATTCCGGCCATAATTCGGATAGTCTAGATTACCTTAAGTTAATTTAACCTAACTTAACTTACCGTTAATTTAACATAACTTAGCCTCCCTTAGTCTAAATTAACTTAACCTAACCTTCCTTAGTTTAACTTAACCTAACCTAACTTTCCTTAGTTTAACTTAACTTAAACTAACCTAACCTTCCTTAGTCTAACTTAACTTAACCTAACCTAACCTTCCTTAGTTTAACTTAAGCTAACCTAACCTTCCTTAGTTTAACTTAACCTAACCTAACCTTCCTTAGTCTAACTTAACTTAACCTAACCTTCCTTAGTTTAACTTAACTTAAACTAACCTAACCTTCCTTAGTCTAACTTTAACTTAACCTAACCTAACCTTCCTTAGTTTAACCTAACCTAACCTTCCTTAGTCTAACTTAACCTAACCTAACCTAACCTTCCTTAGTCTAACTTTAACTTAACCTAACCTTCCTTAGTTTAACTTAACCTAACCTAACCTTCCTTAGTTTAACTTAACCTACCCTAACCTTCCTTAGTTTAACTTAACTTAACCTAACCTAACTTTCCTTAGTTTAACTTAACTTAACCCAACTTTCCTTAGTTTAACTTAACTTAAACTAACCTAACCTTCCTTAGTCTAACTTAACTAAACCTAACCTAACCTTCCTTAGTTTAACTTAACTTAACCTTCCTTAGTCTAACTTAACCTAACCTAACCTAACCTTCCTTAGTCTAACTTTAACTTAACCTAACCTTCCTTAGTTTAACTTAACCTAACCTAACTTTCCTTAGTTTAACTTAACTTAAACTAACCTAACCTTCCTTAGTCTAACTTAACTAAACCTAACCTAACCTTCCTTAGTCTAACTTAACTTAACCTAACCTAACCTTCCTTAGTTTAACTTAAGCTAACCTAACCTTCCTTAGTTTAACTTAACCTAACCTAACTTTCCTTAGTTTAACTTAACTTAAACTAACCTAACCTTCCTTAGTCTAACTTTAACTTATCCTAACCTAACCTTCCTTAGTTTAACCTAACCTAACCTTCCTTAGTCTAACTTAACCTAACCTAACCTAACCTTCCTTAGTCTAACTTTAACTTAACCTAACCTTCCTTAGTTTAACTTAACCTAACCTAACTTTCCTTAGTTTAACTTAACCTAACCTAACTTTCCTTAGTTTAACTTAACTTAACCTAACCTAACCTTCCTTAGTCTAACTTAACTTAACCTAACCTAACTTTCCTTAGTTTAACTTAACCTAACCTAACTTTCCTTAGTTTAACTTAACTTAAACTAACCTAACCTTCCTTAGTCTAACTTTAACTTAACCTAACCTAACCTTCCTTAGTTTAACCTAACCTAACCTTCCTTAGTCTAACTTAACCTAACCTAACCTAACCTTCCTTAGTCTAACTTTAACTTAACCTAACCTTCCTTAGTTTAACTTAACTTAACCCAACTTTCCTTAGTTTAACTTAACTTAAACTAACCTAACCTTCCTTAGTCTAACTTAACTAAACCTAACCTAAAACCTTCCTTAGTCTAACTTAACTTAACCTTACCTAACCTTCCTTAGTTTAACTTAACCTAACCTAACCTTCCTTAGTTTATCTTAACCTAACCTAACTTTCCTTAGTTTAACTTAACTTAAACTAACCTAACCTTCCTTAGTCTAACTTAACTTATCCTAACCTAACCTTCCTTAGTTTAACCTAACCTAACCTTCCTTAGTCTAACTTAACCTAACCTAACCTAACCTTCCTTAGTCTAACTTTAACTTAACCTAACCTTCCTTAGTTTAACTTAACCTAACCTAACTTTCCTTAGTTTAACTTAACCTAACCTAACTTTCCTTAGTTTAACTTAACCTAACCTAACTTTCCTTAGTTTAACTTAACTTAAACTAACCTAACCTTCCTTAGTCTAACTTAACTAAACCTAACCTAACCTTCCTTAGTTTAACTTAACCTAACCTAACCTAACCTTCCTTAGTCTAACTTAACTAAACCTAACCTAACCTTCCTTAGTTTAACTTAACTTAACCTAACCTAACCTTCCTTAGTCTAACTTAACTAAACCTAACCTAACCTTCCTTAGTCTAACTTAACTTAACTTAACCTAACCTAACCTTCCTTAGTCTAACTTAACCTAACCTAACGTAACCTTTCTTACATTCCATGATCCAATTTTGATTAATAACGCAGATTCTTGTTGTTCCAGCAATTTAGCTATGCCTCAGTCAACCTTATTGGTTACCAGACCACATTATGTCATATTAGATTATTCTTATCCCTTGTATTTGATTTAAAGTACATAATGCTAATTTTATGCTTTATAGCATAACCAGAGTATTCTGTCCGTATATCAAAACATATTTTTTCTTCAAAACTACTTTATAAAAGTTTATTTTGATTTTTAAATGTTTACCATTTAAAAGATTGATTAATATTTAAATATTTGTATTCAGTTGCAGTCCTAAAATTTGCTTTTTCTAAAAAAATCTTGACTGGAGCAAACCATAACACCTATTACTAAAGGACACATAGTAAATAAGGCTAAAAAGCAATAAATAAGCTTCCTGAAGGAATTATAAAATGTAATGTAAGACAAGTGATGAACTGTTTTTTTTTTAATGCATATTCATCTCATTGCTTTGCTATTTCATTTTATTCAACATTATTGTCAGCTGATAAGGATTTTCTATTGTAGAATATGTAGATTTTCTATTGTAGAATACAAGCAAATTATAAATTTCAAGTATATTTAATTTGTATACTTTTACAAAAGTAAAGTACAACTTGTTTCTTATGCTCTATCATCTTTATTTACTCAATTTTACACATTATACCACAATTATTATAGGTACAGGACTTGCTACAAGGACAAAAGCCTCAAAACCAGGCTGTGTAGAGGTCATCTTTACACTACAATAGATCAATAAATAATATCAAAGCAAAACAAATTTAAACAATATTGAAGAATAGGTTAAGCAATTTCAATATAAAAAAATAACAAACAAGCATATAACTACATTGAAAAAACTAAGTAAAAATTAAAAAAAAAAAAAAAAAAAAACTAGATAAAGAATCAAAAACTGTACTAGAGTTATGTAGAAAGCCAATTTACAATTGATGAAGGGCCAATTGTTACCTATTTAACGAATTTAATTTAAATACAATTATGGCCAAGCACCCGAATATAATAACATAAATTACAAATTGTTGTTGAGTAATACAAAAATAGGATAAGTTAGGTTATGTTTGGTTAGATAAGGTAATTTTAGTGTTTTTTCGGGGCGAAAAAAAGTTTAACTGAACAACCAATTGTAGGCCCTATATTTGTATTCAGCATAAAAAAAATTATGTGAAATAAAAACATTTTGAGAAATAAAGATATTTTTCACAATTAGATTCAATTTTTTTTTAATTTTTCGGCAAAAAACGAGCTCTCCGTGGTTGAAATAAACCTCTTGAAGAGATATAAACTCATATCTCACCACTTTTTCAACAAGAACTCGTATTTTCAAAAGTGGCTAGAAAGTGCATATTACTATATGATTAAAAATATATCTCGTCGATATAAATTAGTATCGATTTCGATGCCGTTTAATTGTTACCAGTGTAATCCTAAAGATTGTCAAATAAAGTATGTTTGCTCGGACAGTTAATTATCGCCAAATTGAATAATTAAAAAAAAATTAATTTTTAGCCTCAAGAATTCAAATGAATTCTGATTGATTTGCCCGCGCGGGAATTTATGTATTAAATAAAAACTGTTCCACTAATTACAAAATTGATTGTTTATTAATTCTCCAACTCTAATTACTCGACATTAATTACAGCTTGATTTTGATTTTTTAATCACGACCTCAAACATCCGATACTTCGATAAATGGGAATAATTTAAAAGTGCCTAAGGGTGGAGACCACATTGCCCGCTATTAATTACATTGTTTATTCTAATTATGTTTAATTGGTTTGGGATCAGTTTACAGTGGCCACTTATCCAAATATAATATAATATATTTATTCATACAATCGTTGTTTCAAACACACATTTTTCCTGTTTATGAAGTTGAAAAATATTGTTAACTTGGGTAAAAACTTTACCTTTACTAGAAATATTTTCGGTAGTCGACTATACATTTCCAAATGCCTCTACTGATTACTGTGTTTTGATTTATTTTATTTATAAGAATAGTCATATATATTTTTTTAGTTTTCATATTGTTTATTATTAATTGTTATGAATAAAAATCTGTTATTTTATTTCATTAATATTCACTTGAATTCAAACATATAGAGAAGTCCTAATTTATCTGCACTATGTAATAATATGTAGAAAATAGCCCCAAATTCCTTCCCACCTCTCAGACCCATATGGTTTTATACTGGTTGGGTATCGTCTATTCAGTATATAGAACCCCCTTCATACTTATTAAACAATTCTTATATGTAACAAAGCATCTCATTTTTACGTAGAAAAAAAATGTTCTTAAACTGTTTACAAATAGTCTAAAGATGTTGATGTTTGATTTTAAAATAAGTTTGATTAGAATTTGAACATCAAACTTTTAAAGCAAGACGAAGGCGTGTGTAAATGCAAGATTTAAATATGTTCTTTAGTTACATTTCTTTCAATCAATGTAAATATAACAGGGATGTCGAATTCCCAGCGGTGGCTCGGCTGTCTGGCAAACAGCCACCTTAACAGTAAAAAATGATGTAGGCTTGCAATTAGAACCCTTTCACCAATCAATACCTTAGATTCCACCCCCATCGTGAAAGTAACGGGTACACAAATAATAAGATGCATTACGCAGGTAATTCGCGATCGGTAACGTCGGCTCGAGATGTGGCGTGGCGGTGCGGAAAATCGCATTTCATGCGGCAAATACCCGCTGACCCCGGCGGAAAATAACTACCCTCTTACGGCGGCAAAATTCAATTACAGATTGGTAAAAACCGGCGTATTGGAAAAACAATGCGTTCTTGAGTCTACTTAAATTATGCAAGGACTCTACCCATTGGCTGAGGCGGGGTTATTGTATAATATTACGTTCATAAATTGGAAATCCCCCCCCCCCCCCACTAAAGTGCATTCTACGGAAAACTGGCGCCAACACAAACAGTAGTTTTATGTATTAATTTGATGTTTATTAACAGTGATTGCTTGAATACTCCTAAGTGTGAAGAGTGTAGATCCGATAAGTGATACCAAATGACGATACGTTTCGATGCACCAATAGGCTGTTCTCTTAGGGACGATGGGGTCAATTAATGATAAACTTGTAATCCTTATTCTTACTATTTTTTTTTTTTATTTTTAGAACAAGATTTTACATTATAATTTATTGAACTTTTAACTATAAATTGTTCACCTTCTTTTGAAATTACGTGGTATCCTAGAATCCCTTAACACCCCAATTTATAAATCTACAAAATGTGCATAAATTAGAGACAGAATTTTATAAAAATGTTTAGTATGAATTTTTTTAGTATAAAGTTTTACAGTTGTGCATCTAGACAAATCTGTTGATAAAAAACGTTTTAAATAGTTTTTTTTTACTATATCATATTTAAAAACTTAAATGAATAATACGTCACTAATTTGTAAATTTGACCATAAACTTGTTTTGTAGCTAAGTAAACAAGACCTATTAATATATTTCCCTTTCTGAGGAACAGTTAGTAACCAGACTACACTCATCCACACTCATCCTACACTCATATCATCATTCATATTCGCCTTAAAAGGAGCCCAACGTTGTGTCATATGTGAGAATAGTTTCATTTTTAAACAAAATAAAGTATGATAATGTTTAATCATAAAATATGAATATAACTTTTAATTATTGTTCAAATTTATATTTTTTATTTATTTATATTTTATATAAACAATAAAATCAAGATTCAATAAGGTCCAATATCATCTTTTTTATAAGTGAACCTTTTAATATCACGTGTTAAAGCATAATATTAAGTGAGAATAATATTAATTTTAGTTCTACTTGTATAAATATTTATGACATTCATATTACATCTTTCTTTATTTACTATACCAAATTCATTACATTATTATGTTTCATTAAATAAAAAGCACAATAAATTCCTTTAAATAAATCAACAGCAGTACTGGTAATAAATAAAAACCTCTTCGCCAGAGGTCGTAATTGTCCAGTCCACGCCCAACATTTTGACAACCCTCCTTCCCCCTCTGACATTGGACTTTGATGGTTCACCCAGTCTTCCCACTAAATGACTATGACCACCCTCCCATCCCCAGCAAGCGGAAGACAGGAGGACCTACCGACTACCCTTATCCACACCTTGTGACCTCATAATACTTTCTGGGTCACTCAGTCTTTTAACTGTATTCCTTGAAAGAGGCGAGCGACAGTGTAGCACCTGTCACAAACATATCAAACTCTCAGTTAGGAAATAGCACAACTGCTACAGTGGAGCGCCTGACCGTGAGGCGCTCCACTGTCTTACCCTCGCGGGTCCAGTGTGACAAGGGTTTGACAAGAGCTCAAAAGCTAGGGCTTCTTGATGGGATGATGAGATTGTGAACTGAGAGTAATCTAAGTGTAGGTGATACACATGTTTATTAAAACAAGCATACATATTATTTACATAAGGTCCGGGTTTGATTCCTGGTTTTGTTTAAACATTCTACACTTCAAATTCCTTTAGAAATAAAAAAGCCTTCTGCCATTGAAATTGTAAGCTATATTAAAATAAGCTGTTATATTCCGATTCATTGACACGATTCTAAGTCATAGAAAAGGTGTATTGTATAAGACGTAAAATCGTGGATCGATTGGCGTTTGAAATATTTTTCATAGTCCTTTCTATTAAATCAAGACTAAACAGGTTGTACCGGTCAGTAATGTATAAAAGATGCATTTTAACTAAGTAATAAGTTGATAGAACATCTTTTTGCGTTATATAATTTCAGTTTTGTTATAAAACGAAATAATACCTTTAACATATACTGTTCTTATAAAATTAATTTAAATATTTTTCAGTCATCATTGAAATACATGCAATACATTATTTTCATACTAACCAACAAGTAGATGACAACCAACATTTTCAAATCTTTGAAGTCTTTAGATAGCGTAAATTATCAAAAGGCCTTTGTATTAAGTATTAAACTATTAAGTAAGTGGAATAGCATGTTTTGTTTGAATTTCCATATTTTGTTTTTTTAGAATATTGTAGTCTACAGACTGAGTGTAAATAGTATTTTTTTGTTTGTGTTTAAGTAGATATATTTTATTTTGGATTGTTTTAAATATTAGTAGATGTAATCCAAATTATTTAGTTTAAATTTAAATGTATATTTATTATTTTAGAATTGTATAGGCCTACATATTATTAAGTGTTAACACTAAGAAATGCTTATTCGTTATTTACAAGCTTATTTGCAGTTATTGACCTTTTTTGTAACTCTTCCTTTTCTTTGAAACAACTTGCCGCGTAATAAAATTAATATAATTTTAAAAAATCACTGCTTGGCTTTTAAGAATTCGCATAAACTATGGTTAATATTTCATAATTAATACTCATGGGTTAAAGAGACAAGTCATGGGGAAAGGAAGAGTGTCTACGTGTTCCTTTTACATAAAAAAACTCAATAGTATCAAGTTTATAATTTTTCGAAAAAGATGACTATAAATACATCATTAGCTTAGTCTTCGGGATTTGATGTGGTAAACGTGACGCGGTCCACATCCGAAGACCAACATAGTTGGTGTTCATAAACAAGCTTGGATGTCTTTTATCTGAAAGATTACAAACTTGTTTTAAAATAAGTCTGGAATAGTTTGACTACTTATTAATTCAAATAAAATGAAACATGATTAAGAATCATTAAGAAAACATGATTAATAGTTTTGAATGGTCTTTTAGGATAATCCCTTACCAGGACCTATCAACTACAGAATCAATGTTACACTTACTCCTTACCAGGACATATCAACTACAGAATCAATGTTACACTTACTCCTTACCAGGACCTATCAACTACAGAATCAATGTTACACTTACTCCTTACCAGGACATATCAACTACAGAATCAATGTTACACTTACTCCTTACCAGGACATATCAACTACAGAATCAATGTTACACTTACTCCTTACCAGGACATATCAACTACAGAATCAATGTTACACTTACTCCTTACCAGGACATATCAACTACAGAATCAATGTTACACTTACTCCTTACCAGGACATATCAACTACAGAATCAATGTTACACTTACTCCTTACCAGGACATATCAACTACAGAATCAATGTTACACTTACTCCTTACCAGGACATATCAACTACAGAATCAATGTTACACTCACTCCTTACCAGGACATATCAACTACAGAATCAATGTTAAACTCACTCCTTACCAGGACATATCAACTACAGAATCAATGTTACACTCACTCCTTACCAGGACATATCAACTACAGAATCAATGTTAAACTTACTCCTTACCAGGACATATCAACTACAGAATCAATGTTACACTTACTCCTTACCAGGACATATCAACTACAGAATCAATGTTACACTTACTCCTTACCAGGACATATCAACTACAGAATCAATGTTACACTTACTCCTACAAAATATGCAGTGTACTTAAAACAAAGTCAGTATGATAGTATTCGTTGTGATATTTGATTGGTAGGTAATTAAGAGGTCCCACGAGGTGAGCTCGATATCAGGTAGGAAGCAGGTAGAATGCCGAGGACTGGTAGTTTTAAATACGACACAGGAGCGCCTCCGGAAAGAGGCGGGGAGGCGCTCCTTATCACACACCTAGCGAAATTTTTTTGTGACAACCCCTCAGCCAGGTAAGAGGCGCTCCTGTGTTGCGTATCACTTGAAAGAGGAGATTATAGTTAAGCAATTCAGACGTATATTTCTAAAAATATAAGCGCCAACTATCTCAAGAGTTAATTGAAACTTCAAAAGTTCAAAGTTTCATTGAGCCTATTTGATCATTTACAAGCTTATTACCATTTATTATTTATTAAAACCTGATTGTTTATCACCTAATGACTCTGATATGCCAGGGACGATTCCAACAAGCTTTCCTTTTTTTGATTGCCCAGAATTGGTCAGCGGCTACAGCGGAAGAGGTTCGTACGCCCTCAGGACTTTAATATAGCTATCTTGGCATACAAATCTAAATATTTCCATTAGATAGATCGCATTAAAATAGAATTTAGGTAGCCTACAGAAGGATTGGAATAACCACATTCTATGTTCGATGGATGGATCAAAATAGGTAGTGTCACAGTATGAAATTAACAGAGGTCGCTACTAATAGTGCGCTAAATATGTGTCGAGAAGTTATTACTGCAGAAAGTCATGCGATGGCAGGGCGAAAACCTTGTCAGTTCCTCCCCCATTTCTCCAAGCCCACAAGGATAAACTTTGTAATTATTACTACAGATGTGTAAATATGTATATTATGTATTATCTATGTAACGGCCACTGAGGCGTTCGCAGTGGTCATGCAAAATCGATATCTGCTTTTTTCTCTTTGTGGTAGTGTCTATTAGACAGACTAGTGGAGGACATATGAATGTTACAACTTCCCCCCTCCCTCACTAGCAACAATCCCCCCCCAAGGATCTAAATAACGAATAAAAAGGCTTAACAAGTAATATTTTTATGAATGAAATGTCGGTACAAACCAGATATTATCAATATATTTTAATTTAATTTAAACGTTTAGCTTTTATTTTATTCGTTACCACCAACCAAAATTTACATTTTTGTTTGAAGATCGATATTTTCAATCGGTTTGACCAACTAACCGTTATGACACCTGATCGCGTGTCTTGTGACGTCACGTCACCACCGCTGGCAGGGGTGTATTGTCTAGTCAGATTAAACTGCACCCTCCTGGCAGCAATTACACCATGGCCTACCCCAAGCCGCGAGGGGATGCTGAACAACGCAACACGCACCGCTGATGCCGCAATTTTGTCGAACCATCCATGTATATACCTAACCGGAACTGTGTCTATTTGATGTTTAGTTGTTATCTGTACTACAAGACTCGAAATACAGTTTTAATTAACATTAGTGCTACTTTAACAGTGTTTAGATAGTAGTAGTGAAACTAAATTGGTGTGCAATCAGGAGTCACTTAGTATCTTTTCGTCATTATCACTTACACCACCTAACTCATTATTTCTTATCTGTGTGCCGCTAAAACTTTTTCGCGTAGACTTCGAAGTAACAAAAACAAAACTATACTGTTTCTCGCTTTAGCGACTTAGTTTTTTGAAAAAATTACAAGTCAGAAGGCCGTTCCCCAAACTGCCATATAACCGCTGACAAGTCGACAGGCCAAGATAGACAATGAGGGATAGTAACGATATATCGATATAGTATCGATATTTTCTTTCGATATATCGTCTATATCTATATTTTGGCCCGATATATCATATCACTAAATATTGGCGTTATTCTCTCTCCTTAAAATCGATTCGAAAAAAAGCATTTAAATTGCCTCTTATGAGTACAAAACGTGCATTGAAATAATAAAGTAACTTTATTTAGTTTTTCACGTTAGGTAAACACATTAAAATGTAGTTTATTGTAGACCAGTGGGTGAAATGGGTAAATGAAGTGGAATTGGAATGGAGAAGTGGCAACGCTGACTCTAAGATTAATTTGTTTATTTTTTAGTGTTTATAAGAAGCGTAATGGCATTTATAGATGTAAAAAAATAACAATGTTATTACATTATTCTTTTAAACTTAACATAGTAATTATAGGTATGATTATTCTTATTTTGATTTTTTTTCATTCAACCCCACAGACACAACTAGCTTCGTGTAGATAAATGTACTTTATTTTTACTTTCAGTATACATTTTTACATTATAAATAGTGACAGCAAAACATGAGTGTATTTTCGGTCACGACATAACAGTTAGTCAGTAGTCATCATTTTAAACAGATACATAATTTACAATTCGATGTGTCGGTCCCGATATATCGATATTTTTCTTTCGATATTATCGTTAGATCGATATTTTCGTTGCGATATATCGATATTTTTTATAAAACCAACTTGTGGTCAACTGTAACAGTTCTTCACCTATCAAATGACACCTCAAGTGTTACGATACGATCATTGTTACAGGACCGAATCGTTGAAATGGAAATCCTTGTTTTGGGCTTTACGAGAAGCGAAGCTGCCCCTTTTAAATAGAAAAAAGGTTAAGTTGTTTTTAATATCTAAATGTTGTGCTTGTGTGTAAACCCCAAACAATATTATCACAAACCTCATTTTCATGGCATTTTATGACAATTTTAATCCTAAGGCATATAAGTGTTGTTATGATTCTGTTAACTTTAACTGCTATTTTACACGGGGCTAAGCCTGTGCGTTAACTTTATTCAGCGAGGGAAGTACAAGCTCATTTGGGGATTCGAACCTTGGATCTTGTATTCCGTAGTCCGACGCCTTAACTACTTACCCACTAAGCAAACAAGCGGTGTTATATGATTTATCATGTTATTGCTATATTATTGTTACAGTAAAATGTTACGTATCTGTTATGCCTATTTCAATCATAGGATTTAGTTTAATTTTTCTGTTCATGAGATTAGTACCATCTTTTTCAGCTCTTATTATATTGTTGAAGGAAACCACAATGACCCAGTTCGGATCTCCCCGGAGCAGTGATACGGGGCGACAGTTGTTGACAGTGGCTGGAAGGACGGTGATTACTCCAGCTGGAGAATGGGGTAAGGATGCTCCCATGTCTATCTATGATAGCCTAGAGATCTGCCAACAATGGTATAACTAGACAAAATACTAATGCAGCTGTAATATGACTCGACACACACACCCCTGCCCATCAGCTGTATTCAGATTGAAGCTGGCTTCACATTTTTTCCTTTTTTTAGTATTTCATCTCCATTATTCATACACAGTTGTGGTTGATAATCACTACTTCGTTGGTGTTCATGATTTATGATAAAAAAAAAACAATTTTCCATGTTATATTTTAAATATTGCAATGTCTTGTATAGATTTGAGAAGTTACTTTAGAATTATTTTACTATCAATATTTATACTATTAAACTACGAAATATATTCAAATATAATCAATATGAAATAGATTAGCAGGGGTTGCTAATTAAATGGGAGTTTTTGAGGTACAGCACTGTGTAAAAAAGTTGGCTAGCTAATAAAAAATAATCATACATTCAAATTTTTGCAAGGAAATGGTTGGGGAAATATTTACTGCCTATTATTAAAGGTACAAAAGAAATGTATGGGCGGGAGGGTGGGCCAGTACTGTATGGGCAGGAGGGTGGGCCAGTACTGTATGGTCGGGAGGGTGGGCCAGTACTGTATGGGCAGGAGGGTGTACCAGTACTGTATGGGCGGGAGAGTGGGGCAGTACTGTATGGGCGGGAGGGTGGGCCAGTAATGTATGTGTGGGAGGGTGAGCCAGTACTGTATGGGCAGGAGGGTGGGCCAGTACTGTATGGGCGGGAGGGTGGGTGAATCCTTTAACTAACTCAAACTCCACATGCTGCTTTATGCAATTTTAAACTGACCTTGCGTAATTCCAATTTAGTTCCATATCTCCAAAGTGAAACAAGGCACTTTACTAAATTTGCTTATTTTAAAATGAATGTTGTGGAAATTTACTTTGCAGACATGCTCAAACATACAAATTAGGTACACGCTTGCACTACATATCCAAGATTGAATCATAAAGAATCTTAAGGATCCGTTTTCTTAAATAGGAAAGTTGTGAGTGTTTGAAAAAGCTAGAGAGATGGCCCGCCGTTACTCAAGATGTTCGTTTGGTTAGAGTTGGCTACGTTCTGGAAGGTAGGGATAGCAACGATATATCGATAAATATGTTTCTTTCAATATATTGATTATTAGTATCACCCCTATCGATATTTTGGTCCGATATATCATATCACTAAATATTTATGCTATTCTCTCTTCTCAAAGTCATCACGATTCGAACAAACACATTTAAATTGCATATTTTGCGTAAAAAAACATTCATTGAAATAATAAATTAACATAATTCAGTACGGGAAAAAGAAACAGACTAAGTGGAACATTTATTTCCGAACTTTCATTTTAAAATGCTTTACCTGAAAAGTGTTGGAAGTAGGTTTATTGAATTAATATGTTTGATTTTAAGTGTTTCTAAAAATTGTAATGGCATATTAAAACTTCACATTTAAAATATGAAAAACAAAAATAACAGTATTATTAAATTATTCTTTTATAATTAACATAGTAATTAAAGTTATAATAATTCTTATTTAAAATGTTTTCTTTTAACCCCACAGACAACAACTTGTGTCGTGTAGATAAATGTATATCATTTTACATTCAGTAGGCCATTATAAAAAGTGACAGCAAAACAATAGTATATTTTTGGTCATGACATAAGAGTTAGTGCATTATTTTAAACAGATAAATCATTTCCAATTCGATGTGTCGATTACCCTATATATCGATATTTTCCTTTCGATATTATCGTTAGATCGATATTTGGTTTGTGATATATCGATAATTCAATATATCGATGTGTTGAAAATATTTGCCGTCCCTACTCGAGGGTGTTCGTTGAGTAAAGGGAGCCGTCAACATTAAAAAAAGCCCGATTAATAATGAAGAAATTTAAAACATTCATACTAGATAAATATATTGGATTCGTAGAACTGCTTAGCGGAGATTCCGAAGCACGTAAACACGTGAGTGTAAGAGTTATTTTTTATTTAGTATTATTATAACTAGACTAAACCTCAAGGCTACATACAAATTACTTCAATCTAGTCTAGTACTTTTCAATCTTTTCTTCCTCTTTGAAGGATTTATATTATTTATATGTTACAGTTACAACTCGGACTTAAGGTGTTTAAGCAGTTTTTCAGTGTTTGCCTTTCAGTAACCGAATATCCAAATGAGCCATCATGTAATCAATTGTCATTGAACTCTATATGCCCATGGCTGAAGCACTCTTGCACCAACCCTAACACATTTTACACTTACCCTTAAAACAGATAAATGCTCTAGGAGAACTAATCAGAACGTGAAAAAAAAAAAAACTGTTCTAGTTTGGCTAAGTACGATCTATCTAATTCTTAATTGACAAGTATCTCAGTTGTTAATTGACGATTGAGCTAGAGATGTTGCTTTTGCTGTTCATTTTCATTTTCTGTCTAAAACTAATCAAAACGTAACACGACGTCCATTCTTTTACAGAATTGTTCAACTCAAAATCGAACAAATAAAATCCACTGGTGCTTCACATGTCTGAGGAATACCTGCCATGGTGTTTATCAAAGTACCTTAAACCCGGTAAAGTTCACCAACTCTAACATAATTTTAATCAAGTTAGACTTGGCTTCATGGCGTGAAGTTGAGCGTTAATTGGGATTTATAGCTTTGTGAGTAAAACCAACCTAGTATCTTCATGTCACTGTACGTGTAGTGCATATAATTTATTTCTTACATTACATGACTAAAGTTGGTTTGTGTGATAATTTGCATAGGATATATGCAACTATGCAATGCAATGCATAGGATTATACCATATATAATCAAAAAGCTGTTCGCTTTGCTGATGAAATGTATTTTTATCAACAATAGTAAAATGTGTTGTAGTAAGCAAGTAACCGAATATTAAACATATCAAATGTTCCACAAATGAAAAATCACGGGACTGTAGTTTGTTAGTTTTTTGAGGTCACACCAAGGGTATCTCACCGATAAACCGTATCTCCAAATGTAAGACTGAGAGTCGATGAGATCTACGTCAGACTAGGGATGACAACGACATATCGGAAATATCGATAAATATGTTTCGATATATTAGTATCGATACTTTCCTTCGATAAGCAAATATTAGTGGTGTTTGGCTTATATATTTTAAGTTGTATAATGTATGTTAGAGACCACTTTAGTGAAGTGGAAACTCACTCTGACATACACTTTTACAAAACAAGGGGTAAAATGGTGATAGTTGTACCCAACCACAGACTAGAGTTATTTAAAAAGAAAACTTCAGTAATGGGTGCGAAGTTTATAAATGCACTACCTTATAGTATAAAAAATAAATTTGACTCTGTAAATTTTAAATCCCTGGATAAATCATATCTTATTTCGATATCTTTATATTCTTTGGACAAATATTTTAGTTCTTAGTAATAAGGTAATTTAGTTTATACTATAAATTTAGTGACGCTATTTAATGTACAACTCTGTACTGATACAAATAAAGATATTTTTATTTGATAGTATCGGGCATATCGATATTTGGTCCGATATATCGTATCAGCAAATATTGACGTTATTCTCTGTCCTCAAAATCATCAAGATTCAAAAAGAAAAAAAAAGATTGCCTCTTATGCTTACAAAACATGCATTGAAATAATAAAGTAACTTAATTTCGGTTTTTTTTTACATGAGGTTAACGCACTAAAATGTAGTTTATTATAGACTAGTGGGTGGAACGGTTAGCGATCACATACCAATGTTATTACATTGTTCTTTTATAATTAACATAATAATTAAAGTTATAATTATTCTTATTTTGAATTTTTTCCATTCAATTCCACAGACCACAACATGTTTCTTATAGATAAATGTATTTCATTTTTACATTCAGTAGGCTATTATAAATAGTGAGAGCAAAATACGAGTTTATTTTCGGTCATGACATAAGAGTAAGTGCATAATTTTATACAGATAAATAATTTACAATTCGATATATACACTACCGCTTTACAATCACTCGACGGCGTGGTATCAGTCGTCCTACTTTGTACGACCCATATATTAAACACACGTACGACATCTGGTTTTAGTCATCCCAGCTTTGTATACGTCCCATACACTCACTGTATACTCGTACGACGTATATAACAGTCCTTCCACTGCTGGTTATACATATTTAGCGTTCAAACTTAGAAATACAGATTCGTTATTTAAAAGCCTATTTGTAGTTATTGACCTGTTTGTAACTCTACCTTTTTTTTTTTTTAAACAACTCGCCGATTAATAAAATTAATATTTTTTTTAATCACAGCTTGGCTTTTACGAATTTGCATAAACTATTGTTAATATTTCGTAATTAATACTGATGGGTTAAGGGACAAGTCATGGGCAAAGGAAGAGTGTCTACGTGTTCCCCTTACATAAAAATAAATAGCATCTAGTTTATAATTTTTCGCAAAATATGACTATAAATACATCATTATCTTAGTCTTCGGGAGTTGATGTGGTAAACGTGACGGGATCGACATCCGAAGACCAAGACAGTGAGTGTCCATAAACAAGCTTGGATGTATTTTATCTGAAGGATTACAAACTTGTTTTAAAACAAGTCTGCAATAGTTTGACCACTTATTAATTCAAATAAAATGAAACATGATTAAGAATCATGAAGAAAACATGATTAATAGTTTTGATTGGTCTTTTAGGATAACCCCTTACAGAATCAATGTTACACTTACTCCTACAAAATATGCAGTGCACTTAAAACAAAGTCAGTATGATAGTATTCGTTGTGATATTTGATTGGTAGGTATTTAAGAGGTCCCACGAGATGAGCCGAGGACAGGTAGTTTTAGGTGCGACACAGGAGCGCCTCCGAAAAGGGGTGGGGAGGCGCTCCTGAGTTGCACCCCTAGTGAAAATTATTTATGACAACCCCTCAACCAGGTAAGAGGCGCTCCGTTGTTGCGGATTCATTCCACAGTCAGTCTCTGAGAATCGGTTTGCTCATACGTTCTGCTTTGTGTCGTGAACATGTGAACATCTGTGAATCGGTCTAGCGCCTACGTCACACCAGCAATAGGCGGAGCTTCACTCTCAACTCTCGCTGAATAGCATATATAGATTCTTTGTGGGTGGGGTTCTTTTGTTCCAGAGGGCTGCCCAACCAACACTTTAGAGGGACAAGAGGATTGAACGAAAGATCATATACAACGACAGGCATCGTTTTAAGGACTGGCTTCTAAAATTGACATAGAAACAAGAAATTACCATTTTTACCTAATGATGTAAACTATTCGTGAGAGGTCTGTGTTAAAGAAAGGATGATAATGTGTGGGAGAGTGATGGTTTGGCGCTGAGAGACCTCGTAAAAGTATTCCTCCTCTAAATTAGTGAAATGTACAACGGTAAGATGCTTTGTTGTTTGTGAAACATAACAGGTGGAGTGAAAGCTTTTCGGCAAGACACAAAAGACATGGTGGTGGCTTCAGTTTCTTCAATCCAATACCTCGGTACATGTATAGGTAGGTGAATGGGTGGTCAGATAGGTCAATATCAACGTACGCGTATGGGTGGGTGTGTCACTACCGTACGTTTATGGGTGGGCAGGTGTGTCACTACCGTACGTTTATGGGTGGGTGGGTGTGTCACTACCGTACGTTTATGGGTGGGCGGGTGTGCCACTACCGTACGTTTATGGGGGTGTGGGTGTGTCACTACCGTACGTTTATGGGTGGGTGGGTGTGTTACTACCGTACGTTTATGAGTGGGCATGTGTGTCACTACCGTACGTTTATGGGTGGGTGGGTGTGTCACTACCGTACGTTTATGGGTGGGCAGGTGTGTCACTACCGTACGTTTATGGGTGGGAAGGTGTGTCACTACCGTACGTTTATGGGTGGGCAGGTGTGTCACTACCGTACGTTTATGGGTGGGTGGGTGTGTCACTACCGTACGTTTATGGGTGGGCAGCTGTGTCACTACCATACGTTTATGGGTGGGCAGGTGTGTCACTACCGTACGTTTATGGGTGGGTGTGTCACTACCGTACGTTTATGGGTGGGTGGGTGTGTCACTACCGTACGTTTATGGGTGGGCAGGTGTGTCACTACCGTACGTTTATGGGTGGGCAGGTGTGTCACTACCGTACGTTTATGGGTGGGCAGGTGTGTCACTACCGTACGTTTATGGGTGGGTGGGTGTGTCACTACCGTACGTTTATGGGTGGGTGGGTGTGTTACTACCGTACGTTTATGGGTGGGTGGGTGTGTCACTACCGTACGTTTATGGGTGGGTGGGTGTGTCACTACCGTACGTTTATGGGTGGGCAGGTGTGTCACTACCGTACGTTTATGGGTGGGCAGGTGTGTCACTACCGTACGTTTATGGGTGGGCAGATGTGTCACTACCGTACGTTTATGGGTGGGTGGGTGTGTCACTACCGTACGTTTATGGGTGGGTGGGTATGTTACTACCGTACGTTTATGGGTGGTAGGGTGTGTCACTACCGTACGTTTATGGGTGGGTGGGTGTGTCACTACCGTACGTTTATGGGTGGGCAAGTGTGTCACTACCGTACGTTTATGGGTGGTCAGGTGTGTCACTACCGTACGTTTATGGGTGGGCAGGTGTGTCACTACCGTACGTTTATGGGTGGTCAGGTGTGTCACTACCGTACGTTTATGGGTGGGTGTGTCACTACCGTACGTTTATGGGTGGGCAGGTGTGTCACTACCGTACGTTTATGGGTGGGCAGGTGTGTCACTACCGTACGTTTATGGGTGGGCAGGTGTGTCACTACCGTACGTTTATGGGTGGGCAGATGTGTCACTATCGTACGTTTATGGGTGGGCAGGTGTGTCACTACCGTACGTTTATGGGTGGGAAGGTGTGTCACTACCGTACGTTTATGGGTGGGCAGGTGTGTCACTACCGTACGTTTATGGGTGGGCAGGTGTGTCACTACCGTACGTTTATGGGTGGGCAGCTGTGTCACTACCGTACGTTTATGGGTGGGCAGGTGTGTCACTACCGTACGTTTATGGGTGGGTGTGTCACTACCGTACGTTTATGGGTGGGTGGGTGTGTCACTACCGTACGTTTATGGGTGGGCAGGTGTGTCACTACCGTACGTTTATGGGTGGGCAGGTGTGTCACTACCGTACATTTATGGGTGGGCAGATGTGTCACTACCGTACGTTTATGGGTGGGTGGGTGTGTCACTACCGTACGTTTATGGGTGGGTGGGTATGTTACTACCGTACGTTTATGGGTGGGTGGGTGTGTCACTACCGTACGTTTATGGGTGGGTGGGTGTGTCACTACCGTACGTTTATGGGTGGGCAGGTGTGTCACTACCGTACGTTTATGGGTGGGCAGGTGTGTCACTACCGTACGTTTATGGGTGGGCAGGTGTGTCACTACCGTACGTTTATGGGTGGGCAGATGTGTCACTACCGTACGTTTATGGGTGGGTGGGTGTGTCACTACCGTACGTTTATGGGTGGGTGGGTATGTTACTACCGTACGTTTATGGGTGGTAGGGTGTGTCACTACCGTACGTTTATGGGTGGGTGGGTGTGTCACTACCGTACGTTTATGGGTGGGCAAGTGTGTCACTACCGTACGTTTATGGGTGGTCAGGTGTGTCACTACCGTACGTTTATGGGTGGGCAGGTGTGTCACTACCGTACGTTTATGGGTGGTCAGGTGTGTCACTACCGTACGTTTATGGGTGGGTGTGTCACTACCGTACGTTTATGGGTGGGCAGGTGTGTCACTACCGTACGTTTATGGGTGGGCAGGTGTGTCACTACCGTACGTTTATGGGTGGGCAGGTGTGTCACTACCGTACGTTTATGGGTGGGCAGATGTGTCACTATCGTACGTTTATGGGTGGGCAGGTGTGTCACTACCGTACGTTTATGGGTGGGCGGGTGTGTCACTACCGTACGTTTATGGGTGGGCAGGTGTGTCACTACCGTACGTTTATGGGTGGGCAGGTGTGTCACTACCGTACGTTTATGGGTGGGTGGGTGTGTCACTACCGTACGTTTATGGGTGGGCAGGTGTGTCACTACCGTACGTTTATGGGTGGGCAGGTGTGTCACTACCGTACGTTTATGGGTGGGCAGGTGTGTTACTACAGTACGTTTATGGGTGGGTGGGTGTGTCACTACCGTACGTTTATGGGTGGGTGGGTGTGTCACTACCGTACGTTTATGGGTGGGCAGGTGTGTTACTACCGTACGTTTATGGGTGGGCAGGTGTGTCACTACCGTACGTTTATGGGTGGGTGGGTGTGTCACTACCGTACGTTTATGGGTGGGCGGGTGTGTCACTACCGTACGTTTATGGGTGGGCAGGTGTGTCACTACCGTACGTTTATGGGTGGGCAGGTGTGTCACTACCGTACGTTTATGGGTGGGCAGATGTGTCACTACCGTACGTTTATGGGTGGGTAGGTGTGTCACTACCGTACGTTTATGGGTGGGTGGGTATGTTACTACCGTACGTTTATGGGTGGGTGGGTGTGTCACTAACGTACGTTTATGGGTGGGTGGGTGTGTCACTACCGTACGTTTATAGGTGGGCGGGTGGGATTCAATCTAAGTAGGCGTTCTTTCTGTCAGTTGGTAACAATACCATAGTTAAATATCGATCTTGAACGTGTTCTTATCATTAGACATTTGTAGCCATTAGATTGCTTAATATTTATATTTATATAAAGAACTACACTTAGCAATATTTCGTGTTTTTAATATTCAAAATCGATTTCTGTCTCGAAAGACCATCATCAGTTGAAACGAATAAAATAAGGTTATAAAATAAAAATATTTATCTTTAGAATAATTAATTCAACAGCTGATACTATAAAAATTTAAATAAAAATGTAGATGGATAAGTTGTAGATCTTGTTAAATTTTATAATTTTGCATCTTCATGATAAAATCAAACATAATATTTGATTGAAATTTTATTTGATCGTTAAGTAGTAATGATGGGTTTTCTTTTGTTTTTTTTTTTGTACATGTAAAATTTTTTAATAGCATCTAGTTTTTTACTTTTAGGTGCAAAATAGATAATGTCTAAATTTTCTTCAATTGATGAAATATTATGGTTTTCTTGAATTAAATATTCAGCAAATGTTGATAAATTTTAATGTTTATTTTTTGCTATACGTTCCTTGAATCTTTTACTAAAACTTCTTTCTGTTTGGCCAATGTAATATTTAGGACAAGTTGAACATTTAATTTTATAAATTCCAGAATTATTGTATTTGTTTTCATTATTTTTTTAGTAGAGTAGTTATGTTGTAGTATATTTTTTATACTGTTCTTTGTTCTATATGTAATTTTATATCCTTGTTTGGAGAATATGTTATGTAAAGATTTGTTAATATCTCTATGATAGGTCATTGGAATGTAGTTTTTAATTTTTTAGAATTAAGAGTTTTTTGTTGTGTTTATTAATTAATTTACTTATTAAATTTGGATGATATCCATTATCGACAGCAATTTGTTTGATAATGTTGATTTCTTCTTGGTAATCTTCTTCTGTAAGAGGTGTAAATAGTAGTCTATGAATCATTCTGTGGAAGGCTGCTAATTTGTGTGAAGTTGGATGATTGGATGTATTGTGAATTACTTGATTTGTTGATGTTGGTTTACGATAAATTTTGAATTGGTGTTCGTTATCTTTTTTAGTTATGGTAAGGTCAAGAAAGTTTATGTTGTTAGATTTTTCTATTTCTGTTGTAAATCTAAAGTTGGGGTGAATTTTGTTCAGAAAGATTTCTAATAGATCTATTTGTCTTTGGTTTCCGTTGAATATTCATAGAATGTCATCAGCATATATATGATAATATATCATTTTCTTGGCGTAAGGGTTTATTTCAGGGTTGAGAATGTATTTATTTTCAATATAATTGAAGAAAATGTCTGCTATGATGCTTGAAAGTGGTGATCCCATGGCCAATCCTTTATCTTGGGAATGAATATTATCATTATATTGAAAGTAATTTTGATTAAGAGTAATTTTTGTTAATTTGACGATTTCTTGAATTTTCTTGCTGTCTAATTTATTTTGTTTTGCTAAGTTTTCTTCAAGAATAGTTAAACGTTCTTCTACAGGGATGTTTGTGTATAAATCTTTAATGTCAAATGAAATTAGGATATCATTATCAGGGCAATTCGTACTTTTAATTTTGTCGATTAAGTCTGTTGTGTTTTTAAGGGAGCAGTTATTTTCAAGTGCTATTTCATTTTTTATTATATCGTTGAGGGTTTTTGCAAGTTTGTGGGCAGGAGAGTTCATTGCATTGAAAATTGGTCTGATTGGTTCTTGGTCTTAGTGGATTTTGGGTTGACCGTAAAGTTTGGGAGCGTTTGGTGTGAGTTATCATTTATTATTATTATTAAAGAAATGATGTGTTCTTAATCGAGAAGCCTCGATTTATGCACATTGGAAATGTGGTTAAGGAACAGAGACATCTAAGGAAAGTGCATAAAAACACCGAACCATTAAAACGGTTATTATCAGCTAAACAAATCTTAAACAAGATTTTTAATTAGTTCTTTTAGTTTTTTATTATTCAAACCATTGATTAATTAAACCATTTAAGGATATAGTTTCTAATATTGTTGAATAACATCAGAAATACATTTAGGAAGGTTTCGTCCTTTATAATTTTTAAATAATATGATTTAATCTAAAATGTTAGATTTTTTTGTAATGTTAAATTACCATTATCTAAACATCCGACATTTAAAACAAAGTAAAAATATAACTGGATATAAAAAATTAAAATTAAGTGTGGGGAAGAGCAAGGAATAAGACCAGAAGGGCCCGAATAACGCCAATGTTGATCTTCCAGGATATTTTAATCTTCATGTATGTTCCAAATATACTCTGGTTCCAAAATTCCTGATAATGTGTAATTCAAGTCAGAAAGATGTCGTCAAAATGTCGTCAAAGTTACTAAAACAGTCCAAATTCAGTCACGTGAAGAACTTATTATAGTTGAATATATTATTCAAGCACCACTTCACTTGTTTCTTCAGAGGCTACAGTTGGCGGATACCTCCGACGACGACAAAAAAGGTAAAAACGGCACTTGCCCGGATATCAGTTTAGTCTAGTCAAAGAGGAATACACTGACCTGAATTTATTGACCCAGCCTCTGGAAGCATACAGGAATTCTGGAGACTCGAATTTCACAACACGGCGTTTGGTTACTTCCAGGTCGAGGTCCAGGGTGTTTGGCAAGTCGCAGGGGTGAGGGTAAGGGCATATAGGGTTACATTGGGGGAGGCTCCATCGTAACGAAAATTCGGGTCAAAACACTCCTCGAATTTCCACACTTTCACCAGAGCTTTTACCAGCATCATGTTTCAGAGCAGCCGCATATTGTTAAACACGTATTTAATGTTAGTTCACGGAGGATGTTTCCCTTCGCGAAAAACGCTAAAAAACATGGGTTTCTATTTCAATGATTCGGTGCGTAATAATGACCGTGTTGTAACAATTGAAAAGTTATTTGATAGGTGAAGACGTATTTTAGAGGACCCTAAGTTGGTTTTAAAAAAATTGACTATATTTGATTATGTGAAACTTTAAATGTCTTTCTTGATGATTTTACACTGAAAACTGATAATATCAACTTATAGTCCACTAGCTTAGGCATTTAATAACTATACAGTGTTCACTACAACTCATTATAATAATAAACACGAACCGTACAGTTGAAATAGAACAGTATGTTTTGTCCCGCTGACGCTAAGATTGTACGTCTACTAAGGCTGTCTGGAGATGTTCAGCACTGACTTGGCAGTTTGGTAAACGCCCCCTTAGACTGATTTTCCAATATGCCACTCTGGTAGTTTCTCAGAGAAGGCAAATACTGCTATACTAATCGTATAAGCCCTCTGTAACTCCCTATTTATTGTTTTATCAGTGCCACGCGAACGGACCTGCAGGTGTAATTTCTGTTCCAAAAACAGTTTTCCCTATACAACGAGCAGTCTGTGTAAAGTTATTCATCTGTGCCTGAGAGAAATATTTACTTGGAACCCATCCATCAGTTAACGTAATGACAACTCACCGTTTGTTTGTGACGTTAAATAGGTTATTTATTTACAAATAATTGTATCCCTGTATTATGTAAATAACAATAAATAATCGAAACTCAAAAATATTTTGGCTGCATCTATTTACTTATTATATTTGTTTTTTACGGTTTTTGAATGCTAATGTTCAGGTGTTTCATATGAGACTTTTGATTTGCCTTCTCTTTTTTCTGTGCTATTTCTATTTTTCTCTTCTTCATAAGTCTTTTTATTTAAATTATTCAATAGAATATAAAACAGTAGCAGCTTAATTTCATCTTAAATTTGTTAAAATCATTTTCTTTTTTTATAATATCCAGTCAAAATCTATTATAAAAAATGTGTTTGTTTTTTAAGTCCAGGTGAGTGGGTATTCTGTGAATATTATTTCTTGTACTACGAATCTAAAAACTGTCACACTAATTTCTTTTGGATTTTTCTTGATGAATAAAACCGAATCGTAAATTTTTGTCCATATGCTGTTAGAATTTCTATATCTGTTCAATCAATGTTAGCTGATGGTTCAAATTTTAATTTATTAATAACTCTTATGTGTCTTTTTGTAGTATTAATACTCTACTGCTTCAGCCATATAAGCAAATACCACATGAGATATGTAGGCATATGTATGAATAATACATTGTTTTTAGTGTCTTAATATTACATTAAATAACATTCTATAAAGTGCATTATTCCAGAATTTATTGTAGAAATTATTTTGTTTACAAGTTTGATTCACAGTAGTTAAATTTTGGTCTACGAATAAAACCATGGACATTAGTGCCATTTTGTTTTTAAAACTATTTATTATATAATATTATGATATTTGGTGTATAAAAAACAAGAATACATTATTTTTTAGTTTTAAATAATATATTCTTGTATCATTTAAAACCCGTAGATATAGGTCTATTAACGGGTCTATTGTATAATTCTTCTTATAAATAGGAACTATTTTAGAAATTTTTAACTCGTTAGGAAAGATCCAAATATAAATGAAGAATTTATAAGGTGTAACAATATTCTACTAAGGTGTTTTTTAGCTTGTGTTTTTTTATTTAGATAGTGATATCATCCTACCCCATTGAATAATTATTTTTAAATTAATTTTCGATTGGTTACCAAAATCATTGAATGAATAACTCAATGATAAGAGAATTTCAAGCACTTAACTAAACTTTTATAGATTTATCGTATCAGTTTTCACGAAACTAACTTTATGAAATGTCCCTTCAATTAAGTTCAATATCACTCATAGATGTTTATTTTAGTATATAAACTAAAAAAATTAAAATACATTTTCGAAATACTTAATATTATGTCACATCAACATCATTCATCCTATTTATTACAATTGAATTAAAATAAGAATATTGATCGGGAAATCAGTTCATATGGCTTTTATATTCCTTTATACTGGAATTATGTTCCTGAATCCCATCCTGTAAGTCTGGATTCGTTAGATCCGCCGGCTACAAAGGAAGACTACTTCCCATCCTTGGATGTCTTGCAATTACAACCGGATACCGCACTGCTGTAAACCCCTCCAGCTACTAAAACTACAACGGCCATTCGTTTGCGAAAATAGCCCAATTGGGAGGCAGCGTTCAAAAATAGTGGGCTGCTCTCGTGATCTCGGACTCGGCTCTATAATTGGCAGATTGGCGCTCGTAAAGAAGAAACGACCTCAAAACAAAGGCGCTCCACGGCCCTCCAAGCCGAACACTGACCTTTCTTTTTTCGTCACGCTTCGACTTACATCTCAGTAAACTGATAGCATCAAAACGCTATAGCTTCTTAAATCAAAGCTTAATCGAAAACGAGGATCTTTTCCGTTAATTCATTACCACTTGATAAATATTTTACTGCTCTAAAAACTGTCCCTCCAATCATTTTTATGTCTGCTGTGGTATTCATTATCCGCTAGGAATCCGATATCGCTGGCCTCATCTTGTCTCCAGAGAACTTTACACACGCGGAGAGCGCATTCGGCGGTAAGTCAACCATTGGATTTATTAGTTGTGAACAACTTTAGTGTCCACCTAACCTAAACCAACTTAACCTGACTTGACCTAACCTAATCTAACCGTAATTACGATAAAAAAAGTCGTGGTAACAGTGAAGTAACCGAAAAAGTAGTGGTAGTGAATTAACGGAAAAGGTCCGAAAACGAATATATGTTTCGCCAATAGGTGGGACAATAAACAATATTTTCGTCTGGAAGTTGGGACACAAGTTGGGCTGATCAAGACAAAGCGCAACCCTCCTCCTCCAAAAGATCAACATAATGTACATTCATCATGGAGGGATGATTTGAAATTAACGAAGACTTATGAGCATTAGAGGAAAAATAAAATCATAATAAGTACATAATGTATTATAATTATGAAATTAAACGTATGCTTATACAGTACAAAAACACAAACAGAATCAAGAAGGGCCTACGTTCCGGAGAGATGAAAACATAAAATAGATAACCCATCATCGATAGGCTTCCACGGTCTTGTTCATTTCGGCCAGATTGCATTTGTCCATCTTTAGGGCAAGACGATTATGGTCTCTCAACTTATGCTATGTGACCGGGAGTTATTGTGAGTACGCGCATGGTTAGTTTCTATAGTACCTGAGATAGTTTCCGAAACCTGGAACGTGTGGTCCAATCATAGTCTACCTTAGTGACGACATGTAGAGAAAACAAATATATATGTTAAAGGTTAGGTTAGGTTGTTTGTGTTCCGTATTGATTTTGTACCTAACTAAGTTGAGGTCGCTCAAGTGTTATCGGCACGAACGCGAATTCTTTCCGTTCTTAATTCAAATCACGTAAGTGACCGCTATAAAAATGTCAACAATCAACAGTCGCTACCATTTCGTTACTTGTTCGTGTGCACCACTCCCTTCTCCTTATGACGGGCGTGCAACACTTGAAGGAGGAAGTGCGTGTGAAACCTAGGGCAAGGCCCTGCCTGTTGGCCCTCTATTGATTCAAGCCCTCTCTCGGTCAACGACCTCTCCATTTGCATTTTTCTACTTTTTGCGAACCGCGAGAACAGCTGTTCCTGTGAGGGGCGATGATGGACAGGCCGAGGGTTAAAGAACTCTACTTCTCTGTCCTTGAGGGAGAATCTTCTGGGCGATTTCTCTATTTATTAAAGATATAGTGAATTAATCATGCTATTGGTGTAATTTATTAAAAGCACTTTCTGCTTATTGATTAGCCAATATTGATTAGCCAATTTCTTGGCACTTTTATGATAAGATTTCGAAATTATGAGGGCTTACATTACTCGTATATTTTTATCTCATTAATCAAGGCGTTAGAACTCGTATTTTGTAATCGTGGATATATCCGCCCACCTAAATAGTAAAGCTTGTTATCTGAGGTAAAACGTTCTTTCGTTCTGTGGTTGTCATATTATGTATAACATTGAATTTATTACAGAAACTTTCCGGTACAACTAACATCTAATGTTGCCAAGAGAACTGCAATTCTAAAAGAAAACTTTCAGTAACACTATATTGTATATGATTTCTTAAGACTAAGTTCCGTATAATGATGAACAGAGCATTGCACAGACAATCGACTATTGCTATCAGATAAATTATTTTTCAACTCTAAATGATATTTACAAAGAAAAAACTAAAGAAATCGCAACGCCACAGTTGATCTGAACAATAAAAAGCCCTCCATTCATGGTATTTTATTATTTCTCAACGAAACTCCCTTTGAATTATTTTATAAATACTTTTTTTAATCTGATCTTTTGACTCGGCTAAGGTTAGTTTTACAGATTGGTAGCCTACTTCAATTGATTAAGCATCTTTAGTGAAGGAATTTTTGTTTTTGACAAAAAATTTTACTAAGTGGAGGGACTGTATGGATTTATGGAGGCGGTAAGAAATGGGTTTAGCTTGAAACAGCAGACTATATATTTTTTGTTAGTTCGAAACACGATGATTAAAAATGTATAAAGATGGAAAATAAAAGTACTTGTTTGATTTAAAAATACATATACATTATCTACTAATATCTATTTAAAAATACATATACATTATCTACTAATATCTATTTAAAAATACATATACATTATCTACTAATATCTATTTAAAAATACATATACACTATCTACTAATATCTATTTAAAAATACATATACATTATCTACTAATATCTATTTAATCCAAACATATTTATTAGAGCTTTCTTTTGTAATGTAAAAATGCCTGCCGTTCTTTTTATTTCAAATCCCCAAATGGGGATAGCTTATGACAGATTTTTATTTAAGTACAACAAACTTACCTTTCCCTCAGAATATTGCACTGTAGAAAGCTGACAGTCTTATGATGATAAAAATACCATAATTCATCACTTGATGCCCGTTAAATAATGTAAAATTGCTCTACTTTATAGTTGTTATATATATTACAATTAGAACTATATAAGACCCCAATTTAAGTAGATATCTGCTTATTCTGTGATTTTACTATACCTAGTCTAACAGACTTAAATTTCCATTACTAGCGATGTATTTTGTTACACTGAACGTCTTTACAGTGTATTCAGTATATTCTATTTCGATAGCAATCATTTTCCTACATTAAAAACAGACTTGACAACTTTTTTAACACATCGATACATTAATAAAATAAAGTTTAATAAGCACAGAAATGAAAGATATTTCAAGATTTAATCTACTTGGCCCTATAATGCTTGTAAATGTTGGCAAATCGAATCTCAGTTTGATTATGAACACTGTGGTCCAATAATTTATGTTTCATTTCATTACCTAACTCCAAAAGATAGTCATTACTCTTTAAGGACAAAACCATTCGTCAAAGCGTTAAGCGACAAACGGTTTATTGAGGTGCATGCGACCCGCGGTAAAGCCGTTCAATCGGGCCTTGAATCCTCCACGACCCGAAGATTAGAGGGCAACAAACCCGGGTAAAATATCTGCGGCGCAGTATGCGACGCTGGTCGTAAATCAGGCGCGGCACAAAGAGGCCGTCGGCGCGCCGCAACACGAAATTTCTTGCGTTAGGCCGTGGCACGGCAGGACCGGTCGGGTAGGTCAGCATCGAGCAGAGTGTTTCGGTTGCAAAAACTAGTGCCCGCCGTCCTACGGGACCATAAAAGAGTCAATGGCTTCGGCTTGGTCAAACAATGCAATGCGCCTCGAAACGCCGCACGTACACCCCGCCCCCCGCCTCCCCCAGCCAGTGGGAGCGAGTGCATCGGAAATGCACCCATTGTTGTCGGGAAGAGCGGTTAATTTGCGTACACCCGGTCATATTTGATAGCAGGCTGTTATGTAGGCCAATTAGTTATTGTAATGGGCCTACAAGAAAGCGATGAAAGCAGCTGGCTAACACGAGCACTGGTGGGGTATGTACGGGAACACAATTCGATTGCATAAAATGACTGATAAAATGACGATTTTACCCCTTACTTGTTTGTAATTAAAAGAATATAAACCAATCACGTAATTCCGTGGGTTCGCGATGAACCAACCTAAAATTTACTCTTTAAGGACAACCATTTTCTACTTAAAAACAAAATCTTAAAAACCATAATAGTACATGTATAAATAACATTTCTATGAATAAGTTTACTACGATATTCAACTTAATAGGCATGATTTCAATACAACCATCAAATCGCATAAACTATTGAAATATTCAGGTACAAAATAAATAACCTTATTTTAAATAATGTAACGTTACAATGAGTAAATACTGCCAAAACACTATAAACAAACCAAAACACATAAACCAGGGGATATATCCAGTTGCAAAACTACAGTAACAACATTTATATAAAACGTCTAATAACAATTTATATACACAACAAATTCTAAATATACACGTTAAAGTCAACCGGCCGCTCCGGGGGTTTCGACCTCCGGGCTAACTACAGTACGTATTATAGTTAGAGCTACTGAGGAGACCGAGGGAGTGGAATATTATGTGTGTTATACAAAGTTTTGCAAACAACGGTACTTTTGTTTCCCACGAAAAATAAGCGAAGGAAGCTTTCTCGTCAGACGGACCGAAATTAAGATAATGTTAGTTTCATATTCCATGGTGTGCGAGAAACGTGTAGATCGTAAATATGCACTATTGACGCAATTCTAAGCAATTTCCTGACAAATCTCGTTCTTGTTCTTATCAACATGGACTAATCAATAAATATAATATTGAAATGTCAACAAGAATATAAAAAGAAAATAGTTCAATTAATAAACATGAATTCATTTTTAGTAGAACAAAGATAAATATATCTATAGACATGAAGAAATGCCCGTAATTAACATATGTTGGGTTATGAATGCGTGATATTCATGTTACGCATGATATTAAAAATAATAAAGGCAAATGTCACATGAATAAATAAAACACAAAAACTCGTTCAGCACGAGCCAGTTGTACCAGCCAAATGAAATTATTTGAGACACATCTACATGCCCAACACTGACCCTGACTGACAAACTTTAACTTTTCCACTTGTCTGACATTGCTTGATTCATCAATATAACTCGACTTTGTAGCTTCAGTGTTAGTGTCATGTTAAGGATGGTGGCTTAGGGTGGGAATCCCCTTTCTGCAATCAATCTTTACCTGAGGTTAACTAATTTATTTGTTCTTGTGCTCTAAATATTTTAGGTAATAAAATGTTTTTGTACGAAAACAACTCTATATTCTAGTCAGCAAGAGTTGAGAGTGAAGAGCTGGCGTGACGTAGGGACTAGGCCGATTCACATGCATTCGTTTGTTGCTGTAGTGATGAACTGTCCTTTCAGTCTGAGCCTGACTGACTGACTGCGGACTAGGGATGCCAATGAATCAGTCATGTTGTAAATCAAGGGTCCACGTGTACACCTACTTTTTATTGGCAGGCACTCTTGTGACAGCGACAGTCTAGGCGGAGCCTCAATCTCAACCCTCAGCGAACAGCATATAGTAACGTATTTCATGTCCAAAATACTATAGTCTGATTCGTGCTTCCTCAGGACAACTAAATACAAAATGGATTTGTGCTCAGTGTGTTATGGTATGTAAAGCAAAGATGAAACACGGTTTCCAATAAGCTCTAACTTGTCTTGACTCGGAAATGACTAACTACGATAGAGAGTTTCAGCTTGACTAAGCTATGAATAATTAGGAAGTTATGGCGTTTTGATGGTATCAGTTTACTGAGATACAAGTCGAAGCGTGACGAAAAAAGGAAAGGTCAGTGTTCGGCTTGGAGGGCCGTGGAGCGCCTTTGTTTTGAGGTAGTTTCTTCTTTACGAGCGCCAATCTGCTAATTATAGAGCCGAGTCCGAGATCACGAGAGCAGACCACTATTTTTGAACGCTGCTTCCCAATTGGGCTATTTTCGCAAACGAATGGCCGTTGTAGTTTTAGTAGCTGGAGGAGTTAAGAGCAGTGCGGTATCCGGTTATATCCAAACTCACCAACTCATGTGTCAGTTATGTGTTATATGTTATAAGGGAATCCGCTTCATCTACCAACATCTCTTAACTGCCAGATATGTACTATATTAATTAATTGATTAGTTAATTATTTGTACTTCACAATAAAATCTGTCACAGCCTACCATAAAGAAGAGATGCAATACCAATGGTTCTATACAGGGCATTCAAAATCTATCACTTTGGCCTACAGACCAGGAGGACGTGCTGACTACTGTAAGCTCTTTGAAATCTAAAACATCTGCTGGCTTTGATGAATTTTCCTCAAAACTAGTCAAAGAATTCAAACGAGCTAAAAGCACCTATAACAAAACTAATAAATCTATCCATCTCCCAAGGAGTTTTCCCAAGTCAACTAAAAATAGCTAAAGTATATCCGAAACTCAAGATAACTATCGACCTATCTCAATCTTCCCTACCATATAAAAAATATTTGAAAAAGTTGCTCTCACAAGACTTATGAACCACTTACTAACGAACAGCCTACTTCCTGTAGAACAACATGGTTTCATAACGGGACGCTCAACAACAACAGCTGCAATGAACTTATAGAACAAATGATAAAATCCATAGAAACCGGTGATACTGCAACTGCAATATTCTTAGAGTATAGCAAGGCATTTGACAGCCTCTGCCATAACACTTTAATCACAAAGCTAAACAATATGGAAATCTCGGGACAAGCGGCACAGTAGTTCAATAGCTATTTAGTTGATAGAATGCAAACAGTTGACATTACAACAGTCAACAATGCCCTAACTCAAAAACTATATCAAACAAGATGGTGTTGAACAGAGGAGTCCTCAAGGGTCAATACTTCAAGGGCCAGTACTCTTCATTATCTATGTGAGTGACTGAGTGATCTCCCCTAGTTTCTTGCCAATTACTGTGACTCGTTGATGTACGTAGATGATACTGTGCTCTTTCTACAGAATCAAAAACCTGAAACCTTAGAAATAGTTTCATTTATAGCACTTAATATGGTTCAAGAATACTGTCAAGCCAACAATGTATTCTTAAACGAAAAGAAAAGTCAACCTCTTTTTGTAGGAAGAAAGAAAGATACGGCAAGTGAAATACCTGAACTGATGAGAGTTACAGAGGCAAAATACTTAGGAATAATTATTGATGACCAGCTATCCTGGAACTCTCATGTAAACCAACTCTGCAGAAAGCTAAGCTCTTCTCCTTACGTCCTGAGAATACTAAAACAGGTCTTTGACTTGGACACAGTCCGAACTGCTTACTTCTCCTTATTTGAATCAACTATAAGATACAGTCTACCAATCTGGGGAAACACCTCTGCAGTGCCATAAAAGTGCTTTTGTTCTCTTTTAACCACTTTCAACTCTGAATATATACATCCATTTTTATGCCTTATGTCATTATATTTCTGACATGCTTTTATATCATTTTATGTCTGTGATATATTTTTTATATCATTTTATTTTTGTGACTTGTTTTTACATAATTTTATCTCTGTAACATGTTTTTATAATCAATTTGTACCTTTTATTATAAAAACTTACTAAAAATGTTTATTTTTTCCTATGTTTTAAAATATTAAATTTATCTTTAAAAATTTATTTAGGTTAGTGACGAAAACACTGTTCTTCAATGATCATGTGAATAAAGTACTATTGTATATTGTCTATAAACTTTATTTCAATTCTAAAATTAAGTAATAATGGTTTCACGTTAAAATATATCTTGTACCTATCATATTTATTTTCGTTGCTTCAATAATGACCGAGGGACAAATCGTTAAAATAATAAAACTTTTATTATTTTAACACTAGAACTCCAATTTAAATATTTTAACAGAATTTTGATGTGGAAAATGTTTAACTGTCATCAAATTATAAAATGGCAAAATTTTAAAAGGTAAATATATTGAAAGAAAAATCACGTTCAATCTATATAATATAGTACCAGGTTCTTCATTAAATAGAATGAACGTAATTTTTCTTTCAATATTTTAACCTTTACAAATTTTGCCATTTTATAATTTGACAACATTGAGATATTTTCTACAACAAAAAACTTTTAGAAGAACCACCTGTATTATATACATGGTGGAAAAAAATATGGAAACCATGTATATAATGGTCCCATAGATAATAATCCAATCGTTTAATTTTAATTGAATAATTGTTTTATATAAAGTACAATTTCTGATCAGAATAATTTACTTAAAACCATCAAATAGAGGAGTTACTTATTATTCAAATGACCGCTACTCTGGGAAGGATAAACATTTCGAAGTCCGGTTTGCGGCAATTAATTTCTCTTTAATAGACCTTTCACTTGATACCAAACTCAACCTAGGCTTACGTTGAAGATTTTCGTTCAACTCCTCGTGGGCCGTCTCGCTGAAGAGATGAAATTTCGCTTATGGCGTAAAAAAAGTATGTTCTTTGTAACCATGATCATGTACAAGATTTCACTTGTACAGGTGAAGTCATACAGGTGAAGTCATACAAAAGTTGTGAAAGCGTTTCCATTTTCCCCACCCTGTACAGTAAAGGACCTACTACATGAAAGAACCGCCTGCATTATATATAATGCAGGACCTACTACATTCTTAGAATGAAGGGCCTGCATTATATAGAAATAAAAACCACCTGCATTATCTATAACGAAGGACCTACTACAGTTTATAGAATGTAGCACCACCTACCAACAAGATATTTAATTTTAATTTGATCTGTTTCTTTTGCAGTTGAAGTAGTATTTATGACTTTTCCTTACAACGTTCGGGTCTACTTTAATCGTGATGAAACTGGATTACTTCAATTAGGAAGCTAGCTAGACCTAAACTAACATTTGGTGGCTTAAGGATACCTCGAATAATGTGGCTATACTTGTCAGTTTATTAAGCATAAAAACTAATTGTAGAATATACTATATATGGGCATTCTCAAGGGGGATATTGGACATTCCTGCAAGTTATTGTTAAATGCTTGGCGAGCCAACCCAGTAACAAGAACAAATTGCAATACCTTTTAATTATGAATCCATCTCGGGAAATTTACCGCCCTCCCTTGGCCGTTAAAGGGTGGTGACTCAAGAAAATACCTGATCTGCTGAAAATATTTGTGCCCGATAACCTCCGGCATGTGAGGAATGTTCGTTTCTCAGAATATGGATTGTGTGGTCAGGATATTAAAAGAGCTCATTAATTATTTTACTTGGTTTTTGTTATGACTAAATTCCTGAAAATAAAAATCTAGTAAGAGAGCTCACCGTTAATTCTTGGGGGAAAACCACATCCCTTTAATAACTTGATACGTTTGCTGCATGAAGAGCCTTAGACATTATTATCCTAGGTAGGTGTTGTGGAATAGGTAGGCACGTGGATGGGTGGGTGAGACAGCCAATACCAACGTACGTATATGAGTAGGCGGGTGGGTGAGTCAATCCTATCGCACGTGTATGGGTGGGTCAGTACCACCATGCATGTACGAATGGTGTGGATGGGTGGCAAGTATCATTATATTTGAATTGTACAGTTAGTAGATAAAACTGACCTTCAATATTCTCGGCCTATTTGAACGTTTAGAGTATATTAGAGGTCATAACATGGGTTACGTATGCACAGGGGTTAGGATCAACAACCTACACTCATTAAATATGGATATATCTAAGGTATATTTGGGTGAGCGAACAAGTTTTAACTATTTTGGTTTCCTAAAGAGTTGTTATATTTGTTGCATATTAAAACGAGTGCCCTAACAAATGTCATAATATGTTGGCTACTTTATTTTATTGGGAGGAGAGCTTAACCCCGGATCTGTTCGGTAAATTTATTCGGCAGAGTAAGGGAGAGAACCAGTGCTGTACAAGTGAATAAATATTATCGATACTCCAGTCTCCAGCTCATGCACACAACAAGTGTTCTTTGAGGACAGGTTTCGAACCTGTGTTAGCCCTTATTCATGCTCAAAAACCTGACGCCTTAGACTACTCGGACACAGGCTCTCCCTAAGTACTTCCTTAGTATGTTGTAAGAATTATTGTTATTGGGATTAATACCCATAGTCCATGATGACGAGTGAAATAATGAACCTGTCATGTGTGGTTGTCGTGAATTCAGGCGCCAGTCTATCCAGTTGCACACGTTGTGTGGAGGGTTGAATTAAGTTTCTCCCATTTATTTGTACATGGCATCGTACATATATGTTGTGTAGGACCTATATGTACACCCTCAGTGGTATACACGTACAGGGGTATTAACCCACCCACCCACTCCTACACTTACAGTAGTATTGACCCACCCACCCACCCCTACACTTACAGTGGGATTGACCCACCCACCTTACACGTACAAGGGGAGTGACCCACCCACCCACCCCTAGAAGTACAGTGGTAGCGACCTACCCACCCACCTTATACTACAGTGGTAGTGACCCACCCACCCACCTTCCACGTACAGTGGTAGTGACCCACCCACCCACCCCTACACGTACAGTGGTAGTGACCTACCCAATCACCTCACACGTATAGTGGTAGTGACCCCACCCACCCACCTCACACGTACAGTGGTAGTGACCACCCACCACCTCACACGTACAGTGGTAGTGACCCACCCACCCTTACAAGTACAGTGAGAATGGTGGGTGTGACGCCTTAGACTGACCATAAAGTTGTGTTTATAACATTACTTTCTTTATTTATGGAAAATAAACTAAACTGTAATGCGTAATTGTTACGGTATCCTAATTATTTTGCAAAAGGCTTAAGTTTTGGGGTTATACAACGGAATCTAACAGTATTAAGAATAGTAATGGTTGGCTATCAGTATTTGTGGGCTTTACGGGTGCTGCTTCGGAGAAGAATAATGTCCTACAGTTGAACGTCAGACAGTTCTATGACGTGATTTACCAACTGGATATTGAGCGTTGAGTGGCAGATAAATAGTAGGAATTCCTTACTAAATTTTAGGATGAATCAAATTTGTGAAATTTGTCACTAAAGGGTATAATGGTAGTGGTAGTATACAAACTATTTGAACGTGTACTGCCAGTCCACCATAAATGTACCCCATTCAATTTTCAAACAAACAGCATTGGAGGCAATTATGAAACGAGGAAGGGCGACTAGCTGCAGAGGCGGAAGACAGGACTACCAAAGGCACGATCAATTAGAGGAGTCGATGAATCGACGGGACACTATCGTGATCGTGTCGAATGTATCGACTGGTGAGATTGTCGATAACGGTCGATTCAGCCGCCAGAAAGGCTGAGTGGAGCGGGAAGACCGGTTCATGGACAAGACAGGATGGAGTTCGGGAGATGAGTAGAGAAGAGCGCCGGAGCTTGTAGCATGATCAAGGAAGGAGAGGACATTGAACGTGAAAGGCGCTAATCCAATTTACCGTTGTACAACTAACTTTCCTTGGTACAAAATGTATCGTTAGCTGCTAACGAGCCTCTAAACATAAATCAGTTAAACAATTTCAAACATCACAAATCCGTGAAGGATTTAAGTTTAAAGTATGTCTTATTTTAACAGGTCAAGTTAGGGCTAAGAACGACTCTGAACCACCACCAGTTCGAAATCAATTTATTTATTTTACATGCACAATACAGGTTATTTACCCAATTACACTGTGCATGTTCAATGAAAGAAGACATGCAATTAATTTAAAGTCCACGATTTCATGTCCAGTCCAGTGCACATACATAATTAACACTATTAACACAAGCAAACAAATAAATAATAAATAGCATAACAGTAACAGTGATAATAAATAATTATAAATATCAATCAATATACAGTGATAATAAAATCAATATATTGCCATCCCTAATACCTAAAGGAGTAGGCTCAAATTAGACCCCTATCTTAAAATTTGAAAAAAGTAACAATATGTCAACTTGCCAATAGTAACACAAATTTGTATACTCATCCATCACATAAATCAAAATATAAATCTGTATCAGAACACTGTAAATAATATTCTACATTTTTTAAACCTAATCCCCTAAAACACACGGTGTTTCGTCACTACCAGCGAAAGGAGCAAAGAAATAATCTAACAGCTGAGATAGAAGGTGTTAAAGAAAATTACAACTCTCAAACGCCATTACACACATCACCACAATTACCGCATTAGAAGTGCAATTACACTGTGTTAGTGGCGAGAACAAGACGTATTACAGGGCGGGCAACTTCATCAGGGGCTACACCTGACGTATTCATCTGCTGTTGAATGATTGATCGATCTGACAGCGATGATCGACTGTCGGAACAGATTGTAATCGTATCTTTAGTGAGATATACAACTGCCATAGGGGTTGTAGACTGATTGTTAAATGTTATGTCCCATATTAACTACACAAAAGACTTCCAAAGCTAACCATAACTGCGATCTGTCTTTATAGACGAACCTACTATTACCGATAGTATTTTTCTGTAATAATAAATTGCATATTCAACTCCCTAACCACAATCTTAAATGCCTTGTACACAAAGAGGGTGGGGTGGGAGTACCTTTGGAATAGCTCCAAAACTGACCCAGTTGAAGTACAGTAACAATGATTTAAGTTAAAATTTATAATATTAAAATGTACTAATCTATTACTGTTACCTGATTTCATTTTTAAGTGTAGTAATCAGTTTTGTTATAAGATTATTAGGCCTATATTACTGCATTTTATGATATTGTGGTTTGTCTTATTGTTTTTATTGTCGTACCTAAAATGTATACACGTGTATATTTATGTAATTGTTGTTTTGATTTTAGTATTTATTAATATTTTTTATTTCTTTTGAGTGACTTTTCACTTTATAATTATTTATCATATTATTCTTAGTATTGTTTATTATTTATTAATTTTAACACAGTTCGACATATATTATTTCAAATTCATATTCACGAGATATTTAGGTCTATGTAAAATTATGCATTGCTGCAATATATACCACTACAAATAAATAAATAAATGATACATAGATATTTATGATATACGAGAATATTGGTAAGTTATTTCAATATAGCATTACGAAATTATACGATATGGTGTCTTGCTTGAACTTAACAACCAAGCGTAACTAAGCAGTGACAAAATACAATCAGTACTGTACGGCAGCACAATACAATACACTGTACTTTGTATTGTTCAGATCGCCCTTAAGACCTGTTTCGCTACTGTTTATTACATTATTACAATTTTTAAAGTATGTAAAATAATTTATAACTTTAGAGATCACATAAATGAAGTCGAGTCTATCTACTATTCCATGAGTCATCGTGTTCGGAGAGTGAGCGGGTAGTCTAAAGGAAAGTTAATATTGTATTCTTTACTTAATTCAAATAATGACACACTGAGAAAGTGCAGATATAGATACTCGTATGCCACAGAGAAGAAAGAAACAGAGGTCGCATCTAATAGTGCGCTTTATGTGCGACAAGTAGTTATTTCTCCAATTTGACTTGCGGAAGTTAGAGCCAGCATCTTGTCGATCCCTCCCTTCATTCCTCTTAAAATCTCAATTATAAACAAATTAATTACCACTACAGATGTATAAAAATGTAAATTAGTTTAAATCTATTTATAGCTGCCTTTTAGACGTTCGCTGCAGCCGTAGCGACCTCTCTCTCTTTAGTGTCTTGGGTCTACAGCTTTAACTTCTCAGAGATATATTCCCTGAGTTTCAGGATTAGATTAAAAACTATATCAGACATTTGCTTACGAAAAAAGATACCTACTATCGTATATTCAATTGACAGACAATTTTCTAATAGCTGAAAGTCTATAATAAGAATACAAAAAGTGACAATTTCTGCCAAACAGCATTATTAGCTGCTAATTAGCCTCTAAAAATGTAATAGTTAAACAATCTAAAACATTTTGAAACCGCGAAAGAATTAAATTTAAAGTGTGTCTTATTTTAACAGGCGAAGTTAGGGCTAAGAACGACTCTGAACCACCACCAGTGACCGAGCAGGCATGCAAGGATGGATCGCTGAAATGGTCACCCATCCAAGGAACAGCCACGCTCGTTGTTGCTTGATGTTATCTTGCGATAACGTCAGACCCTCAGGTCAAGGCCGCTGGCAGCTGGATTAACTATTCATGTAGCGTAATTTTACGTAGAATTTGGCGAAACCCAAATCTTATTTTTAATTTTCTTTATTAGCCTACAGCAAAATAAAAAAACAAGAACGAAATCAACTTATTTATGACAAAGCAAACAACGTTTATTTAGATATTTAATGACAGTGGTAAATACGCACCATACATCGATACAATCTTCGTTACTTTGCATGGATCGTAATTCAAAACCACACGCCAGCTTTACAACTGACTTTTTCATTCATCAACATTAAGTGGTAATATAAACTTAGTTATAAACAAGATTACAAAAGGTTTAAGTTCGCTCTAGTACTTTTATTACCAGCCATAACTTTTTAATAAAGACATGTATTACTGGGACGAACTAAAAATGTAGGCCTAATAGTTAATTTTTATTTAATAAACATAATCTAATGACTTAACCAGATTGTCGATATGATTTTTTAATAAGGCCCACTGACTTTACGATTAAAATATTAAAGAATTTAAAACAAATTACTAAAAAATTAGTGTCAAGTTAACTAGAAAATATAATGTACATTATATCCTTAAAAGGAAAACGTTTCCATATTTATTCATTAGTCATTAGTAAGACGTCGATCGTCAAGATACGGGCGAATATGAGGGAAAGAATGAGTGTGATGAACGAGTGTAGTCATCGTTACTAACTAAGGTCGACTGTTCCTCAGAAAGGCTATTTATTAATTGCCCAATATCTAAAGCAGCTAAGGGACCTACAGCTGTACGTGGAATTTTAACCACGTAGTGTCGGTCTATTTTCAGCTATCTGACAAGCCTGACACTCAGTTCTCTTCTTAACACATCATCTGAACCTTGACTACCGTACAACATGGACACCCCAGGCTTATCAGGGTCTCGTTGATGGCAACCATTGAGCGGACACCGTGGTTTTGATTTATTAACAACATGTAGATAATTAATTTTCTGACAAGCTAAGACTATTTAGCCTACTAAATTGGGATACTCAAAACTATTTCAACTAGTGTGAAAACCTACCAGGCTTGGACTAAGAAGAACCCTTCTTACAGTGCAAAAAAATACATTAACCCCAATGTTGTATCATAAACTAATATTACATTGCTCTTGGGCTGTACTCATTATAACACTTATAAAATCTACTAAAAACATTATTTACTACAGTTGAACTTTTAAAATATCACCGATATTGCTTATTTTGAAGTCCTCCCCAAATAATTGTAATCACAAATTGCCTATTCCCTTAAAGCCTCGAGACTTCACATGTTAGTTCATCCTTACGCAGAAACTACCACGTGTGTATTTACTTGTATACTGTCTAACAATACACTCTTGTAATGAAAGAACTATTTCTTTAAACTGTTTTGGCAATGAATCAATGCGACAAACTTTAAAATGTTTGTCATGATCATGTAAACGTGGAGTCATTTCTTAGTTTTACTTCAACTGATTTCTCTACTTTTATATCATTTTTGTTTCCCAGTAATACCAATTGACATTTGGTATGTAAATATTGACCTTAGTATATAATTTAAGAAAGTAACAGCTAATGTTGAAAGTCAGGCTGCTTTCTTATTTTGCTATCTTGGCGCGGCCGCTGCTAGGTCGACCTTGTTGCGCGGCAGCCTAGAGTGAGACAGAGAATGACAGGACAGAGAGTGCAGAGCGGCCGGCCGGAAAGAGAGGGAAGGTTACAAACTGCCATAAAAATGAGAGAGAGAAAGGAAACGGGACATGGGTAATGGGTTGAGAGAGGGGTAAGTGGCAGAAATTCTCAACCAGCGCTGCATATCGGCAGCCGCGCTAAGCTCGTTTCGACCTATACAGCAAGTCCGACTATTTCCCTATCTCTTTTCGCTTCTTATAAATGAGTATCTATTGGTCATACTCCTACAATATAGTATATGTGTTAGACATCCATTGTTTATATTTCCCAGTATTGTTGATATCAACCACTTCTCTTTCCATTATTTCTTCGAATCTATTCCATCACTTTTTTAATCCCGTATTTCTCTCTCCGTTCCCACTACATACACTTTTCTATTCTCATTTAAAACTACATCCTCCTCTCGCTTTACTTCCTTAAACTCCACGTGGTTGTTTCTTGTACACTTAAAAGTACGTACGTGTTTCATTATACTCTGTCGCGAAGAGAACGGAAACACTCATATTGTAGTCGAATTATGAGAGCCTTTTTGCATAGCAGTTCTGGAAATTCTTACGAAAAATCATAATTTTTAAGTTTATAAGCTGTAAAAATAAGTAATCGAATCTAAGTATCCCAAGATCGTACTATAGTCTGAAAAATTAATTTGACAGTTTTTGTTTCATAGTATTAAAATAGTGTAATATGCATAGTCGCGAAACATACTTCAGAGAAAAATGCCAACTGGCTGACGCTAGCGATCTTAGTAGTCGTAAAGCAGAGCTACAGCATCTCTCCGCTAGATAGCATGGCAGTTTACTTATGTTCCAACACAATTAATTGAGTGTAAATATTCAAATCAAATCGATTAGTTGTTATGCCACCGCTAAGATCGCTTTGTTGTTAAGTAAAACGACTGAGTTTCACTACTGTATGTTAATATTATACTGTGGAATAGATGAGTTTTCCAAATACGTAGTAAATCGACTAGAATGATAGGCGAAACAAGTGCAGTAGTTCTCACTTGAAGCGTGCAATTACATTGAAGGAGAGGCGAGAACAAGACGTATTACCGGGGCGGGCCACGCGTAGTGGACTACGCCTATCCATTTGTTTGATTGATTGTTGTGTCGGTGATGATTTGACTTGTGATTGTTCAACTTGTCTGCTGTTTATTGATTGTTGTTATCGTTCTCTGCTCGTTGTACTTGGGAATGGAGATATACACCTATTGTTATGCCATGTCTTATTAAGGTTAAGTTAGGTTAACACTGTCACTGTTACACATCTCTCAGAGTTACTGGATTTCGGAAACGGAACTGTTTCCTTCGCGTTTAATGAACATCGTATTATGAATAATATTCCGTTTTTGTAGGGAACAGTTTCTGGAGGGGAAAATGATAGCACAAAACAGATTACATTAAATTACGTATTTCGATCAGTGTTGGCTCTTTATTTTAATTAATTTATTAATATTTACATTTTATTATTTTATTGGACTTCTTTATATCATAATATTAGACATTATTTGTGTAGTGCCGGGAGACAGTACGGCACTAAGATCGATTTTTAAAATGTCCTATAAATGTATTAGTGTATACACTACAGGAGGTATTTTCAATTATAACACGTTACTCTACTTCATTCTAACACAAATTCGCAGAAAGAATCTACTTAATGTTTATAATACGTTTACCACGTATCACAAAAAAATGTTACCCTGTTAAAATTAGACAATGGATAAAGTTGGTTAAGCCGACATTTGGCAAATAAATTCCTCACCTAGAACTCCATTTTTACTATTTATACAGTTGGGCTTTTAAAATGCTGATGAAGGTATAAATCTTTCTTTTCGGAAAAGAAAAAATAACAAATTTTTATAGAAATTTAAATGTAATAATAATCACATCTTACTTAATTTTTCGTCATTTTCGGTAATCTAGCTTATTTCCCTACCAAATGACAGTTAACCTTCCAATGCAAATCGACAAAACGTCAAATTTTTCGTTTTGGACTAAAATTAAGAAAAAATGCGATGCTCAAATGTTACCAATCTCATACAACTTCCATACAATTTGACTTTTTCCTGTAAATTTCTTTTTTTAACCGATTCTATCCCTTTTTTTGTGGAAAACGATAGTTTATACACGAGATCTCTTTGAATGAAATGACATCGTGTATGATCTATTTAACAATGGATGTGATCATGCGTCCTAAAAAAGTGAAAATTAAACAACGGACATGTCGACCACATTTTAGTTGATCGCCAGATCTGGTTGTATTTTGAAAATGCTATTTCTTGACGTGGAACTTGATTTAATTGTTATTGCTGTGAAACTAATTAATTGATGACAGGGGATACAAGAAAAACAATTGTTTCAGGTGAAAGGGCGTCATGATACAGTAGAACAGCGCAAAACATGTTCAAGGCTTACACTGCAAAATGTTCAAGAGAACATCAAACACCAAATAAAGTTCACATGTCAACGAATTAAAAGAGAATAAATAATGGGGGAAAACACTCACACGACAAAACAAACGAAAAAACAAAATCACATTAAATGACTTTTATTTAATGTACATATGAATGAGGAATGTTTCTATAACTTCATAAATTTTGCAATACTCCGTAAAAAAAAACTTGGGAAAAGGAAATAAATAGTTATTGTAACGTAATTAATTTATATTTTATCATTCAGGAACTATTTTCGTTTAAAAATGTCAATATCTTCTCTAAATTGTACGATTCATTAGGAAGAGTTAACTTGCCTACTTGATTTACCAACGCAGGTGAATGAAAGAGAACAAGGTTACAGCGCTTTCTGTGGGGGAGAGGACAAACTACTTGTGTACTTGGCTGAAATCCGCACAAATAAACAAATATTTCAGAGGATATACTGTACAATATTATTATTACAGAGTTCTCATTACTGTATAACATTATTATAATGGAAATCTGGGTTTGCCTGAACTAATAAAATTTATATTACATCAGGTACATATGCAAGTTTATAGAACACTTTAAATAAACCAATTATGATATCCAAATTATACATAGCTGATGTGTTAATAAAATATATTTTTTGCCGGAATCAACTTGTACATTTTGATAATCTCTCAACAAATATTTTTAAAGAAATTGTGCCTTTTGTCATTTAATCGAAAATATGGATTGTTCTTGGCACTTTTATAAATTTCAAGTCGTTCTAAGGTCGAGATTAAATTACTTTCCTTGCAAGTGTGAAAGATTTTAAAATTTCTTTATTTTTTTGAAAGTGTGGCCTGATAACTATGTGCTTATCCTATGGGCTAAACTGTATTTATAAGCTCCTCGCACCAGGGGCATTCTTTTATTTTGCATGAGTTAGTCTGTAGCGTCACAGGAAAAAATTTGCTACCTTAAAAAACCCCGTTACTGTCGGCACAGAAATTACGTGTCGTAATACTTCGGACCAGTAACATCTCGGACCAGGTAACATTTCGGACCCGTTCCACGAACTGGAGCTTGGAATATACCTGACTACCTCCTCCCCAGTAACATCTCGGACCACACATGCCTTCTTTATCGCCTTGATGCAGCTTGCGCTTTGACATTTTGTGAAACTAGTATAACTAAATTATTACTATTAAAATTAAACAATCATATACGATATACAAATTGCTTGATTCATTTTTACAAAAAACACCCTTTATAAAATGGACTTAGTTCGGAAACATTTCGTTCTTTTATAAATAATATATTTATTTTATAAAGGGTGTTTTGTTCTAAAAATGAATTAAACAATTTTTATATTGATAACAGCCCTACTAAACGCAGCATGCGCTTTGACATTTTGTGAAACTAGTATAACTAAATTATGACTATTAAAATTAAACAATTATAGACGATATACAAATTGCTTGATTCATTTTTAGAAAAAAACACCCTTTATAAAATGGACTTAGTTCCGAAACATTTCGTTCTTTTATAAATAATATATTTATTTTATAAAGGTATTTTGTTCTAAAAATGAATTATGCAATTTTTATATTGATAACAGCCCTATTAAACAATATAATTTCATTATATACAATATGTACAATTTATAAAATGTATCGTTGTCAAAAATATATGTTATTGTATTATCAGCCAACACTGCATACTTTCTCTCGTCTGACTTCTAAAATAAATGATCACCAACTTTATCATTACTAGAAATGTCTGATCTTAAAACCAAGTCTGGTAATGCAAAAAGCGGCTTTTCAGCCTTGTCGAATCTTCTCGGCATTTACATATGGCACAATTATATATCGTCTTGATGCAGCTTGCGCTTTGTCAATTTATAACTAATATCAAAAGATGATGACTATTAAAACTAAACAGGTATATACAATATGTACAATGTATAAGTATATCTTTGTCAACGAAGTAGGCAATCGTCATGTAGCACATTGGTGGTTTCTTTTGTCTCAGTCCATCTTTAGTATGTAGGAGACGTTTCTCAAAAACCTTTGAACATCTCCTGACATCTCTAATTGCACATTTGCTTTCTCTAGCCTCTGATCAATTTCAACGTATTTTTTCCTCCGTTTAACACCTTCTAAGTTAAGGTCAATTCTTGTAATTACCAAGTCAGATTTTTCTGCCTCCTGCATAAGGGATTTGATCAAGCTCTGAATTCGAGGATGTGGCTTGCCCACCACTGAGTTGAGTCGGTGGTTCCAGCCTTCAACCGCGTTGTTAGTTCTGTGTCGCCTTCCACTGCAGTTCCAAGCCTTCAAAGGCAAAATGGGATTGTCTAGCTACTGCTCGACAAAATAATCAAAAAACTCAATGAGTTTCTCGTTTTCTTCAGCTATACTGTAGACGTGAAGCCACCCTTCCACCACATCTGCTGGCTTCAAAAAAGCAAGAGCTGCGCATTTCCTCACTGAGTCTCTCACTTCCCCCTCACTTGCTGGAGGGGTCTGAGTTCTTCCTCGAATATCTGAAACAGGGTTACAATCCAGTTAAACACAATATTTTTAAGGTTTGTGGTTTAAACTTAAAAATACCCCCGTCGCAGCAAACCTGCAGACTACTGTCGGAGAAAATATTATAAACACTCAAGTTTAAGGCTTAAGGCGAGATTGTAAATCAACTATGTACATCAGAAAAGTGAGGGTTATATCAAAATCTTCCTTATGTATTTCTGCGTTTTTCTATGTAAAAATTCGGGTTAATTTTTTATTCTTACGACGATTAAAAAATAACGTAAAAGTTAAAAACTTTACCTTTAAATAGAAAAACGCAAAAATACATAAAGAAGATTTTGATATAACCCTCACTTTTCTGATGTACGTAGTTGATTTACAATCACGCCTTAAACTCGAGTGTTTATAATATTTTCTCCGACAGTAAGCGAATGTCCAGTTGCATGTTTATTAGAAAGAAAAATAGTGTAAAAAGTAAAAATAGCATGCGACTTCACTCAATACCGTAGGTACCTAGTACATGATGACAAAAACACAGTTAGATATTAAAAATTAATTGGATAAAAAAAGTTATGTTGGAAGTTCCCGTTCATCCCGTTTAAATTTCTGTTACTTCCGTAAATTTAGTTAAGTGAATTAAGAAGTCCAATAAATAAGCCAATTTCACGCATGAACAGAAATAATTTGAAATGATTTGGCATGATTTGGAATAATTTATAATTAGTGTAGGATATGATAGAAGAATGATAGGTAGTGTAGGAATTATAGATAGTAATATTTTTTAGTAAAGAATTTACTATTCTTAATTTTTATCCACTTAATAATAATAACGATAACCACTTAACGAGGACAAAATTTGCAGCTTTCTTACTACAGCAGTGGAAATTATAAATATCGTTACTAATAAAAATGTAAACCTACCCGTGAAATCGAAATGTCCGTCTCCTCCCGAGCTCTCTTCTTCGCCTGTGCCATAGCCTTCTGGACATCGTTTGCCGCAACATCAGGAACACAAGACAGGTGGGCCTCTTCTGTTATAAGTTCACCGTTTTTTGTTATCACTTTTGCACTACAAGGGCGATTTATACACCACCACACAACTTGACCACACTTATTTTCTCTCTTCTTTGTGTATATGAACCCATTAAGAAGTAAAGTCGGGTTGCCTCTAATGGTAGTTGAAAATTCCATATTTGACTCAACACTAAGGAATCACTATTCAAACTAAGACTTGTATTTGCAAAAATGTCACCATCCATAGCGGAAGGGGTCGTGAGGGGGGGTGAGGGGGTGGGATTCTACAGCTTGTAGCAGGAAGGGGTGAAATTCCACAGCCAGGCCCGAATTACCCAACAGGGGTCAAGGACCTCCGACTACCTGCTTTGCGTTCCACAACCGATCACAACCTCAATCATACCATTGTTTTTCTCGTTCAATTGCACATTATGACATAGCAGGTTTAACTGTTACTAAAAGTTTTAGTTATTTTTATCCTAGTTTAAACAAAAAGTACCAGAATTTTAACTAGTTTTCACAGTGCACCATCACTTTACACTTGTATTACTCAAAAGCCCGTTGATGAGTCCCATTTATATTTAAAGTTTTATAAATTTAACAATTTCAACTTTAAAAAAAAAAATTGCCCATAAATTTTCTAACCAACACTTTCTTGGTCATAAAATTAATTACTTTGTCACATTGTAATCCTTATGACACGTGCAGGTGCAATAAATTACTTTTATATGCGTAAATACATGCAATGATTGTATATAGATTTGAATCAATTTAAAATCATTTTATACTGATAATTAATTGCGCCATCAATCAGCATTGGCGGTGCAGTGCTGTAACCTACTTGGGGACTAAGTATTGGGAGATTGTTGGCGATATGTCTATGCTCGGTACTCTTCATACCAACACAGCGTCCTCTCAGTGGTTGCCGTCGACGTGGACTCTACTAGAGAAGTCTGAAGTGTTCATGTTGGATGGTAGTTAAGGTTCAGATGTTGTGTAAGGAAGAGCACTGAGTATCAGGCTTGTCAATTATAACTGTGAATCAGACCAACACTACGTGGTTTGGATTCCATGTTAAGCTGTAGGCCCCTAATTCCCTATCTATTGAACTATTAATAAATAGCTCTTTCTGAGGAACAGCTTTAGTTAGTAACAATAACTACACTTATTCGCCCCTCATAATCACCCATATCTTGACAATCTGCGTCTTACTAATAATGAATTGATAAACACTTTTTCTTGATAAGTTGAAATTTGTAAAACTTGTAGAAAAACCCCTGTCAGCCACGGATTAAAACTTAAATGCAATAAATTCACCTGTTTTGAATGATTAAGTTCATGCACGGTGAAAACTAGTCAAAATTCTGGTACTTTATTGTTCGAACTAGAATAAAAATTACTAAAACTTATAATACAAATTTTAAATGCAAATGTGATAATGTAAAGTTAACCGAGGAAAACATTGGTGTGGTTGGATTTTTCATAGGCCTCTTGTTACTTAGTAAACAAACTCCCAACTCGAGTACACATGATTTCTGCGCCAACAGTAGGCCTACAGTCATGTAGTAATAAATTATTAACGAGCGCAAACAATATACTGTACTCATTTTTACGGTAGACATTTATTAGTTTAGGCTACTTAGTATGTTTTGTATGCCTATTATTTATGAAAAAATTATTTTTATTTCTCGTTTAAAATGATGGAACCCGTAGGCCTTCCAAGCTATCAAGGCACTAAACCTTGTCATAATTGGTAGTTAGTTATCTTCTAACTTATTAGAAAAACAAAACAATGTTTTTGAAATCTTAATAATTATTGGTAGGTAGTGGGTGATAAGAATGCTTTAAGTTTAAGTTAGACTGATAACATGCAAACATGTTCACTTATCATGGCGGTGTTGTTAGAAATAACATAGACCTAATTTAATGAGCTTTTACGTACCATATTGCTAGATCTGTACAACTTAAAAGACAATGCATTGTTATCATCACTAATTTATCATCACATTGAACAATCGTCACATTGTGTTAAAGACCAAACGATATATTCTCATTAATTTATTATAGGACCTGCGCCTATCTTATTATTGAAACAAGAAAAGTGTAATGTTATTTGATATCATGAATTGAAAATTATATTTAAGCCTAAAAGATGAGATATTGTTTAAAAATATATAGTAACACCAAAATATTGTAATAATTTAAATGTATTATAATATGTATTAAATAATAGGGTAAATTGTTGGGAATTGCTTACTAGACTGATGAAAATAGAAGATAAAAAAAAGCAGGCAGAATATTTTGAATAGTATCTTTGAGGAACGAGCAATGTTTACTGTTGTTTGATAATTGTTGATTTAAAAAAGCATTGGTAAAAATGTTTAGATACATTTTTTCTACCTGTTTGAATTTTAGGAAAGAGAAGTTCTCAGCTTCGTACTAACAAAAAACAGTACGCCAGTCACTTACAAGTTGTTATGTGCCCCAACTTGATCTCTCAAGCGTCTACAACCCTTCCCAATGATTCTTCTGAGATGGCCAGAAGACATGTTCTTGAGCTCCTAAAATCTGAAGGGTTGACATAAAATAGGAATTAGGAGAGTAAAATATACACACATATGATTTAAAAAGCCTGACCTGGATTCTCCGAAGGGCAGCCAAAATATGTCCTTGCGCTCTAGAAAAAATATCTTGGGTAGGGAAAACTGGAGGGCAATCGAAAACGATGATCCAGTAGCGTAAATTAGATTAAATTGTATAAGCAAACAATATTAGTTAAAAATATACTGAGTGGCGTTTGCCATTAATTATACAATATTGGAATGTAGTGGACAGTGATTTAATTAATGTAGTGGACAGCGAATTTCACTGTCCATTAATTCACATGGACAGTGAAATTCGAACCTACGTCTCCAAAAAGACTAGCGACTCAAATTAGAAGAGTAATGACAGAGGAGGGAAGTAACAGATGAAACAAATCGTATTAAACCAAGACAAAATAGATTAAGAGAAGAAAATTGCCCACATGATCAAATATCTGAGTGGAACTTGCAGGAACAGGAAGATAATCTAATCTAAACCTTCAATATGTTTCAGTTTTGATCTTCTTTTGTTTTCCTAACAGGAAAAAATGTAAAATAAATACATAATGTGTTTACAGAAAATGTTTTGTTATTTAGGTTGTTATTATAAAGTAGCAAACATTAAATTTTTTATTTAATAAATCTTGCATGAACACTCTGCCTCAAAATTATTTTATAGTCAATAAATAAAGAATGATAATTTTTAAATAGACTGGCAAAGTCCTATTATATATCATTCACTGATTTTAAATAAACACTTTTGTCTATCTAAGGTTTTATATCATTGGCGTATATGATAATTTAGAATTCTTAACCTACAAATATTTTACTGAAGCGTTAACCCAAATTCTAAACCATAGCTTGATTCGCTGAGTGATTTAAGATTTGTATCAGCCAATTAAGTGCAGTAATTATGGCAAGATGCATGGATGCTTAACTTCGTAAAAATAGTTTTTAAGTATTATTTAAAATATATAGATTTTAGTGATGATAATTTATAGTTAGTCATGTGAAAATAGACTTAATAATATGATTAGACTACAAATTGATAGTAAGTCTTTCGCCTATGGTGGCAGAAAGACGCTTGCTTGATGATAAAACAGATAATATTAGTATTATAGTAATCGTCTCATCTGTGGGCAATCAAGGGGAACTGAATAGACAAAAGCCTTTTAGAATTACTGCTGGGAGAGGGGCCTGTCTATTATAACATAAGACTCAAATTACTCAATTAAATAGTATACTGATACACCATCAATAAGTCTTGATAGAACTAGGTCTCCTGGCTTAGTATGACCATTTGGTAGCTGGCTTTGTCATTGTGGTATGTCTTTACGCGTTTTAGTTTTGATCCAAATTTAAATTGAAGTAGTTAAAATAACTATGGCTTTAATATCAAAAGAGATTTAGTGTTTTGGGCATATCTTTTTTACTCCAGAAAGGGTATATAACTGGACACAAGACGATTCACAGACACTTTCCGCACTACCCAAATTGATATTGAAAATCCCAATGTAAACAAGACATCCTTAAGTATACCATATCTGCTTGTTTAAGTCATCAGAAGTTTCATTATTTACAACTTCTTTCAGTTGTTACCTTGTCTTTTTTCGCTGCCTAACATAACGTGAATCCATCTGGCTTTAGTTTATTTTAGATCCCTACACACCGACATTATTGAGTAAAATATACACACATATGATTTAAAAAGACTGACCTGGATTCTCCGAAGGGCAGCCAAAATATGTCCTTGCGCTCTAGAAAAAATATCTTGGGTAGGGAAAACTGGAGGGCAATCGAAAACGATGATCCGGTAGCGTGAATTAGATTAAATTGTATAAGCAAACAATATTAGTTAAAAATATACTGAGTGGCGTTTGCCATTAATTATACAATATTGGAATGTAGTGGACAGTGATTTAATTAATGTAGTGGACAGCGAATTTCACTGTCCATTAATTCACATGGACAGTGAAATTCGAACCTACGTCTCCAAAAAGACTAGCGACTCAAATTAGAAGAGTAATGACAGAGGAGGGAAGTAACAGATGAAACAAATCGTATTAAACCAAGACAAAATAGATTAAGAGAAGAAAATTGCCCACATGATCAAATATCTGAGTGGAACTTGCAGGAACAGGAAGATAATCTAATCTAAACCTTCAATATGTTTCAGTTTTGATCTTCTTTTGTTTTCCTAACAGGAAAAAATGTAAAATAAATACATAATGTGTTTACAGAAAATGTTTTGTTATTTAGGTTGTTATTATAAAGTAGCAAACATTAAATTTTTTATTTAATAAATCTTGCATGAACACTCTGCCTCAAAATTATTTTATAGTCAATAAATAAAGAATGATAATTTTTAAATAGACTGGCAAAGTCCTATTATATATCATTCACTGATTTTAAATAAACACTTTTGTCTATCTAAGGTTTTATATCATTGGCGTATATGATAATTTAGAATTCTTAACCTACAAATATTTTACTGAAGCGTTAACCCAAATTCTAAACCATAGCTTGATTCGCTGAGTGATTTAAGATTTGTATCAGCCAATTAAGTGCAGTAATTATGGCAAGATGCATGGATGCTTAACTTCGTAAAAATAGTTTTTAAGTATTATTTAAAATATATAGATTTTAGTGATGATAATTTATAGTTAGTCATGTGAAAATAGACTTAATAATATGATTAGACTACAAATTGATAGTAAGTCTTTCGCCTATGGTGGCAGAAAGACGCTTGCTTGATGATAAAACAGATAATATTAGTATTATAGTAATCGTCTCATCTGTGGGCAATCAAGGGGAACTGAATAGACAAAAGCCTTTTAGAATTACTGCTGGGAGAGGGGCCTGTCTATTATAACATAAGACTCAAATTACTCAATTAAATAGTATACTGATACACCATCAATAAGTCTTGATAGAACTAGGTCTCCTGGCTTAGTATGACCATTTGGTAGCTGGCTTTGTCATTGTGGTATGTCTTTACGCGTTTTAGTTTTGATCCAAATTTAAATTGAAGTAGTTAAAATAACTATGGCTTTAATATCAAAAGAGATTTAGTGTTTTGGGCATATCTTTTTTACTCCAGAAAGGGTATATAACTGGACACAAGACGATTCACAGACACTTTCCGCACTACCCAAATTGATATTGAAAATCCCAATGTAAACAAGACATCCTTAAGTATACCATATCTGCTTGTTTAAGTCATCAGAAGTTTCATTATTTACAACTTCTTTCAGTTGTTACCTTGTCTTTTTTCGCTGCCTAACATAACGTGAATCCATCTGGCTTTAGTTTATTTTAGATCCCTACACACCGACATTATTGAGCTCCCTCTGGGACTACAATTGGCTATTACTTCCTACTTTATTAAAAAGAGAATGGTCAACTTTCAAAATTTTTTAATCAAGAGTTCGTACAAAAAGATATGAACCTTTTGTATGCTTAAATTACTTACAAATTGAATCAATCCAACAGTATTTACATCCTATAAAAGTGTGCAATTATTCTAATAAACATTTAAAACCTATATACTATATTTTTTATGCTTATTGTGTTTCTTAATAAACATTGGAAAGTGAACTGAAAAGACTGTGAAACTGTTCCTTGCCAGTAAGAGGCACTAAGATGGCAATGGAAATCTATCTTCATATTCTATTTTTCAAACCATCACTTTTTCTCTAAGCCTTTAAAGTATTACAATCCTAAAAGAGAGAAATCAGCTCATAGAAGTTACAGTCTTGATTTTAGAACTTAGGCTTAAGCGGCCAGTGTCATAACTAGAATCTAAATTTTCCGGTGACAACCGCGTCAAGGTACTATCTACAATATTTACAAGATAACCAGACGTTTACAGTGATTTGGCATCCTCAGTGGATTCTCTGAGACCACGGAGAGGGCCAGTCTCAGAGAAACCTCTGAGGATGCCACATCACAGTATGGACCAAACGTCTGGTTATCTTGTAAATATTGTAGATAATACATTGACGTGGTTGTCACCGGAAATGTAGATTCTAGTTATTACAGTCTTGATTATATACACCTACAATAGATATTCCATCTAATAGTACCAGTAATTTTGTTAGTTAGTGAGGCCCGCAACCACAGCTGGTTCAAACTGCATTACTTTTACATTGGATTATACTAGCACAATTGACCACAAAAACAGCTGATATTTTGAGACTCAAAATCTAACATTGGATAGGAAATATATTTTAAATCAATTGTTTATAATAATAATAATAACTAGCCGACCCGTGCGAAGCATTCGCACTGTATTCTCTTTAAATCCCTCTTAATTAAAGTGCACATAGTATAGTTAGTAAAGCATAGTTAGACTGCAATTTAACCTAATGTAAATATGGATTAAAGAAGAAATAAAATATGTGAGTTTAAATTTAATATAATTTATTTTATAAATGTTAGGTTAAGTTATTTACAAATTACAGCATATTTACAAATTCAAAGTACCTCTTTAAACACTATGTTTGATGTGATTATGTTTGTTTTTATTTATTTAATTCACATGTTACAGCTGATCGAATAATGTAAATAAACATTTCAAGTTTAACCCTTTCAATCCCAACGTCCGGTTTTCCGGACGTTAAATGTATATGCAAAGAAGCCCGACGTCCGGGAAACCGGACGTCGGTCGTATCTGCAAAGAAGCCCAACGTCCGGTTAACCGGACGTTTTGGTATTTAATTTTAAAAAACCAATTTTCGTAAAAATCGATTATATTTTGATGTTAATATAAACAGTAAGACCTATTTTATTCATATATGGAAGTTTAAATGTCTTTGGATTTGAAACAACGAACTAAAATAAATGATTTAGTGGGTGTTGACTTTTTGCGTCGTCCGTCAGCTGTGTCAGTGCCTTTGCAGTATACCAAGCTTGTCGCAGTTGTTTGTTTACATCACAGTTCGTTTGTTTTCATTGTCGTTTGTATTGTGTTTATTTACTTTACTTCAGCGAATGTATTATTGTGTTCATATCAGTGAATAATGAAACGTTCACGATCACCGTTAAGTGAAAATACAATTGCCAAAGTTGTTGAAGAGTCAAGTGAAAGTAATGTTTACTCAGTTTTTAACTCAAAGTTTGTATATAAACTGTAAATATTTGGTAAATGATGTTTTTTCTCGATTTTGAACATTTGTGTAATTTATTCAAGTGCTGTAAACATAATTAATAGATGAAATAAGTAGTTATTGGTAACCTAGCAACAAACAAAATAGATGTTTAAGGATGGCCTATTTTTTTAATACGTACTTTTTTTGAAAAGTGTCCATAAAAACTTTATATATGGGAGAAAATGAACAAAAATTTGAAATGTTATTCAGTATCAGTTATATAACAGTGTACAGTGTTTAGTTTGATTTTTACTAATTAAAAAAAAAATTATATATTAAACTTTCTACGGATTTTATTTTTGGATGTAAAAAAAGTAAGTGTTTTTTTTATTTCTATATAATTTGTATGACTATTTTTATCTTATGCTTAGTGATATTTGTTAAGAAACTCCTTCCAAAAAAAAAAAACAAAAAAAAAATCATTGAAATTGGTTGGAAAATAATAAAAATATAAGGTGTTAATTAGAATACTGTCAAAACTATAAAAAGTGCCTTGGGCTTTTATGCTGATCACTAAGGAAAATAGTTGGGCTTTTATGCAGATCATCCAAAAAAAAATCTGGGAGTGAAAGGGTTAAATTACTTGCAGAATGATATAATAGGTCGTTTTTCAAAAAAACTTTTGGAAAATGAGAGATTTGTATATTTTCATCAAGTAGTGGGTAAAAAAAGCTTTAAAATGACACCTCATTTATGAAAATTGCTGAAGAATTTAGGAAGTTATGGCGTACCGACAAAAAAAGTACTTTAGAAATTATAATATATATAGATAATCCTTTATTGCCATTAAACTTTACAGCATTGACAAAGTCATAATTGCAGCTATATATTGCCAAGTCATTCTTAATATAATTTAACCTAACATAACATAAATATATAACATATTAAACTATTAAATAGGGTTAGCAAAATATCTTTTTGCAATGCTTATCTTTTATTTCAATTACCCTTAAGGTTACCCAAGGGAAGGGGCCTCAGTACATTTTCATTAATTACCTCTGTTATCTGGGGTAAGCATGAGCTAATCGTATGTAATACTTAAAATTCAATTAATTTAAAACTAAAAAATTTGTCAATTGAATAAAATGGGTTTCTAAGTAGCCAGCAATAAAATTTTTTCAAGAAAGCTTTTGGTTGATATTTTTGAATTAAAGTGACAAGTTTATTATATATTTTAATGCTTATTACAGTGTGACTGGATAAGCTCTTATTCAGTCTGTGGAAGCCAATCACAGCCCGGATGTTGTTACGAATTTCATATTTATAAGTTTCATTGAAATGTAAAAACTCTGGATGATTTAGAATGTATTGCATTATGTCATACAAGTATAAATTAATAACCGTCTGAATTCCAGTGCTTATGAAAAGAGGCTTACAGTGTTCTAAACTATTTGATTTTGTCATGATTCGGATTGTCTTTTTTTGAAGGATGAGTATTTCATTAGCTCTGCTACAATTACCCCAAAGAATAAGTCCGTACCTCATAATCGATTGGAAGTAGGCGTAGTATGCCGATATGATGTAGCTACTGCTAACACATAAGGTGAGGCGCCTTATTAAAAACAAGATGCTTGATAACTTCTTGGATATGTAATCTATGTGAGGCCCCCATGTTAAGTGGTTATCGAAATAAATTCCTAGAAACTTAGCACTAGTGACAGTTTCAATTGTATTGGATGTACAGATCTCATTATCCATCGCTCTTAAGCTAAATATAATAGATTTAGTTTTCTCTTCATTTAAATGAAACCCGTTTGCCAAGAACCAATCGGAGGCTGATTTTAATGTGTTTTTAGTCTGATCAATGAGTTGATCGAGACTACTTCCAATGTTTACAAAAGTAGTATCGTCAGCATAAAGCAATGATTTGGATTTTACTGAATTGGGTAAGTCGTTTATGCATATTAAAAAAAGAAGTGGTCCCAATACTGAACCCTGAGGCACCCCACATTCCACCTTAACCTCTTCAGACCACAGTTCATTCAGAAATACCTTTTGTCGGTGGTTTTCAAGATAGGATTTAAAAAACTGAAGCTGAATACCAGATATACCATAGTAATTCAGCTTATATAGTAATTTGTCGTGACTTACGCATTCAAAGGCTCGACTCAAATCACATAATGTGGCCTGAGCGAATGCCTTCTTTTCGAAGGCTGACAAAGCTTCCCTAACCAAAATATCCATTGCATCAACTGTGGATCTCTTCTTTCTGAAACCATATTGGTCAGAGGTAAGAAAGTTGTTTATTTCAAAAAAGCTACTTAACTGGTCATAAACTAATGCCTCTAATAATTTACCAATCACAGGGATTATTGAAACCGGACGATAACTTTTTGGTTGAGAGCGAGGGCCTTTTTTGAAAATAGGACATATTCTTGAGATCTTTAATGAGTCAGGGAAAATTCCTTCTCGTAAAAATGCATTAAAAATAATAGATATAGGTTCAACAATGCTACCTATTAAACTTTTTAATAGACTGTTTGACATGTCGTAGATATCAGAACTATTAGAATTTGAGAGTCGCTTAACCGCATTAAATACGTCTGAATGGCTAATCTCTCTCCACTTGAATGTAACGTTTGAAACTTTCAAATTTTTCAACAGGTCCTGAGAACCAGTAGACAACGCATGAACATTTAGGAGGTTCCTAGTTTCCTTTACCGAATCGATAAAATATCTATTTAATTCATCGGGGGGGATTTCAATTTTCTTTTCGTGGTTTGCCTCGAAAGAGTTGTTTTTAATTATTTTCCAAGCAGTTCTACTTTTATTAGTGCTGTTCAATAAGTGTTGAATTATACACACACTTAGCATCCCTGATTTCCTTTCTATATTGATTCTTAAGATTAGAAAATTCATTTTTAACTGTCTTATCTGTACTAGTTTTATTTATCTTACTTAAAAACAAGAGCCTTTCTTTCATTCTTGCTAACTGTGATGTATACCATTCTTTATTTTTCTTAAAAGAAATATTTTGTTTGCTCCTCTTTACTACTTTAACATAATTTATATTATTCAATAAAATTTCAAAGAAATATTCAAACATAATATTAGCTTTACTATGTTTTAACATGCTAACCCAGTCATAAGATAATAAATTATTCGATAAGTCTTTTCTTGCTGATAAAGGTAATATTAACTTGAAGCTATTATCAATTACTTCAGACGACCTATCACTTACACAATTCAATTTTACCTTTACATTCATTTTAACTATAATGGCATTATGGTCTGAGTAAGGAAAATTTATAACATTACAGGACAGAACTTGATCTAAATCACTATTTACAAACACATTATCTAAGCAGTTACCCTGTCGTGTTGCCATATTATTAAGAAAATTTAAATTAAATTGTTTAAGTACATTTTTGAATAATTTAACTGTTCTGCTACTTTTACTAATATCGAATTGAATGTTCAAATCCCCACCTATGACAATTCGGTGGTTATGCCAATGGCTGAGAAAGTCTAAAAGACATTCAAGTTTTTTTAGGAAAATGTCTGGATTGCCGGATGTTGAGTGATACACAGATATCACAATTAACGATAATTGATCAATAAATACGGCTGATGCCTCAAAATGAAATTCTATACAAAATTCACTCACATCTAATACTCTTGCTTGCAGTTCATTGTTTACAAAAATTAAAGCACCGCCACTATAATGGATTTCTCTACAAAAGGCAGACGCGCAGTAAAAACCCTCAGGTGCAGAGGTAGAAACCTCCTCCACCTTAAGCCAGTGCTCCGATATACATAAGAATGAAAAACTTGGCAGCCCAATTAAAAAACTTTCCAGTACGAGTGATTTTCCGTTAAGACCTTGAACATTCAACGATAAAAAATTAATATTTTTAATTTTATATACCTTTGAAACAAAATCTACTTTACTTGATTTATTGATTTCATTTGTCCAAAAAAATTATTACTATAGGATGGCTCAGATACATTATTTATGTTATTTTCCCTATTTGCTATAGTGGGGTTTGACTTGGAGAGTGCTGTTTCAGTTCATTAACAAAATATATGTATATAGTTTCTATTCACCCAGCATAATCATGTTTAATAATGATCAGAAAGTCAATTGTCAATATATTTTTTAAATATTCTAAGTACACTGAGCTCGTTTTTATGAAAGGTGAAAATTGGGACTCCGATAACTATTCTCTGAATCTTTTAAAATTATTTGAAAAGTAATCATCCATCTGTCTATCCAACAGAATGGTTTAAAAAAGATTATATCTGAGGAGCTTATTTCACAAAGGTACAAGTTTGTAATGGACAAGTAAATCTTTACAAGTGTTAATATTTTGTTGGTTACTATTGTTTCACGAAAGTACAATTGTAAAGTTGTAATTACAAGTAACTTTTAACAAGTCTGCAAGTAATGTACTTGTTAATAACAAGTGTGTTACATATAACTAACAAGTGTACATAACAAATTTGTTGCTGACACTTAAACCCAACCAAACAATTTCTACCTAACCCAAATGTTGGTTTGTATTTTGTTACAAATAAACAGTGAATGTAATTTATCTATAATTAGTGATAATGTGGTTTAACTCTTCCTCTGATGATAAAATGAATTTTCAAGCTCAGAGACGAAGAACGTTTAGGCAACGTATAATTGTAAATTTTGAATCTTTATTTGACTTCAATGAAAGGTTTAGGACGACTTCAATCAAACTGGAGCAGCTGCTTACTGTCATAGGCCCAATCATATATCATCAACCGTTCTCAATCACTGTCAACAAAATTGGAGCTTTGCATTGCGTTACATTGGTTAGGCAATGGGGGTCAGTACACGCCAGTGTTGGTATATGTATAAAAAATGTCGTAAATGCTGTGAATCAAATAGTGTTCAATCAAGCTGTCAAATGGCCTGAAAATGTTCTTAATGTGACAGCCAATTTTTTTGCTGGATTTCCTCAAGTGATAGGATGTGTTGATGGGACATTAATCAAAATAGATGCACCTACCGTTAATGAGGCCGCATTTGTGGATCGAAATGGAAATCACTCATCAACTGTATGATGGTGTGTGGTCATAACATGGAAATATTTTATGTTAGTGCAAATTGGCCAGGAGTGTTGAGCGGTCTTTATCGCCGAATGGAAGAAAGCTGGCAATTCCAAAGGCAGCAATACTTGGCGACTCTGACTACCCTTTGCTGGAATGGCTAATTACTCCGTCAGAAAGACAAGAAATAGTTGGAGCTCATGTTTTTAAGAGAGCTCACAAACAAACAAGAAGATTTGTTGAAAATACCTTCGGCATGCTAAAGGAAAACTTCCCATGCCTAAAACTATATGCGTTTGTCTCCTGTTTATGCTGCTAACATTTTCAAATGCTGTGTAGTTCTGTACAATGTATCTCGAGACCCTGGGAATCAACATGTATTATGTGAAAATTTTTACAATCCTATGGAACATGAGACGAATCAAGATTCTGAGCAAGCTCAACCAAATGCAAGGCAACGATAACAAAAGTAATAAGATATTTCAGCCTTCACAACAATAATTAGAACATCGTTTATTTATACAAATGTGTAATATTATGTAACATTAATATTAAAATTACTCTACATATATTTTTAATACAGGTTTTAATTTACAACTATTAAGAATTATTTTCAATTGAAACTAAATTATTAATATATTTAATACATTTTCTTCAAAAGATTGAGTAAATTTTGATGGAGGGATCTGCAATTCACATTCAATTTTTAAAATCTTAAGTGTTTTTAAATAGTTTTCTTTTTCTAGAATGTCAATTTGTAATATAATTGTTCTCTTTTTTAACTAACAAAGTCATCATCTTGTGCTGTTGACTGCAAAGGTTTTCTTTTATTAGAGTTTTTGTTGGTGGAACCATGGTCAATAGTAATTTCATTCATGTAGTCATCATTATTTGTTGTCATTAAATTATTAGTTTTCACATAACATTCATCAGCTTCAGTGACATTCTCATTGATATTTTCCCAAGTTTCTGAAACATTCAATAATGTAACTAAAAGGCTGTCACGGCCAATAATATCTAAAATGACATTATCCGTTTCAGTAAATGTTGAATCTGTTCCACATCCTGACCCAGTTTTCCTGCGATTATCGATTTTTTTCTGTAAAACACCAGACAAGTTAAAAAAAAAAAAAAAAACAATAAAATTAATCTTAGAATAATACTTAATAACATATGAATTACTGCAGTGAAATAAATCTGAATTTTTAAAAACATTTCTAAGAACTTGTATTTTTAATAAAATAAAACACACTGGGGTACTAGTTAGGACTAGGCCTACCGATTTGTAAATGAATAAAAAGGCCTTTTTCTCAATTGCATTGTGAGTACGCCTACTTAATTGGTTTTCTAAAAACATAACTACTGGACTTTTTATGTCAAAATTTAGACTTTTTTTCTAAATTTGTCAAAATGGATAGATTGAAAGCATCCAATAAATCAGTGGAATACAAGAAAAAGGATTCTATAAACTTGTTAAAATCATTCAAAGATAATTATAAGTTTATATTAATAATGTAAAAATATATATGATTGGTAGCCTAGGATTAAAAACTACCGTATAAATCAGTAATAAAAACAAATATGTACTTACCATCATAGCTTTCTTGCAGTTTTGCCAAAAAACATCACATGTATAAGCCCCACTCTTTGTCAGGAGATACCAAACCAACATTGCAACTTTTATCATGAATTTGTTTTCAGTAATTAACTTTAATAGATTTTGTTAATGTTGGAAAAAAATTACCAAAGAGCGTATCTTTATTATCTCTGACCATTTTCAAATGCAGAGTTTATTTGCTAATGCTACAATCTTTGACATTTTGTTTAATTAATTACCCTGTGACCTTTATAACCTCAACTCAATATTTTAAACAATAATATTTTATTCAAGTGACACACAAATCAACAACTGTTATCAACAATAAGTTAGCTATACTTGTAGGTGACAAGTCAAATTACTCTTGTTACCAACAAGTAACGCAAATCTTTGTGAAACGCCTGTTTTGGACAATTTGTAATTACAAGTGCCCGATTTTAACAATTGTTACCTACAATACTTGTACTTTTGTGAAACAGGATCCTGATATGATCAAAGAAGTGTCATATGTTTTGAATGAGTCACAGTCTACCAAGGACATATTATGTGCCTTGTCTAAAGTAAGTGATTGTCTCCCAACACACACGCCATCCTCATAAAGCAGATGTTTCCAGGTGTTGATGAAACGTAACCCAAATCACTATACTTAAAAAACTGTGCTACATAAAATTGTGAATTAAGGTTTGAAAACAAAATACATTTGTTATGCTTCAGGGTTATGATTACAAAACTAATAAAAGATATACTAAACAAATGGTGGTAAAATATTATTTCAATTCTTTAAATTATACATCAAACAAGCTTGAGGTAACTTAGCAAAACTTAGACACAATTCAAATTACTGTTGTAAAAAAATGTTGGATAAAACCTAATACAGTTATTTCATGTATATTTTAAATCAACACAAGGTAGAAAATATCACTATTACATTTTTTAATACAATACCCGAGCGTTTACAGTTTAGTTACAATGGTAAATGACAAAATGTTGAACACTAGTGTACTGAAGTAACAAGGCTACATAAATCGAAGGGATTCTATATTATAACATATCTAATCAAATAACTAAAATTATTTTTTTTATAAACCTGAATGCCAAAATTCTTTTTTACATATGCAAAATATCTCTACAATTCTTTTTAACACAGTAAGCAACAATAAAAAAAGGATATTGAAATAGTGTATTCCATAGTAAAATATATTTAATATTTGGAAGAGTAAATGATTTAAATTAATTACAAACGTTAGTAAATAATATAAAGAGAGGACAGTTTCTGTGGAATTTAAACAATGCCGTCTATATTAAATTTGAAGTAGTCTACTGAATCTCCCGGCTGGACTTACAAACTTCAAAATTATTAGCATTAGTCCATTTTATTTAACTTTATATAAAAGAACAACTTTCTTTACACAAACCAGTGAATGGAACAATAAATTTACACATCTTCAAATGTTAACTAAGTCTTTGAATTTGTGGATTATCTCATAAATGAATTGTCTGTAATAAAGTAACACAATATTTAGTTATAAAAGTAAACCCCATTAAAATGCCCATCTCAACAAATGAAAAACATAATGAAATATTCAATAGCAACTATACTATAATATTATTTTTAGTATTTTATTATCTTAATGTTTTAGACCTTACAGGTTATTTGGTTTCAGTTAGTTAACATACTTTTGTTTATCTAAAAATAAATAATAAGTACACATATTATAAATTTATGTCTTCTAATGTCTTACATTATATAAGAAATATTTACAAATAAAACTTGTTTATACAAAAATATTTACAAATGTCTTTCTACAAATTTAAATTACTTTACACAAAATATTTGGAAGGAACATATAGGAAAACATGACATAACTACCTTACTTGGTTCTTTAGTCATAAAATTACCTTTTAAGACTAGGTTTGTTTCTTAGAGCATTATTAAAAAACTAAATATGATGGACATTATTACTTATTTACAATAGTATATTAAGAGTCTACCGAGGCTGTTGGCCATGTTGGTTTTAATACCACAAGAACAATGTTATTTTGTAATCAAAATTTTTTCGTTATTTATTGACCAAAAGTTGAGTGTGAGGTATCATTTTAAAAGCTATCATATTGTGCATTGGATTTGCTTTTGATATTTTGAATGCATAGGCCTAATTTAGACCAAATAGGTAAAAATAAAAACTTCAAACTAAATTTTTTCAATAAAACTAATTAGGAATTTGCCAAAAAATTCCAATACCTAATTTCATCCTTGATCAAATGCAATTTGTTTAAAACAAATCTGTTTAAATATAACTGTTCAGTTTGGATATGCATGATCTTATGTCCGGTTCGAAAATAAAATTGTTCTTATAGGATTAAGAACTAAAAAATATGACATTTTATTTTTATTTAAGTTTACTATTAAAGAACATTTTCTGAACCTTCCATGTAAAAATATTGGTAAAAAAGTCTTTATAAATATTTTTTTTTAATTTATTATGAAAAGCTTGCACCTACATAATATCACTATAGCAACATATTATGATAAAGCACAAGTGTTATTTTGTTGCCTAGCATTGGCAACAATGCATTATTACAAACAACTTTATTATACAACAAGTTATATTTTATAATAACTACTTGCACAATACAGTTGTATTTTATAAGTAAAATAATATATTTTGGTTTTTCCCGTTTTCCGAAAGTTTAATTTTAGCTTGTTTTCAAGTACAGGGGCAGTCACAGCTCATTTTATATACCACATAAAGCCTTCAAACCTTTTTTGTTTTGTAGGGAATACGATGCTCTACAACTTGTGGTATGGGTTTATAAAAATATGATATACAAACATTTAAAGTAATAAAAGACTAAAAAATTACAAATTTTTATGAATATAAATTGTTTAATTCACAATTTTACAATATGTAATTCTTTCCTACAAGTTGTACATACATATGTTACCTTCAATTTTTAAAAAATGGAACTTGATATCTAGTTTAGTATTTAAGTTGCAGTTGTCCCAAGAAAATGCTGATATGAACAAGTCAATTCCTGTTAAGAGGATGAAAACAATAAGGAACAGAAATACCCAAAAACATGTTTTATTACCTTCCTAAATAGATATGATAAAGGAATATATAATTTGTTTTAAAATATAGTCATTTATTTTAAAGGTGAAGTTCCCCCTTAAAACCAACATGGCCAACAGCCTCTTCATACCTGACTGCATTTTATACATAACTAACAATGTCTGAAAGTTAATATTTTATTTTCCATTCCTTATTTATGAGTTTTTCATTAAAGGATCACAGTGCCTTAAGAGTAAATAATTAAACATCAAATAATATGAGTATATAAAAAAAATATTAACTTAGACATTATTAAAATAATCAATATAATTTTTTTCATTTTATTTGCATTTACATGAAATAAACTCATTTAATCATAATGAGGATTAACTAACAATTAAATATCAATAATATTTGATTTTAATTCTTCACACAACATGCAGTATTAGGATCATTTAGCCTGAAAATGTATTGCTGAATACAAATTAAATACTGTATAGATGCTATGGAGGGCACTCATAGTCTGAAGAGAGATCTTTAGTGAACAAAAGTTTTATTAAGTATGGTTACTGTCATCTGTAGTTTTTTACTGGGAGGTTTTGCTTTAACTTGAATATTAGAAGTTTTTTTTTTAATATTAAAATATTATAAACTATAATTTTTATTTTGAAAATATTTTGTTGTATTTGAACTAAGTTTAACTTATTGATAAAAAATACAGTCATCTGAATCGTGGAGACTACTCTTGTAATGTTTAAATTGTATTCACATAATTAATATAAAACAAGATTGCTAAACAAACTTTTTCAAAATCATATAAAAGCCACAATTATCATCAATATTAGAAAAATGTTTGTGAAACCATCCTACATGAGTTGGGTGTTGATCAAAGTCGCTTCCTGGGTTCTTACTCTGAACACAACTTGAGCCAGAATTGGCGTTTAAGCTAATCAAACAAACTACAATATCAATCAGGGGCCGTCCCTAAATTATGTCACACTAGAATCGGGCTTTTATACCCCCTCCCCCTAATGTAACGGTAATACCATACCCCCTCAATAATTATGTAACGCTGTCACCAACCCCCCTCCAATTTTTGTCATCTACTTTTATACAAATTATCATTTGTGATAGTCATGGTTTTGATCTTGTTTTGTTTGTTTTTTTAATAGGAGATAATATATTATTAACTTTAAAATCTTTTAAAAACTTCTATTTTTGGGAAACTTTCAAATTTTGTGAATGAATTCAAAGAAATTCTTAAGGTTTAATAGTTATGTAAAACTGCGTAGAAACCCCCACCCTCTTCCATAACAGTGTATAACGCTGCCAAAAACCCCCTCCTCCCCTGGATGCGTTACGTAATTTAGGATCCCCTAAGAGCACTATTTACAATATTTATATCATCACCACATGTTTCTCCCATGCCATATTGCAGTCTCCTCTGTGGTAAGTATTGTTACTAGCACTTCAAAATTTCTGTTACCGGTAGTTTTAGATTCTAGTTACAATAATGGCTATAATTGAAGATCATCTACTTGGTTTGGATTCAGCATACTTGTACTCCCTCCCTAAGTCTAGATGTAGTTCACTCTTTCTGGGTATTTAGAAATCTTAGTAATAATTAATTATCTAGCTATGCACACTCATCTAATCCATAATTACCACATTTTATTAAGCACTAGGCCTACTAGATTGTGACAGCATAAAAACAAATGAAAGCAATGTACTTGTTTATTTTAAAAGAATTAGCGAATATAAGATGTGAAGATAAACATGATACAAATCTCCAATTTGAATAAGTGAATTCCATATTAAATTGAGGTAAGAACATTCAGCACTACCAAAATAATGTAAAAATAACTGATGGCAAAAGGCACTTTACATTGAGATAAATGTAAAACATGATAAAAAACTTGTTTTTACTTTAAGTGGAATATGAGTTGTTGCATCTAAGATGAGTATGGATGACCTGTTTAGTTTGGTGACTAAATGAGTTTTACTTATGCCCAAAAGGACCATTTATTACTGGCTCGTAGCTTATTGTAAAATTCAAACCACATAGAGCTTGGCTAATTTTCAGCTAACTGACAAGCCTGATACTCAGTTTACTTCTCTAGACAATATCCAAACTCTGGCCTCCATCCAAGATGGACATCCCATGCTTCTCTAAGTGTACACGTTGATGGCAACCATTGAGCAGACACTATGTTGGTATCAAGAGGGCTGACAACAGGACCTATCGCTTACAATCTTCACAACATTTTGTCCTCAAGTAGCTGAGTTACAGAACTATGCCACTAGTTCTGCCAACTCATATACATACAAACTGTATAATCAATACGGTCTAGTAATGAATGTGAAAACTCAGAACTTGTTAAATCTTGCTACTACCTGGCGTCAGAACAAACGCTCTATGATCATGAGATCTGATACTTTTACACTGGCAAACTATCGATGTTGTGTATATTTGAATAACTAGTAAAATAATAAGCTTCAATTTCAGTTTCAGGATATGCAGATATTTTACTAAGACACTTAACTGAGGAGTCTATTATTTATTTTTGCCACACATTCTCAGCTACTATAACATCTTAGCATCACACTCTTAGTGTGCAATTAATAAGCATTGATTCACAATTTTGAAGAATTGTGTCTTTAAAATGAACTAACACGAAATTTCGGATTAAAATTTAGTTTTACACAGTTCTCATAGTTTCAGACGGTTCACTAATTTGCTTTTAATTTGTGACAGAAGATAGAATATAGCTGCATAAAAAATCTAACATTATATATAGCCCAGATTACGGTCATTGATGTTATTCTGTATAGGCATATGATTTAAATACTTGAATGCCCTAGATTTAAATTGAGTATGTTAACCTTAGAGTATGTTTACACCGTAGAGATTAATATGAAATATTGGTAAAAACGATATATCATCATCATGATATAAAAGTTTATATGCATTTCAATATGGTGCATAGCGAGGCCTGCTGCGGTAACGTTAACTCCGACACTGGGAAGTGGGGAGGAAATGCGTGTGAATAAAATATTCTTATTTATATTTAACAATAAATAAATAGTACAATTAAGCCAAATTAAATAGGTCAGAAACACTAAAGTAATTATTTATATTCACCATAAAACATGCACAATCTGTGTCTGCTTCTCTAATCTGAATAAAAAATAATTATATCCGTGCATGATTCAAACGAATTCAGTAAGAATTTAATTTAAAAGTATACCTAGACTAAACAGCCAATCAAGAACTTAAAACTTGCAAACCTGGAATACGAAGGAAGAAACATTTAAATACCTATCCAGCTGTTAACACAAAACTGCAATGAAAAAACATACTTCCAGAAGAAAAGAAGAAATTCCTGACAGCGGAAAAATTTTTTGTAATTCATGTTAGTAAGAATTGATTAATATTTTAGTTTGTCACTAAATACAAATTGCATTTCATGCATTTTCAGCAATATGAACTTCCTTAACAAGGAACCAAATATATTTGCTCCAGCAACAGATTTGTTTTTGTTTGATTAGAACATCACTTAGTCTTATTTTAAAGTAAATGTATCAAATGAAAAAATTATATCTACTAATTGTTTTTAACCATTATTGAAGAAATAGTCTTAATTGTTACTAATGGTACCTAACAGTCTTCAGTGCAGTCGCGTGAAATTTTAAGAAAAACTCACAGCTACTATTTATATTTCAGCAGTATTTTTGAGTTTGACTATAGTCAACAATCATGGAAAAGAATGGCAAAAGGGATTACGTCTAATAATACCTTAATTTAAAAATTACCAATACAATATTAAAATTGTCAATATAAATTATTTAATATAATTATTTTTACTAGAAATAAATTGAGCAATTATCACCTAGAGCAACTTAAGTGATCAATTTCTTTTGTTTCCTGACTACATAAATTATTTATTACATTATCACTCTTCGACATGGACTTTAAAACGTTTTCCAAAGAAATAATATTGTTAGAAAATATTTTTAACTGCTGTTCATTATTTATCATACTATGCACATTCAATACCTTACTTAAAACATCCTCTCTTTTCTTATCCCACTGATGTCCTTCTTCCTTAACTTCATAACTCTCTTCTACAAAACATTCTCCTTCCGACAAACAATAATCAGTAGATTCTAATTTTATTATGTTGTTGGATATATCTTCGTTCACTTGTTTTACAGTTATTAATTCTTCCTGCAGAACAGCAGAATTAGTTAGTGCATCTTCCCGATTTGAAATTAAATTACTATAATCTATATCTTCTTTACAATCAGTAATTATTAGGTAATCACTGGTATCTTTTCCCTCAAAATTGTTTATTGTCACTTCACATCCAAGTACTTGTTCCATAGACATAAATGTATCTATGGAAGGTTTATTATCTACATCGGTGCTTTCTATGTTAAGCATTTCTAAATCCTCTTCTTGTTTCACATTTATTTGATCAATATCATTTAAGTCATCTTCAGAATTCCTCTGTGCGACACTATAAATGAACTGGTATTCCTGTTTTCCGACTGTTATTTTACTTTTTTTAGGAGAAGTTCGTTTAAGACTGTTTTTACCTTTCTTTGGAACAAGTATCTTCGATTCTTTCCATTTTTTGTTTTTATTTGCTTTTGGCTGAACCCCACTATTGTCAGTATAAGAATGTTCACATTGGCCAGAGTAACTATTCAAATACTGTACGTCAAAATTTATTTTGTTAGTTTCACAGATTCTATTTGCACTGTCAATATATGAACTGGTTTGTCCATCAACTTCATATACTTCGATTACATCACCGCTGCAAATTTGAAAGCTCTCATCCTCACTTATTTGAATACCACCATTCTGAAGAATATGTTCACCATCATTCTCAAAGATTTGAATATCATCGCTGTCAAATATCTGGACTTTATTATCATCAAGGATTTGAACTTCACCACCATCATATATTTGGATTTCATCATTCTCAACAATATTCTCACAAATTTGTTCACACTCATTATTACAATTTTCAAAATCATCATCATCATCACAAACTTGGACCCCATCATTTTCTGGTTTTTGTATCGCATCATCCTGACAGAATTTTAAACCATCATCATCTGAAAGTACCACTTGATGTCTACTAATACTTTCAACCTCCCCTTTTGAATTAATAATCAAACAAGCCCCTTCATTTGCTAGAGTTTCTTTTGATATTACAACATACTGATGGACATCTTTGTTATTTTCATCTTTAAGAATAATGGGATAAAGGAAATGAGAATCATCATTAATATCATTCATTTCTATTACTTGTTCATCAGTGAATTCATCTCCCTTAACTGAAGGTCTTGATAATTGGTCTTTATTTTCTATTTTACTGCCGGATTCATCGTAAACTTTTAAATAAACTTTAGTTTTGGGGGGCTCTATTTTGGGTTGATCTAAAGTCTTTTTTCTCCTCATTCGAGTTTTACTGTACACAACACTTTTTGGATTAATTTTAAATGTTTCTACAATATTCCATAAATCTTTTCTAGTTAACAAATTAATTCTTCTGACATCACTATCGTGGTTTTTAGTGTTTATCTCATCAAGTATTTGTTCAAATGGAACTTTAAGAGCTAATTTTTCTGCAATTACAGCTCTTTCCATAGGATCCAGATTCATGCGTGTAATATCTAGATCATGGCCTAAATGAGTATCAATATAAGAGACAATAATTACACTTTCTCCTATTTCAACTTCAATTTTTGCTGGACAGTGTGCATTAATTTTATTAGATCCTTTCATTTTAAGATGTCTCAGATTTTTGCCTTTTGGTATAAAATTTCCATCTCGATGACAAAAGTAAGTACTTCTTAAGAAGCCATTTTTTCTCTTCCTAGAGCTGGACATTTTAACAAACCGTGATCTAGTTTTATTTTCATATTGCATTTTCCATGAAAAGAATTCTTCTAGAGTTTTGAAGTACGCATTTCTTTCGTTTAAAACAATTTTATGAAAGTTCCTATAGTGCTCACACATAACTTTCCTTGTTAAAGTTTTAAACTCACACAAGGCACATTTGACTGATTCTGCGACCTTATGAACAGCACTAGCTAAATGTTTGATTAAATTAAATTTTTTATGAAATGTTTTACCACATTGTTCACACATAAAATCGTTTGATTTGTCCATATGCTTCCATCTTGTGTGTGTCTCGAAGCTCGTCAACTTGTAGAAGATCTTTCCGCAGAAATGGCATAACAAAATCTCATCCAAATCCATTATTCCATTTAAAACTGTAAAAAGACAAAACTTTTTACTATCTTAAACTAATTAAATCATAATTATATAAAAGAGACTCAGTAAAAAATACACAACAAGCAATAATGAAGTTTAAAAAATGTGTTTGCCTATAGTTGTAGTTGAATTGGCATCCCTCAAGTGAAATGAATCTTTAACAAGGTACGAATAAGCTGTTAAGTGTAAATAGGTTTTCTTACATTTAAGAAAGAGGGATTGATTTATCACTCTATGTCTCTCTTACAAACTTTATAAGTGATTTTGTAGCACCAGTTTTAGCTAAAGGTAAACTATATTAGAATTTACTTCTGCAATTTTTTTCAATATAAATTGTTGGTTAACTAACAAGGATAAGTAGATAGTTTTCTTTGCCAGTTTTTCAGATTTTTATTTTCAATTAACTCTTTAACCCTAGCTGTACCATCTGGTTTTACCTGCAATACACAGCAGATTTGTGTCACTTTGTAAGTCTTGGGATTATATTTTTTTCACCTACTAATAAATATCAAACTATATGTTGTTATATATCATTATTTTCAGAATTTAACGAGGAATAAAAATAAAATAACATCAAATTTTTTTTCTTTTTACCCCTGAAATGAGATAATAAACAAATGTTTCCATGGTAACCGATATGTTTTTTCTATAGAACAGTTTATCTACTTCAAAAATACGTATAATATGATATACTTTATTCAATGAATATTCTCAAAATATTGCAAAACGACTTGCAAGCAGTAAACACAAACAATAACACAAATCAGCTGACGAAAAATACTGTTGATGTTGTAGCAAGAAAAAAAAATAGCTGCTTCACTCAAATTGTTGTCATAGAGTACCAAATTAAAGTAGGCTTCTTTCTGCACATTTTGAGTACTATAACAACCGTTTCAAACCAATAGATGACTCAATAACGGCAAATTACGAAAGGCATGCACATCGACGTCAGAGGCGTCGACGGTATTGGCAAGCAGATGTCGATCGACGCCTGAGACGTCGTTGGTACTGGTAGGGTTAAATACCTATAAATATTGGTTGGTTTAGTTGCCAGCCAACATTACATAAAAAAAATGTACAATAATGTACTTCATAATGGCTGATACATTGGCGAACTTACAGAGGAGCAGTTTGCTCGAGGCACTAGCCAAAAAGGGCGCCACCATTGATTTTACTATATAAAGAGATACTCCATCCATATGGGAGAGTTGTGGCGAGGCCCCAAAACTGTTTTGAGGCCCCACGCTGCGCTGCGCATAGCCCTATTTCCTCTCTCTCTCTCGCACGCTCTTCCGTCTCTCTCTCACTTCCCTCCTCTTAACCCACTCTCCCATTCTCCAGACAGCCGCCCCGCCCTCCCCTCCTCAACCCACCTCCCATTCTCCAGACAGCCGCCCCGCCCTCTCCTTCCTCTAGTCACACACACAAACAACGTACTGCTTTGATAAATATTGCCAACTTTTATCCGGGTTCTCTGTTATTTCATTTGCTTGCATCTCTTTCGAAATTATAGAATAATGTGTTGATACTACTACAGTTACTATTACAGTAAAACTCAGTTGACATTCATATTGAATAAAGAAATAAAATTTATAACTAAATAAATTAAAACACCATGTTGATTTATATGATTAACACACCTTGTATTTGTAAATAGACACACTTGAATAGACCGCTAACTTATCGGCAATGCTGGCGATAATTACTGCTAATTTAAGTAAACATTTTCATATTATACAGCCCATCTGAAAAATCTTTATTCATTGCATTTTAACCATCGATTAGGTGATTAAATCGACTGTTGGACTAAATCATTAATTTTTCGTATTCGGTAATTGATTAGAAAATAAATTGTTTTCAAATCCAATCAATGACTCCCATTTCAATTATGAAATTAATCTGCAAATATTCCAGGAATATTTAATATAGTGAAATATTAAAAAATGTGACATTATTTATTTCTTTGGCAAAATAAATATTGAAATAGGCATACGATATTTATATAGAATAATACTGGGCAAAATATAAAACCCAGGTTAGATTAAAATGTCGTGATAGGGTTAGAAAAAATCATAACAAAACCACTAATCTACTTGTATACAAGATAAAAATAGCTTTCATCTTATGGCCTGACAATCTGTGTATAGGCATTTAATTTAAAATAGCATTATTTATCTTTTTATTATAAATGTCTGTTTTATTATTACTGTCTTTAACATTAACATATTTTTTGGTTCCAAGTAATTACATGATTGTTTGTAAAATATTTCATTGTTTGGTGAATGGTCAGTTTTTTTAAGAATTATAAAGTTATGACTATTATTACTTCTTGAGAAAAACAATCTCAATGTCAATTGAAATTGGTTGGGAAATATTATCATTATAGAATATAACTAACTAGACTACTGATTTAGAGTCAATTTTCATTATTTTAATCAGGTTGAAATTATTATAAATTTTGTTTATGTCCCCCTTCCAAAAATACCGTTCTATAGCATTGATTGAATCAGACCTTTGTAAAAAGTATGTCTAAGGCGAATACAATTAAAGTTAACACATCTGGTTTTCATGCACGTTTCTATTATTTTACTAGATGTGAAAGTATGGATAAATTGCAATTTAGTTATGTTTTCAATTTCTCTGGAAAAGACACTCTGGAATTACACTGGTAACACTTCACAAGTAGCATGACCAACAATAACATAAGAAATAACTAATTTTATATAACTACAGAGTCTAAATAATAATAAAATAAACTATAGCCGCACTCTGTGGCGTTTTTCATTATAGCACTTCGAATATGACTTATTTACACAAGTGATGAGACCCATCCCCCCCACCAAAGCTGGTAAGCGTGCCAACCGGGGGATGGCTCAAAACAAGTCGAGCGATGGGATCACGGGTGGCAGTTGGAGGGTCAAAATAACACTCGGCAGCTGAGCAAAACTAATTTTATTATCAAGCAACATCATTTAATAAATCAAAACGGCAGAAGGCCACAATATAAAATAGGCAGAAGGCCACAATATAAAATTTGCACTTAAATAAATAACAAAACACACAAAAGCTACAAGAACAACAAACTCAACAAATACCAAAATTAACAAATTAACAACTACATGGCCTATCTGCAGCCTAGCCTGAGACACCCCAAAACGTAAGAAAAATTTAATAGGCCCCGACTAAAAGTGAAGAAAATTATAAAATTTTTGGTATCACCAATTACACCGGCAATTTGGCCCGCATCCCTTGATTCCACCGGGCCAGGGAGTAAGCCGGAATCCCTGGGCAGCTCCGAATTAAAAGTTAAGCAAAAGCACCATAATCCCCTTTTGGTGAAAGTTTAAAAAATTAAATAATTTAAAAGAAAATATAACACGGTACCGTCGAGTAAAAATTCACTTCAAAACCCCCCCCCTAATACACTTAACAAAAAATAAATAACAATAACTAGGCCTAAGCAATTAAATAAATAATAACAGGATTTAACAATGGGGACCTAACAAAAATAAAATCTAAAAAAATATAACAACCAAATACTAAGTAAACTAAATAACAATAAATATAGATATAAATAAATATTAACATCAAAAAAAAATCTTTGGGTATTTTAAAAGTTTTTCCCTCTTTAATAAAAAAAATTAAGTCCCCATGGCTGTGTTGCAAAAATCACTTTTCTGGGTTTTAGGCCTAGGCCACATAAAGTTCCACAGATTTTTTTTCTTCTTTTTTCTTATATTTCACTGCCCTTTTCTTTTCTGTTTTTCTTTTTATCTATTTATTTTTCTTTTCACAAATCACCCCCAGCTCAGCCGCCGGGAAAAATAAGGAACGCACTGACCTGAGGACAGAAGACTTGTACCCTAAAGATGTAGAGCGGGTAGCGGGCGACTCCAGGCTCCAACATGGTCCTCAGGCCAGGCTAGCAGTGAAGATGATAGAACATTGCCCGGACGACCGGCTGAGGGTTGAAAGTCCCACTCAAGGACCCTGGACTGTAAGGCACAACACACAGCACATCAAATACAGTCCAGCCATCACAACAAAATATTACACATAACAACTAAAAATATAAGGGTGCCTGATTTAACAAAACTTAACATGAAGAGACAAACTTATACATGATTGGAGGGAGAGATTAACTTTAGGCTATGAAAAATTATGTTGGAAAACAGATTTAAGACAAATTACAAATTAACAAATTATAAAAGAATTAATTACGTATATGGAACTAAAAATGACAAACTGAGAACTAGGCTATTGAAACATGAGCAATCTGTCATAACATGAAAATCAAACTAAAGATAGGCTAGGTTATTGTCCATGAACAAAAAGATGGTAAATCGGTAACTGCAACTTAAAAAGGCTCAACAAAACATTATACAGAACTACTATTAAATATGAAACCAGAGATAATAAAGCAATTAAAGTCAAAAAGGTAACAATGAGCACATGGCTCGAACCTAGGTTAAAACATCTAGACAAAGAATATAAATTTAACAAAACTCTGAAAACACAAGTAAGAACGATTAATATTATTGAAACAAAATATTTTCACCAAAAGGGTGCTTAGATATTAAAACTCACAAAATGAACACTTACGTTTTAGTGTGTCTAGCTACTCATAACGAGCATCTGCAGGCAGCACAAGACAACTCCCCAGACAGGCCAACCGGACAGAAGCTGCTGGAACACGGAACGAAACGGAACTGGGCCAACGGCTACCAACTACGCGAAACGCAGGGCAAAAACGAATCTCAGGCAGCCTGGCAGACAATGACGAAAAAAAACGAAACTGTACCGGTCCAAGACCCGGTACAACCTCCCTCTGCAAACCTCAACACACCCAGGCAGGGGAGAACACTCGGTACCTCAGGGAACCAAGAGAAGACGAAGACCTCCGAAGAGTGGTGTTCCAAGGACGTCCAAGAGAAACTACGAGGGGAAACCCCTCGAACAGGGAGCGAACTACCCTGACTGTCGGGCCCGACAAGAAAAAAAGAGAGAGAAAGAAGACTCTCTCAGAACAGCCACCTAGGGCGCAGAGGTGATCAATCTCTTTGCCCCAAGAAACCCCCAGGAACACCAACTCCTGGACCAACCGTTCCCCGGAAAGCCTTAAGCTGGGACACATGGGCTTTCCTAAACACCCTGCCTGACTGGGGATCAACCAGCAGAGCAGTCACCGGTGACAAAAACCTGTCGATGCGGTGGGTGCCCAGACTCTTACTCGTCTGCTTGATTCCATCTTCCATGATGTGAAGTTCAAGTTTGTTTTCAATTACCTGGACGATCTTCTTGTCTACAGTGAGACTTTCGGGGAACACATGCAACATCTGGAGGAAGTTCTTAGTCGCCTCAAATCAGCTGGCCTTACCGTCAATCCAGAGAAAGTCACTTTTGCTCGTCCTGAGATTTCTTTTCTGGGTCATCTTATCTCTTCTCGAGGCGTCTGCATAGATCCTGCGAGGACCCAGGGCATTCGGGATTTTCCTCCTCCCAGAGATGCCAAGGGGATTGCCCGTTTTGTGGGGATGGTGAATTTTTACCGTCGCTTCATCCCTAACGTAGCCGAGCTTGCTGCCCCGTTGAACGAGCTGCGTAAGAAAGGTGTCCCTTTTGTGTGGGGCCAAGCTCAGCAGACTGCCTTTGATGCTCTCAAGGAGGCTATCATGCAACCTCCTGTCCTGCGTATGCCTGATTTTAGCAGAGAATTCATTCTTCAGACTGATGCCTCCTCCTCCGCCATTGCTGCTGTTCTTTCTCAGGAGTTTGATGGGGTCAGGCAGCCCATCGCTTTTGCTTCGAGGACGTTGTCTCACCAGGAACAGAAAGCTTCTTCCATCTATGAGTTAGAGTGTCTGGCTGTTGTCTTTGGGACGGACAAGTTTCGGCGTTTCTTGGAACACGCTGAGTTCTTGCTGGAGACGGACAATCAGGCACTGTCTTGGCTTCTTGCCCATCCCCGACAGCTCGGGAAAATTGGTCGCTGGGTGGTCAAAATTTCTGCTTTTAAGTTCCGAGTCCAACATCTTAGGGGTACCCAGAATGTCATCGCGGATGCTCTTTCCCGCATGTACCACGAACCCAGTGATCCACCGACTGAGGCTGTTGCTCAGTGTGGTGCTGTTCTTCTGGATTTTCCTCTGGCTTTTGACGACCTACTGTCCCATCAGCAGAAAGATCCTGAGCTGTCAGTCATCTTAGGTGAGCTTCAAGAGGGAGGTGCCCACCCTCCCTATTTTCTGTCCAAAGGGGTACTCTGTTGCCGTCCTCGACAGAGGGGTGAACCCCGTGTAGTGCTGCCTAGTCATCTAGTACCGATGGTCTTTCAATATTATCACTCTTCTCTTGTGGGCGGTCATCTTGGCATTCATAAGACCATCGCTAAGATTCGTAGGTACTTCATCTGGAAGGGCATGGACCGGGATGTTGCTGGCAGAGTGCGGGCTTGTCACTTGTGCTCTCTCAGCAAGCCTAGTCAGAATGCAAGGTTAGGGTTGTTATCTTCTGAGGTGGCCGAGCGTCCTTTTGAGAAGGTGTTCATCGACTACGTGGGTCCTTTTCCCCGTAGCAAGTCAGGTAGCTCCTACCTACTTGTTTGTGTGGATGCTTTCTCGAAGTTCGTTTGGCTTTTCCCACTTCGGAGTGCCACGGCTAAGCTCACCATCCGTGCTCTCCAGTCCCAACTCTTCCAGCACTTTGGTGTGCCTTCCACTCTTGTGTCCGACAACGGTAGCCAGTTTACCTCACACGAGTTTCGTAGGTTCTGTTTTGGCAATGGTATCAGGCATGTGACTACCTCTCCTTATTACCCACAGCCTTCTCATGCAGAGCGGTTCAACCGCAATCTTCGGTCTGCCCTTATTTCCTTCCATGCTGAGAAGCAGAACACCTGGGATGAGAGTCTCTCTTGGCTCCAGCTTGCTTTCAATTCTTCCAAGCATGAGAGTCACAATGCCACTCCCTTCGAAATTCTACATGGCTACCCTCCTAACAACCCTTTGTCCAACTTGTGGAGGTTAGAGGATCTTCTACCTACGCCAGGTGCCACTGACGTAGTGTCCACGTGGCGGGCTGCTCGGCGCAACCTGCTACGTGCTAGAGAGAGAGTGAGGAGGAGGTATGATAAGGGTCGTACTCCTAACCCTTTTCAGGTTGGAGATCTGGTTCTTTGTCAGGCTCACCCGGTCAGTTCGGCCGCGGAACGAAGAGCTGCAAAGTTGTGCTATCTGTGGTCTGGTCCCCACCGCATCGACAGGTTTTTGTCACCGGTGACTGCTCTGACCTCCGAGAGAAGACGAAGACCTCCGAAGAGTGGTGTTCCAAGGACGTCCAAGAGAAACTACGAGGGGAAACCCCTCGAACAGGGAGCGAACTACCCTGACTGTCGGGCCCGACAAGAAAAAAAGAGAGAGAAAGAAGACTCTCTCAGAACAGCCACCTAGGGCGCAGAGGTGATCAATCTCTTTGCCCCAAGAAACCCCCAGGAACACCAACTCCTGGACCAACCGTTCCCCGGAAAGCCTTAAGCTGGGACACATGGGCTTTCCTAAACACCCTGCCTGACTGGGGATCAACCAGCAGAGCAGTCACCGGTGACAAAAACCTGTCGATGCGGTGGGGACCAGACCACCGATAGCACAACTTTGCAGCTCTTCGTTCCGCGGCCGAACTGACCGGGTGAGCCTGACAAAGAACCAGATCTCCAACCTGAAAAGGGTTAGGAGTACGACCCTTATCATACCTCCTCCTCACTCTCTCTCTAGCACGTAGCAGGTTGCGCCGAGCAGCCCGCCACGTGGACACTACGTCAGTGGCACCTGGCGTAGGTAGAAGATCCTCTAACCTCCACAAGTTGGACAAAGGGTTGTTAGGAGGGTAGCCATGTAGAATTTCGAAGGGAGTGGCATTGTGACTCTCATGCTTGGAAGAATTGGAAGCGTGCTGGGCCCATAACCCAGAGGTCCGTGGATCGGAACCACGCTCTGCTACCATTTGAGACCCATCCCCCCCACCAAAGCTGGTAAGCGTGCCAACCGGGGGATGGCTCAAAACAAGTCGAGCGATGGGATCACGGGTGGCAGTTGGAGGGTCAAAATAACACTCGGCAGCTGAGCAAAACTAATTTTATTATCAAGCAACATCATTTAATAAATCAAAACGGCAGAAGGCCACAATATAAAATAGGCAGAAGGCCACAATATAAAATTTGCACTTAAATAAATAACAAAACACACAAAAGCTACAAGAACAACAAACTCAACAAATACCAAAATTAACAAATTAACAACTACATGGCCTATCTGCAGCCTAGCCTGAGACACCCCAAAACGTAAGAAAAATTTAATAGGCCCCGACTAAAAGTGAAGAAAATTATAAAATTTTTGGTATCACCAATTACACCGGCAATTTGGCCCGCATCCCTTGATTCCACCGGGCCAGGGAGTAAGCCGGAATCCCTGGGCAGCTCCGAATTAAAAGTTAAGCAAAAGCACCATAATCCCCTTTTGGTGAAAGTTTAAAAAATTAAATAATTTAAAAGAAAATATAACACGGTACCGTCGAGTAAAAATTCACTTCAAAACCCCCCCCCTAATACACTTAACAAAAAATAAATAACAATAACTAGGCCTAAGCAATTAAATAAATAATAACAGGATTTAACAATGGGGACCTAACAAAAATAAAATCTAAAAAAATATAACAACCAAATACTAAGTAAACTAAATAACAATAAATATAGATATAAATAAATATTAACATCAAAAAAAAATCTTTGGGTATTTTAAAAGTTTTTCCCTCTTTAATAAAAAAAATTAAGTCCCCATGGCTGTGTTGCAAAAATCACTTTTCTGGGTTTTAGGCCTAGGCCACATAAAGTTCCACAGATTTTTTTTCTTCTTTTTTCTTATATTTCACTGCCCTTTTCTTTTCTGTTTTTCTTTTTATCTATTTATTTTTCTTTTCACAAATCACCCCCAGCTCAGCCGCCGGGAAAAATAAGGAACGCACTGACCTGAGGACAGAAGACTTGTACCCTAAAGATGTAGAGCGGGTAGCGGGCGACTCCAGGCTCCAACATGGTCCTCAGGCCAGGCTAGCAGTGAAGATGATAGAACATTGCCCGGACGACCGGCTGAGGGTTGAAAGTCCCACTCAAGGACCCTGGACTGTAAGGCACAACACACAGCACATCAAATACAGTCCAGCCATCACAACAAAATATTACACATAACAACTAAAAATATAAGGGTGCCTGATTTAACAAAACTTAACATGAAGAGACAAACTTATACATGATTCGAGGGAGAGATTAACTTTAGGCTATGAAAAATTATGTTGGAAAACAGATTTAAGACAAATTACAAATTAACAAATTATAAAAGAATTAATTACGTATATGGAACTAAAAATGACAAACTGAGAACTAGGCTATTGAAACATGAGCAATCTGTCATAACATGAAAATCAAACTAAAGATAGGCTAGGTTATTGTCCATGAACAAAAAGATGGTAAATCGGTAACTGCAACTTAAAAAGGCTCAACAAAACATTATACAGAACTACTATTAAATATGAAACCAGAGATAATAAAGCAATTAAAGTCAAAAAGGTAACAATGAGCACATGGCTCGAACCTAGGTTAAAACATCTAGACAAAGAATATAAATTTAACAAAACTCTGAAAACACAAGTAAGAACGATTAATATTATTGAAACAAAATATTTTCACCAAAAGGGTGCTTAGATATTAAAACTCACAAAATGAACACTTACGTTTTAGTGTGTCTAGCTACTCATAACGAGCATCTGCAGGCAGCACAAGACAACTCCCCAGACAGGCCAACCGGACAGAAGCTGCTGGAACACGGAACGAAACGGAACTGGGCCAACGGCTACCAACTACGCGAAACGCAGGGCAAAAACGAATCTCAGGCAGCCTGGCAGACAATGACGAAAAAAAACGAAACTGTACCGGTCCAAGACCCGGTACAGTGAGAATAAACAGAACAACCTAAGCAATGGACTAAGTTTAAAAATAAATAAATGTCTAAATTAAGATATATTCAAACTAATTATAATATAGTCTGTGCACATTCAACTGTAAGAAGAAAATGTCCGAATAACTCTTATACTGTATGTCATCGTTTGAAATAAAAACTACCAAGGTCAATAATAGGATTATTAAAATTATAAGTGCTTGGTAACGTTATACATATTAATTATGTTGTAGAGAAACAAAGGTGAAACATGCAAAAACCAATAAAAATAAAAATTTCATTTTATTGTAAATTTTAGCCACTCAAAGAATTTGTGTCAGGGTTGGGATAAAGTCTGGAATGTATATAACTAGTAGGAAGTCTGAACTAGTAATATGACATTAAATTCTTTGAATCGCTGTATTTTGTGAATGGGTCACCTTTTTGACCTCCGGTTTGCACTTTTGTATTGTAAAAACAATGACCTTTAAAATGAGGTATAACTTTTAAAGGTCCAACAATATAATTTTTTTTATTTATGTATGCGTACCTCATTGCTAGGGCTTGCTTCTTTTCTTCCTCTGTCCATGGAACTTTCTTTTTTTCCGAATGCTTTAACTGCATTGAAACAAACAAAGCCACTTTTTCAGGCAAACGGGACTGTATTGTCCTTAACAACAAATCGGTAGGTCTGTTTGGCGATTTTTTCAGTTTTTTTAAGTGCCTGCTGAAACTTTTTTTTGATTGCATAGCATTTCTCAGCCTTTTCAAAAGCCTTTTCAAACTGTCTTCCAGGTGACCTATTTTTATAAGGTGTTGATTTTCGACCTTTTAAACTTTTATACTTTTTGTATAGTGGAGTACTAATGTCTTGAATCGGGCTTTTAAAAAGAGACCGCTTTGTTTTGGTTGGTGTCTTAGCAATGGGGGAAGTTGACGATGTTTCAACAGAATGAGCAGGTGTTGATACAGGGGTTACTGGTGAAGAAGAGTATGGTAGACGTGTTGGGATGGCATTTAATTTCAGCCTTGTCTTCAATGTACTAGTGAAACTGTCTTTCGTAAAGTGTTTTTCACATACCACTTTAGCCCTAAGGGCTGTTTGAGGGAGTGAATCGAGTGCTTCATTGGCACAATTCACAATCCACTGTTCACAAACAGCTGGTCTAGGGACGGGGAATTTAAAAAAGTGTAGTCCAGGGAACCGTGCTTGGTTGACCTCACAGTCAGTCATAGAGCATGTCTTACGACAACCAGTTTTACGTTCTGTAATAGACTCCATAATAACCTACAACAAAATCATGCATTTGCTTTATAGGTTTGACCTACACCTTTCACTCACTTCTCTAGTCAAGGTGAAAATATGTTGGTAATGAAAGGTTATATTTGAGATGTACAGTATATATCAATTTTGTCCCATATGTACATGTTATGTACAAAATCAATTGTTCAAAACATAATACTAGTGTTGAGTTGAAATAATAATAGAAATGTTTATTAATTTAACAATACTCTTAATTTCATCTACATCTGGTTGAGTTATAAAGAAAGAATGTTGATACTAAGTACGTAGAGGTGGAAGGGTATTGGAATGTACAACATCTGGACGGCTAGACTTGATTGCGATAAGGTGATTGTTTATCTTATCAGCAATGACGGAAGGCAAGATGGAGGGGAGACAGCAGTAGACCAGTACTTCCGGGCGAGTCTTAAGATAAAGAGAGAGAGAATGGGGGAATGAGAGGGAGTGATTAGTTCCTTTACTGCTCACAGGTTGTGCAACTGAACAGTCGAAACTGGAGGCAATTTCGACCTCTTTAACTTGATTGACGACAGGTTGCAGAACGGTTGCTCCCATTTTCCGTGCCTCAATATTTAACATTGGATGGAACTATCTTCTATGTATAGTAAAATCAATGGCGCCACTCAACAGTTGATTTTGGCCAAACACTAATTCTCATTTTATATAAATTATAGATTTTATTAATATAGTGATATAACTGGACATTTTGAACTGTGTATGTATTTTGAATGCTTGTAATAAAAAAAAAATTATAGAAACAGGTTTCTTAATTAACTACGTATAAGTTATTTTATGTAAAAATTTCTTGTAACAAATATTTTATTTTTTTAGTAAGATATTTACGTAAAAAAGATAAATGTTTTTTATATAATGTTTAGGGGAAAAAAACAATTTTTTGAAAATGCATAAATCTCTTGCAGGCTTACATAATACGTAATGTTATTGTCTAGTGATCCAATACCATTAATAAAAATTATAAAATCAACTAACAGGCTTGCAATATACATTGTAAGGTAAAAGGGGTAACATAATTATTGACTGAACCACTAAACGAGTCTGTGGTGGTCAGTCTACTCTAATATACAAATTTAAACAACTACTTGTATCTAAAATTTGTTACTTTCTGAAAATGTATCAAATAATTGATGTAACTTTAATCCTGCAGATGCAATAACAATAAACTACTGCACATGAAAGTATTAATAATATTACTAATCTTTATTGTGTTCACTTAAATTAAGTATTAAACTTACTTTTATGTTTATTGTGTTCACTTAAAGTAAGTAATAAACTTACTTTTATGTTTATTGTGTTCACTTAAAGTAAGTAATAAACTTACTTTTATGTTTATTGTGTTCACTTAAAGTAAGTATTAAACTTACTTTTATGTTTATTGTGTTCACTTAAAGTAAGTATTAAACTTACTTTTATGTTTATTGTGTTCACTTAAAGTAAGTATTAAACTTACTTTTATGTTTATTGTGTTCACTTAAAGTAAGTATTAAACTTACTTTTATGTTTATTGTGTTCACTTAAAGTAAGTATTAAACTTACTTTTATGTTTATTGTGTTCACTTAAAGTAAGTATTAAACTTACTTTTATGTTTATTGTGTTCACTTAAAGTAAGTATTAAACTTACTTTTATGTTTATTGTGTTCACTTAAAGTAAGTATTAAACTTACTTTTATGTTTATTGTGTTCACTTAAAGTAAGTATTAAACTTACTTTTATGTTTATTGTGTTCACTTAAAGTAAGTATTAAACTTACTTTTATGTTTATTGTGTTCATTTAAAGTAAGTTAAACTTACTTTTATATTTATTGTGTTTACATACAATAAATAAAACAAACATAATTTAATGGAAAAAACAGTGGTCAGTGGTGTTGCAATTCTTAAAATTTATCTATATATCTTCAATTTAATATAAATGTCTTCTAGTTAAGTTATTTCTCACGTTTTTGTTTCTTTATTTATTAATTTTTTGTTGAAAAGGTATGTTCTTTTAGATTTTGTATTGGTAGGCCTAATTTATTAAAAATGTTGGTTTAAGCATTTTCAAAACTAATTAACAATCAATAATGTATTTAACAATTTGTTGTATATAATGATATTGCTGTGTTTCTTAGAGTAGCTATGCATACTACTATGAATTGTAAATTTTGAAATATTTTATTTTGTATATAGGTCTTTCTTTAAGTATCTAAAGAATTGTTTACAGCTTGTATTTTGTGGAATAGTTTTTTAGTATTCTCAGAGCTTTTTTGATATTTTAAGATTCTAAATTTAAAACTCCATAGTAATTACGATCACTTAACCTGGACACAGGGAATACAGTTGACTATTACCGTAACACCAACTATACAGTAATATGACTCTCTAAAAAAATATTTTAGACTCAGAGAGAAAAAATACTTTAGAACTTGAGGTCTGTCAGTCCCAACGAGCACTAGGATGGAGTGGAGCTTGCCTCTATGAACATATCTCTTTCCACCATGTTTCTGCTCCAGCAAACTTACTTTTTAGTGAAAACAGAAAAAAAAAAATGTATTAGGATAGTCCTCCCCCCCATACATGTACATTGGTATTGGAACACACACAATGGTAATGGCTCATCCACCTGTCCATATACATAGAGTTAATACTTCAATGAATCATTCAACTTCGAAGATTTTATGTAAAACTAATTTAAATGGTCAAATTACTGTGTTTGCTAATGCTACAGCCCTTTTGTATGCCGAGTAATCTAAAAAAAAAGCTCAGAAGAAAAGATGAATGCTGAATTAGAGTCACTCAAAGTTGAAAAGCGTGTTTGTGTTATGTAACATTTTATCTAAGAGGGTATATAAAGATGAGACAGAATATCATTTGAAGTGTAAATTGCCTTATTAATTGTTTATATTGTCCTTGCACAGGAGAATAGGATAAAGTGAAGCTTTTGTAGATAATTCGGTCCTTTTATTTCCTGCAACCCGTAGGTATGTCCTCTTGCAACGATTCACACATTATACTTTGCCCAAGTCCAAAGAAAGTTTAAATATGGGATTATATGCTGTGGTGGAACCTAAAAAATGGCTTAAATATCAATTAATTGAAACTATACAAAAGTGGTTTGAAACTAATTATGGGGGTTTGAGAGAACCATAACACTCTTGTTGCATCTGACTTTAAATGTTACCTTTAAAACGTATATTTGTGTATATAGATTACTTCAAATGTCTTTAGCAAAAAGTTATGGCCTTCAAAAAACTCATTGATGCTACGTACAAAAATACTCTCTTGGATTTTTGTATTTAGAAGATTTTGTGTTTACTTAGATTGTGTGAATTTAAGGAATGTTTATTTTGGAATAATATACCCTTATTTATGTTATGGGTTGTTGTTATAAGTTCTACTACAGTAGGCATATTTATCATGTCAGTAAGATTTTTATTTTTCAGAAGGCTGCATAAGAATGACTAAAAGTTGGACCTAAACGTACTTGTAAAATTTTTTGTTAAATATAAGCTTCTAATTGTTTATGCACTTTATGTTTATGAAACTGTTTTACTTGTTAAAAATGATTAGGCCTCTATATATGTAGCAACCAATTCTCTCATGCATAATTATGGAATGAAGCAAGGTTTAGACTATCATAGAATAGGGCAGAGATGTAAACTTGTTGTTTCTATCACTTTTTTTCAAAAAATCTTAGTTTCATTAAAGTTTAAAAAGTGTACAGTTACTAACTAAACAATCAAATCTATACAATATGTGATGTAGTCCTGTGAACACAGACGACAACAGAGCTATTTTTATCCAAAGCTAGAGATGGGAAATCCAGCTACATTCCAGTAATAGGCTACAACGTTCCACAGCGCTTCGGTAATAGGGTGACTCATCCTATTATTTTTGTCACCATATTACCACTTGACCGAATCGTTCCAGTCAAGCCAATTTACTTGACACTATTAATGTATAACATTGTTTCTTTCGTTCTCGATCTACTACACGCTATTAGTTTTAGCTATACAGAAGTGAATATTAGACACATCCTGTTAATGTTGTCGTATTAAAATCGTTCTAGATGACACAGATACTTTCACAAACTTGTTTTTGATTTTTTATATATTTAATTTTCCAAATGCTCATAATTATAATAAATAATTTTTAATAACAAGGTATTTAAATTAAAATTAATTTTAAGTTATAAAATAGACATTCTTACTTTTATTATTAAAATATCACACACATACTAAAGCACTAAGCCTATTGAATAATGAAATATTAAGATTTCGTTTCTCATAAAACAAAGAAGAGGCTACTTTAATATTATAATATCACATACATATTTAAAGTGTAACACTAACAATTTGCAGAATATTTAAGTGTGTATATTTAGACTATAGAACAAATTATAAAGAATAAAAAAATAAAAATAATTAATTATTATAATGCATTGTAAATATAGCTAATACGACAATAGTTTCATGTTTTGACAGGCTCTTCTTGCTCCCCCCTCCCAATATTCTGTTTACAACCGTGCAACAATTTCTGGGGACGAGAGCGAGAGCAGCATCATACTACTCTTCCTATTATGTTCCGTTAACTGTGTTCAGTAGCTACAATGAGAGCTGGTGGCTGCAGCTCTATTGACTACGTTACAACATTAATAGAGTGAAACCAGTAATCAAGAGTGGAATCATATTATCGTTCATATTATTTGTTCTGTTCACACCGTTCAGTCACTACACTGGTGGCTGCAGCTCTGTCGACTACATTACAAAATTAATAGGATAAAACCAGTAATCCTATTACTTGGTAATAGGGTGCGAAGAAGTAATTATATTATTTTTCCTATTACGTTAAATAATGCCCATCTCTATCCAAAGCCCATTTCCTTAATTTATTGATTTGATTTCTTCACCGAGATTGTTAGATAGCCTAGCTAGATTTATATATAGTAGTTGGACACCAAATACTCTACCTTAATAATCAATTAAATTAAATATTAACACGTTCAGTGCGGGTGGACCGTATACGGTCCACCACCGGCCGGGCGCTGGGAGCGCGTGGACCGGGCCCATACCACTCTACACTGTTGTTGCTATGCAGTCAGTGTGAGCTCAGCTTTTGCGCAAGGTAGACCGTACGTCGGCCGCTATACGAATGTGAACCGTTCTATATTTTTGCGTTTTCCGTTTTTATCTATCGTTTTTTCGAGCGGAGTTTTACAATTATTGATGTAATTTAGTGATTTCTTCATGTAAATAAGTTTGTTCTTTATGTAAATAAGTGAGTTTAGTGTAGTATTTAGTGTAATTTTTATTGTTGAAACATGGCTGACAACACTGTTGATGACCTTGACTTGAGTAACGACATTATTACAAGTGAAGATTCCGTCACCGAAAGTGACGAAAGTGATGATTATGATGAAGTTTTGAACCTTATTTGGTGTAACAACACTGCTGGACTCAAAAAAATTAACTTTTTGAAGGACAATAAGCTATTGGTGGCCATACCTGGTGATGACTCACCTATTGATTGGTTTTCCAGCATCCCAAGGGGCTGATGGACCGTATCCAGACCACAACTTATGACGTCATAAACAACTTTTTCCCATGCTACAACCAACTTCGTTTTGCTGTTTTTGGGCTGTCTATACCTTATGAAAAGTAAAATTAAATTTTATAGTACTCAGTTTCCCGGGTCGGTTAGAGTGTTTTTACTATAGCACTGAACGTGTTAAGAATAACAAGGCAATAATTAGCCTATGGTTGCTAACATAACACCAGTTACACGTAAATTTAGGTTAAACGCTGGAAGCCCAGATTTACACTCGAATTCAATGCAAATCTCGTATTTTTAAAAAGGTTATCAGTTAAGTTGGGTTGGTAGTGTTGGTTTTCCGCAACATGTCCTTAAATATACAACAATATTGTCCTTAGTAGATGATATGTATACACTTCATTAAAATAAGCCATTGGAAGTGAATTATATGTTTTAAGATTTAACTTGTAATAACAGAGGCCTACACTATAAAATTTAAATCATAGCCTTACCAAATTGTTCTCTCTCAAAAATAAACGTCTCCTTGGTGCTTTGCAGTAGGAAGAAAATTAGTTTATGTTTTCAAGTCCGTCTCCATTTTTGAAATTATTCTTAGAATTAGTTTTATTACCTTCTTTTCTTCGTATTGGCATTTACAATTTTTCAAAATCAAAACCAAATATTACAATACAATCTAATCACAAACAAACAGACAGACTGAAATAGCTACAGCCAGACCGAAGACGAAGACAGTATGCAGGCCTCAAGGAAAGGAAAATGGTGGCATTTGATTTGGCAGAGAAGTGTACAAAATACCTGTAACATTTGTTGATCATACTAAACTTGATTGTACACTATAAAACACCATTGTACTCAATATTCCTAAATTCGTATTTTTAGCCATTTTCAGTCATATTTGATTAAAAGTTATCAAACATAGACTGTAATATGAATGCTGAATAAACAGTATACGAAGACTACGGGACACCCCTGCAGGCTTCGCATGTCAACTTTGTCATTCACTACGCTCGTGAGAGAATCTCAGCCTGCGGCCTCAGTGATCCACGTCATCGACTGAACATTCTCACAAAGTAAATTGTATAATTTTTTTTTCAAAAAATTACCTGCTAGAGTTAAAGCATTACCAATTGATCAGTTTAGAAGTAAATGAGCAAAATAGCTTTTTGTGATCCATTCCATGACTTGTGTGAATTAACAGTATGTTTAACTCATAACATATCTAAGCTGATATTGCTAATAAATTTATTATTGTATTTTGACATTCTTTCTACTCCCCCCTGCTTTTAATTATTTTTATTGTATTTATTGTTTAAATTATTAATTGTCGTATCTACTTAGGTTATTATCTTTATTATGTATGACATCAATAATTATCTTATTTATTTATGTTATTATTTGTCTTATTTATTAATCTGTGACTTATTTATATCATATGTTTTATTTATAACAGTTTATCCATTATGTTAATTATTGTATTTTTTAATTATATTTTTTATTTGGGCAGGGAAAATGTCTACGTACTGAGTGTGAGACTAACCCCCTAAATATAATCTTCTATTAAGGGAATACCCAATAAAACCCCTATGGGCCGCGGTGATCCGAGCCGGAACCCTTTTGGATGACTTCATGGCTGACCGCATGTCTTGCGCTCTTACGACGAGGTCATTTTTCTACTCCATATTGGATACCAAGGGGTCAGTCAGGCATCCTTTCTTACTTTTGGCACATAGTACTGTGTTGGCGTAGGCCACAACAGTTCTCTATACCTCTTCGTTTTGCAGAATTGCCTCCACTATGGTGTTTACCGAAACAGAACCTACCTCAGCGACAAGTGCTCTTCTCCACCCAGCGAAGCGTCCACATACGAAGAACGAGTGATGAATATTGTCCTCGTCCTCCGGGCAGTATTTGCACTGAGGTGACCTGACCTTCCCCGTTCAGTGCAGATACTTCCTGAATTATCTATGACCCGTAAGTAGATGACACAAGTAGAAATCAACTTACTCATGGTTCCGGCCAATCCAGGCCTCTATTACATTAACTATTACCGTTACTAAGAATCCTATGATCACTATTTAAAGTAACTAACTTTAATTTTATTTCGCTATACCTATAATTTTGAGTTACTAAAACAATCTATTGTAAAAATACAATAATTGGCTTCAATAAAACCATAGACCTTCTATTATACCGATAATATAATAAAAGGTATATGATAAAAAGCACCAACTTTATAACATTGATATAAAATAAAAAAATTACGCTCTTTGAGGTGGCATGAAAACTTAAAAGTTTATAAGGGGACAAAATTTTTTTCTGTTTTGTTTTGTGTTCGATTGAGGTTAGGTTTTGCCTACGAAAACAAAACTAGTTGGTATTTATTTACGACCACTCAGTACTCACTAACTCTACATATATAACAAATTTGAAAGTTATAATCTTTAAAGTTTACAGGTACATACAAATAAATGTTGAATTATGGAAAATGAAGTAAAGTGTATTATCAAATGGAGTGGGAAAGAATATGAAGTAGATTCTCTTTCAGAAAATGACACTGTTGGAGCACTGAAAGATGCAATCTTCAAGAAAACCGGTGTCAGACCTGAAAGACAAAAATTATTAAATTTGAAGTACAAAGGTTGGTGAAAGCACAATGTTTATTTTATTTGTGCAATTAATCATACTTATCTTAATTGTATTTACTAGCAATTTGATAATAATTAGGCCCTATGCTATTAATTAAGCCCTTCCAACTTTTTTTTAAATAATTTTACTTCAACAAGAGGTGTCAATTGCTTAGCTAATGTTTTTATCAGTAAGACCACTGATTAATTTAGTCATAGTTGTAAGATTAAATGATTTCCATTTTCTGACTATGTTAACTTAATTTTAAGTTAATACAATTTTTATCAAGAGGCAAAGCCAATAATCACAAAAATTCTGAGGCCCCATTGGATAATAAACCATTTTACCAAAATCCAGCATGGGTTATCTACTTGATAAACAGTTTACAAATGTTTGGGTTGGGATCAAATTTTATATGGCTCTGGGTCAGATGCAGGGTTACTTTTTTCTTGCTTTTTTTCAGAAGTCTCTCAATACCATAAGTCATAAGAAACTTTACTGCCATTCATCCATTGTACATGAAATTAGGCTGTGCCACATAAGAATGACAATAATAAATAATGATGATAAGTATTAACAAACAAATATCATTAAATAAATAATAACAAAACCGGTAGTGATGGCGCAGTGCTGTAACCCAGCTACTTGGGGACAAAGTGTTTGGAAGATTGTACGCGATAGGTTCCATGCTAGGTCCTCCTAACACGTTCACTGCAGGACCAATTTCGATAAAACCAGCCCCACATGCTGAAAAACTATACTATGTCACTGACACAAACATCTAATATAATTAACACAACTTTACAGATATCGGAACCACACTGAACGTAACATAAGGGGCACCTAAATGACGCAAAAACAACATAATTTCCGTCTTCGAATAATCCTCAGCTCATACTGACCATTTTTGCTGGATAGTGTGGTTGGGTCAGTTCTGGGCCACGCGCAAGCGGCACTCACTGTGCCATGGTTCAGTACTGGGCCACCCGCAGTGAACGTGTTAATACCGACACAATATCCACTCAATGGTTGCCATTGACTTAGACATTATTAGAGAAGTCTGGGTGTCAATGTTGTATTGAAGTCAAGGTCCAGATGTTGTGTAATGAAGAGAACTGAGTGTCAGACTTGTCAGTTAGCTGAAAATCAGACCAATACTACGTGGTTCGGATTCCACGTAAAGCTGTAGGACCTATAGTTACCCTGGCTATTGGGCTATTAATAAATAGTCCTTTCTGAGCTAAGCCGAACTCAGATAGTAACAATGACTACACTCGCTCATCACACTCACTCACCCCTCATATTCGCCCATATCTCGATGATCGGCATCTTAAAAATGAATAAACAACAATAGGCTATGTATTACTATGTAAAATATACAACTGTGAAAAACAACTTGAGCAGATTAAAAAATTATTTTTTTATTCTGATCCTGTCATAATTTTCGATGAAACCACAAATGTTTCTTCATTGATCAAATGCGCCAAATCTATCTGTTCCAGCATCAAATAATTCAAAAGTTGCTTTCTCTCGAGTCTCAAGCAAAAAGCAGAAACTAGAGACTCAACTTCCATCTCGTCTTAACGTTGTTCCTGGATGTTTAAATTTGGTGTAGGGTTAGCATCAAATGCAACAAGACTTGCTAGAATGGGTTGATTTTGTAAGTTTTGATATAAGTGCTAAAAAAAAACCTCTTCCAATCATGTTTAGTATTGATTGGCTTTAATTATTGTTACAGCCTTCGTATCCGGTATTTGTTTGAATCATTTGTGATTAATTTCTTATCAACCGAGTGATATCGTTAGTAAGTGTAGAAGTTAAATAAATGATTTAAATTATGTCATTTATTTAACCTTGGTAGAAAATAAATTATATAATTAAGAAAACGAAAATAATGTTTACTCTAAAATAGGCTGAAGGAGGTAGATGAACTGTAGATACAAATAACTGAATGAAGAGTATTATAATTGTTTACGAAAAAATTTTGATATATATTCTTTCAAAATAATAACAAACTTAACATGTAGCGTATGTTTTTAGGTAAAATGCCAGATGATGAATGCCGACTCTCCCATTTAAATATTAAACCTGGGTTTAAAATAATGATGATGGGATCTTTAGAAGAAGATATTGCTGATGCAAGTACTCCTCCAGAAGACCTTCCTGAAGTATTTGATGATTTTGATATTGAAGATGAAGAAGAAGTAGCAATTGAAAACAAAGACGTTTACTTAGCCAAAGTTGATAAAAGAGTACGCGAATATGAGGTATGGTATAAATCATGAATTAGTTATAGTCTAGAACTTCTGTTTCCTGAATTTAGACTTTTGCCAAAAACACAGACACTCTGCAGCTTTGGCTACTTGCTGCCAGTGGGTCCCTATTGCAGCAGATGAGGAACATAAGTTATTTATATTTTTATGTGTAGTTAAATGATTGTATATCATCTATAATTTAAATTTCATTCTATTATTGAGTTAAAGGACAGTACAATTTTATTTATAAGCTTTAGGATGGTTTGATAAAAACACGCAGTAATGTTATAAAATTGAGACCTTAGTGTTTGATATTGCTCTTATTTAAATATTGATAATTCAAAGCAATAATTCTTTTCTTTAAAAAAAAAAAAAACCCACTCGCCAGTTCACATGGGCTTGCAAGCCTATGCATGAACTTTATTCAAAGAGTGAAGTATCGACCATTGGCTCAGAGGGAATTTGAACCTTGGACAAATTATAAAAAATACTATTACGAATATAAAGCAGTCAAGATGGCATGAGGTCTTTAAAGGCTCAAAATAGTTTTTGGCTAGTAAAAAATTAAATTGTAAGGTTTTAGGAACTCATGGTAATTATGTATTCTTTTTCATGTTCCAATTTCAGGCCAAAATTCGGGACATTTGGAGGTGTAATAACATTTTTTAACATGTCAGTCGCCGCCACATATAGCTGTATACATTTAAAATATACTACTTTTTTGAATTTTTTTGGAAATAACTTACTTGCAATACTTAAAAGCTTTTAGGAAGCATGTTAAACACTAAGACACAAGTTTTTGACATTTTATTTAGATAGTAATTATTGGTATGATTTTTAATTTTGTATTCCTCCTCCTTAGAGTTTGGAAGGTAGCTTTGAAAGCCATACAGTGTATATACGAGGTACGTCCGGAAAGTAAGTTCCGTTTCCATTTATATCCGCTGCAGCGCTGCGATCGCAGTTCCACGCATGCGCGGCAGACGCTCTGTATCAAGGAGAAGAAACGTGCGCCATTTTGAGATCGCTGTCAGTCTCCTACGCTTTGTTGTGCTTGTTTAAAATGTTGGTGTTGATCGAAAATCCCGCCGCTTGTGAAATCAGATCTGTGATTCATTTTCTGAATGCTAAGAAAGTGAAACCGATTGACATTTATCGGCAAATTTGCGAGGTTTACGGACAAAATGCGATGAGTGATTCAATGGTGAGAAGATGGGTCCGACAGTTTAATGAAGGACGTAATGAAGTGCATGATGAAGAACGAAGTGGGCGTCCATCTTTGATTACAGAAGAACTGGTTCACACGATTGATGAGAAGATCAAGGAAAACCGTAAGTTTACAATGAGTGCTCTCGCTATGGAATTCCCCCAAATCTCACGATCATTAATTCATGAAATTGTTACCGAAAAACTGAAACTTCGAAAACTTTGCTCACGTTGGGTACCAAAAATTCTTACTGAGCAACACAAAACTGATGGGTAGTGCACTTCAGTTTTTGAACCGTTATGATGAAGGCGGTGAAGATTTTCTGTCACAGATAGTCACAGGAGATGAAACTTGGGTTTCTTATGACACCCCAGAAACTAAGCGGCAATCAATGGAATGGAGGCACACTTCATCTCCAGCAAAGGTTAAGCCGAAACAAATCTTGACACCTCTAAAAATCATGTGCACAGTGTTTTGGGACAGGAAAGGCAACTTACTGATTGATTTCTTACCGCGAGGTCAAACAATCAATGCAGAAGTTTACTGCGAGACACTGAGGAAATTGCGCCGCGCAATACAGAATAAGCGCCGAGGATTTCTGTCCAAAGGTGTTGTTTTCCTTCACGACAATGCACGACCACACACTGCAAATGTGACGAAAAACCTCATACAGGGATTTGGCTGGGACGTGTTTGACCATCCTCCGTACAGCCCTGACCTCGCTCCTAGCGACTTGCATCTGTTCTTACATCTGAAGTCTTTCCTTGGCGGTCAACACTTCAACGATGACGAAGAGCTGAAAGAAAATGTTTCCAAATGGTTGAAGACACAGGCGGCAACCTTCTATGAAGAAGGCATAGAAAAACTTGTGCCACGCTATGACAAATGCCTGCAAAATTTCGGCAATGTAGAAAAGTAGTTTAAGAGTTGTAGATTTTAGTGCAATAAATATTTTTTCTGTATCTGTAGACAAATTATTTTTATTACCAAACGGAACTTACTTTCTGGACGTACCTCGTATATGTAGGAAGTACTGTATGTGCAGTTTTTTGTTGAAGATGCAATATTTAGGCTATTCATTATTTAATTTAATTATTTTTGAAGTTCAATGTTATATGTGTCTATTGACCATTGTTAGAGAGAGTGAATTGAATGAATGAACTATGATAAAGTACCATAGTAATACATTGGAAGTTAACATTGAACAACATTTTTAACGACTTAAATCAACGATCAACAGATATTAGGTAATTTGTCACCACATTCATGATGACCAAAATCTACTGGACTTTCTAATATGATGCCTACCACTTTTGGGTCCATGACCTATGGACGAAACTGAGTTTTTTTTTTCATAGGACGGCTTGTTATGGCTACTTAAAAGGCCACATATAACGGAAAGCTAAAAAACGATAGTAAATATATATTTTTTTCAAGTTTTATTGTGTAATTTACTGGTGGATTCAAATTGTATTCCAGCTGCACACTTCTGCCACGTAGACGATATATTTGCATACCGTATCTGTTTCTTGACATTGGGATGAGTGTCACTCATTTATAACCTTATATTGTTCCATTTGTAACTTTATACTTTTAAGTGATTTTGGATGCATTTTAATTCGTGGAGTAGACATTTTAATAATATGTGACTAAATATTCTTTAAACTTTATATTATTTTTGTAACGCTTAATATTTGTTACAGTAGAATCTCGGTTATCTGAGCCCCGATTAACTGAGCCTCCGGGTTAAGCGAGCTAGTCACCAGACGAAAAAAATAAACATAAAGTTATTATTAAAAGAAAAACTAAAGCATGACACATCATATAATCATTTGACAATTAATCAGTGTCTATTGGCTGTTGGTGCTAGATTAAAAGGTGCTGCATGGCCGTCACGAGACATATTTATGATATTGTACCCTTCTATAGAATTAATTTTCCCACCTAAATGCATTCACACATGACACATCACCACCTAACATCATCGGCTTAGTTGACTGCTCTCACACTAAAAGTAGTTTTAGTTTGTTGACTTTAGTGATTTTACATTACAGTATTGGAAATATTGTCGTAATTTATTGTTATTGTTCAATATTTCATTTAAGTGTTTTGATATGAGTGGTAGATGGTTAACAGTTGGTTATAACGAAACTGAAATGATGAATCAATCAGTTTTCGTTATAACCAACTGTTACGACAAATGTGGTATTGATATGATAATTTTGTTTCGTTAAAATGATGAATGGTTCCCACGTGCATTATTGAGCAATCAATGTTCAGACTGTGCCATTAAAAGACATAACCTGATGTTCCAACTTTTTTACAGTTTCCAACATTTACACTATTTTAGGTTTTTTCATGTAATAAACTAGTTTTTTACTTTTTTCATGGCTTTTATGTTATTTTTACCATAACCCCCTTACTATCCAAGTTTGTACATATCCGTGGTGGTCCCGGTCCCAATTACCTTGGATAACCGAGAGTCTACTGTATTTAAAAGGAAAACTATTTTAAAACGTGACTTCTAAACTCAACAGACTGCTTTTGAATATAACAGTATTTGTCTGGGTACATTTTTTACGCCAATCATCATAACTGATTTAAAAGTTAAATACCTCATGCTTTGTTTATTCCTCTGTTAACATTATCATAGTTCTGAATACTTCAATTTATGAGTAAATAACTGTAATTTATGATTCAATCTTTTTCAATTAAGTGTACAGTGTGTGTTTAAAGGAGAGGCCGATCTCCTCCTTAACCTTACTCTGACCATTCCCCATAGACCATTGATCTGTGTGAGGAACTTATTCAGACAGAGTAAGGGGGCGAACCTGTACAGTACAAGGTGAATATTACTGATAAATCTTTCAGTCTAGGCCGGATTCGAACCAGCGCTATCTCTAACCCAAGCTCAAAGTCCTGACGCCTTAGACCACTCGGCCACCGGCTCGCCCATACACGTACAATGGTATTGATCATAAATTACAGTTATTTTAATAATTAGTTTTTATCTCAACGATGTTTTGATTTTATTATATTGTTCTGTAAATAATTTTATTTCAAACTGAAACAAATTTATCTAAAGTAAATAGTCTTCCAATTTATGAGCTTATTTATTGAAAGGAAAAACATTAGAAACAAGAAGTAAAAATAATTTCATCGAGTAATGTGAGGTTATTGAAACTGTTACAGGTGAAAATACTGAACGAGCCACGAGAGGGAAAGAAGCTGCTTGTACTGGATATAGACTACACACTATTCGACCATCGTTCAGTTGCTGAAACTGGCTATGAACTGATGAGACCCTACTTGCACGAGTTCCTAACATCTGCATATAGAGTTGGTACCTAATAAATATTTCTTCAAATAATAGTTGTGAAATGTCTAGTTTTATTTTACTTTGCAAGAAATGTTGATTCTGTTTTGTTGAAACTGTAAAATAAATCTGGAAACGCATAAGAAAGGTAATAATTATTGGAGTAAAAGTATCTTTTATAACCAGTAATTATATGGCACGCTGAAGGTGTTTGACTAAAAAAATATGTTCTCAGAGAAAAGAAAAAACAAACTAGACAACATTCCATATCAAATCCTATGATTCATAATTATTTATAACCTTTATGCATCACGAAAAATTAATGAGTACAATAGACAAAAGACTTTATTTTCATATTCATTAAGAACAGAATTTGCGTCAATACAATCAATGATTTAATACGGAAAGATTAAATATTTTTTAAAGATTTAATTGTTATTCTTTAAAATGGTGGTAAATTCTTCAAGGATGTATATAGATTTTTCCAGCAGCCATTTCCGAATTTTCCTCTTCGAAACATGAGGTCTAAGGTTCTTCATTTCTTCTGGAAGCATGTTGTATAGTCTGGCTCTAGCATATGAAGGTTTCTTTGTGAATAAGGCAGTTCTGTGTGCTTGCAGACTAAAGTCATTGCCATGTCTTGTTTGATGATCATGGATATCCTGTTCGTCAATAGACATTCTTTGGAAGCATGTACAATTACCTCAGTAATGTAAATGGGCACCACTGTGACCCAAGCTCTTAAAAGCCTCTCTGCAGCTGTCTTGAGGGCTTAATGTCGCCATAATTTGCACAGCACACTTCTGCAAAATTAACACTCGCTGGAGGTTAGAGATGTATGATCCTCCCCATAACACAATGCCATAATGAACATGTATTTCAAAAAGAGCATAATAAACAGTTTTCGTTGCTTCCAGTGTGCTAATAAGTTTTATTCTTTTCAATACAAAAAGTGCCGAACTGAGCTTTGCACACAATGTATCGACTTGTTGATTCCATGAGACGATCATCCACTATAACACCCAGATGCCTCACATTGGACACCAATACCACAGTGTGTGTATGGGTGGGCGGGTGGGTCACACATACGTTGGCTTGCTGATAAAAAGTAATCATAAAATCAAATTTTCGCATGGAAATGGTTGGGAAAATATTTATTGCCTGTTATTGAGAGTTGTGTATTGTTTGAGACCAGCGTATTTTGTGTCGATGATTTTGTTCTAGGTCTAGGGGCAAAGTTACAGTGTCCTTTTGTCGTCCCCATGTGAAGCATTTTGTTTAAGATGCATTGAAGACTAAATCGTTATTTAGGCAGTACTGATGTGCTCTAGTTACTGATGTATAGATGTCGCTCTCCAACAACTCAACTACTTTGTTATCTGTGACAAGAGCAGTGTCGTCCGCGTATGAAATTGCTGACTATCGCTATGTCACAAACTCTAATGCTGACATATTGCAAGCTCATGGTTGTCATTTATGTGGACACTAAAGGAGACGTCTGAAGTCCCTGTGTTAGGTGATAGTCTTGGTCTGAATGTTGTCTATGGAGGAGAACAGAGTGCCAGGCTTGTCAATTAATTGAAAATCAGATCAATACTGCATGGTTCAGATTCCACGTAAATCTATAGGTGCCTTAGTTACGCTGACCAAGGTTAATAAAGGAACCTTCTATGAAACAGTTAACCATAGTAAAAATGACTACACTCATCACTCATTCGCTCCTCATATTCACTCATGTATTGAAGATCGGCGCCTAAATAATGAATGAATAAATAATAGAAAGATAATGATATGAATTGTATGATCACAATATTTGTTTGTCTTGATGCAGGATTACGATATTGCCATCTGGTCTGCGACAAGTATGAAATGGATAGAGAAAAAGATGGAGCTGCTTGGGGTTTCAAATAATAATGCTTATAAAATCATATTTTACCTGGATTATTTGGCAATGATTTCCATTCACCTGCCCAAATATGGTGTTGTTCAGGTAACGTTGGTTTTTCGACATGTTTCAATGATAGCTAAGATAATTTATTACTTGTAAAGAATTACTACCAATTAAAAATATGCATTGTATGTGTTTCAAAATTACAGAATTAATGAGTTGATTCTTTTCACGATAATAAGCAAACTATAACCAAATATATCCTGATTGTAATGTATTTAAACGCTTTTTTAAAATAGGCCTAGATTTCCATAGATAGATAGATAAAATTAATTATCCAGAGAACTAACGCATCAGGAAAGCATAACATGTTTGTTTCAATCTCCCAGCTATTTTATTTACCAGTTCCACAATTTTATTAACACCATTACACAACGCCAGTGCACAGGGATGCATGAACCCTCCACAAGTGCATGACATGCATTAGACAGAGCCAGTAACTCTCAACTAAGGCAAATAGAAATAGCACACCATTGAATCATTAAACCTCCAATCTCGATATTCATATCTGTCCCATCAGGCTGTATTCATACAGTGTTTAGATCTCAGCCTTTACTAATGCACCTATCGCACATAACATTTTTGTAGTCATTGCATCGATCTTTTATGGTGTTTCTTGATTACTTTCCTACTAAATGTAGTTTGTTAGGTTTCAACAGTTGATTTTGATATTTTTTATGTAACTAATGTCAAAAGATCTGTCAAATATACAGGGTGAGGGCACAACTTCAGAAGGTGATAGTTGAAAAAAAAACAAGCAAAAAAGTTTATTTAAACACATGTCCTACTATGTTTCGCTTTCAGTCTGTGTGTCCGTTGTTTTGAGTACAAAATGTATACCACAAAAACTGATTGAGCAAATGATTTGAAACTTGACAGCCTTATTCAGATAATTAATGGCAATAATTAACTTGCTTAAATCTCTAGCCATTTCAAAATAATTAATACTGAAAACCTTGAAAACTGTCAATATTACAAAAAGCCATTAAATTAACAGTACCTCAGAAAATGCAATGCCAAATGTAACAACACATCATTTTCAAAAATTGGTCCATAAATGATTCAATAACATCTTAATTTAGTTCCTAAATGTTTATTCATTTCACATTTTGTAGTTTGAGTAAGTTAGTTTCAGTCATATCCATAATAACAATGATTTCAGTAAATTAACAGCTGTTTAAATGGATTATTTAAAATCAATTTTAGTTGTTTGTTAATAGGATTGAGTAATTATCAGCTGTTTGACATTTAATTACAATCTTAATTAATTACAATAATAAATTTAAAGAACAGCTGATTTTTTTTAAGGAAGTTTTTAAGCAGGTGAAGGTTGTAATTAAATGTTGAACGGCTGATAGTTACTCATTATCATTAATGAATATTTATTGCATTTTCAGCTAATAACTGTAAAAATCGTTGCTAATAAAACATTTATCTTGAAATTAATCGAAAACATCACAATAGCACTCGAGTTGCTTAGTTCACACATATTGTTTTTTCACTAAATAAAATAAAACTAAATTCCAGACTTAAAACAATAACACAACACACAAATAGGTTACTTATTGCAGATAAACAAAACTGCAGAAATTGCACGTGGCCGCAGCTGATTGTTGCAAATCGTTTGAATCAGCTGATTTTACTTGTCTGTCAATACTACCTTATTTTTAATATGTGCAAAATTGTGTGTTTTGTAAAGTTCTTTCTCCTCAAGACAGTATAAAATAATATGCGATTGAGTAAAAAATGTTGATACAGGAGCTGTTTCAAAAAGCCCCCGTGGCAAAGTTGCCAACTTAACTTGTTCATTATAAATGGGCTTATAATTATTGTAAATGTGACTTATCACTTTGAAGGAAAACCACTTAATTATGTGAACCAACATTTAACATAATTTAACAACTTAGTGTAATTCTATCTTCATTATTGTTTAACCTAATGCAACATTATATTTTTAAGGTGAAGCCTCTTGGAGTAATTTGGGGAAAATTTCCACAGTTCAATTCCTCCAATACCATCATGTTTGATGATATAAGGCGAAACTTTTTGATGAATCCAGGTAACGGTCTCCGAATTCGAGCCTTTCGTCAAGCACATGTTAATCGAAAGACTGATAAAGAGTTACTAAAACTTGCTAAGTATCTAAAAGAAATTGCTAGTGTTGAAGACTTAAGTGTGTTGAACCACAGAAACTGGGAAAAAATTTTGAATAAAAAACGCAAAGAGAAGAAGAAAAAGAAGAAACCTTCAGGAAGTGGGAGTCCGACAGATAGTGACCAAGGAGAGAGCGGAGGTTCTGTTGGGAATACTGGCAACAGTGAAGATGGAAGCCGTAATACGTAAAGGAACCCAAGTGCAATTATGAGAAAGAATTGAAAATTGTTAATATTTTTGTATAGTAAAATTGTATTACATTTTTTTTAATTTACAAAATTGAAATTTATTGGAATGATTACTTGCCTGCTATATGTCATTTTCTGTACACAACCACAATGGTCCATTCGCATAGCAAATTTGTGACTTCTTTGACTGACCAAAGCAGAGTAGTTTTAAATTTTGTCTGGTTTAGGTACAATTACTACTCCTTTTATTAGCTATTAATAAGCCAAGTCAAGATTTAATGGCACTGTCATTGATTTATGTGATATGCCTTCCATTCCAGTGTCAGGCTGCTTAGTTAGGCAAGGTAAACATTATTTACAGAATCAAAATCCAATTATCTCTTAAATGTTAGTATGTACAAATGTTAATATTTGATCACATACAGTAATTTCTCGAACTAAATTGGGTAGGCTCAAGTCTGTTATAGCCGATTGTCAGTTAAATCAGGGTGAATTCACTCCAAGCTGTTATGAGATTACCACACCTTACTCAAAACAGCTGTGATGCTGCAAGCTCATTTTTAACTGTACAATCAATAAAATATTCAAATATATATTATATAAAAATTATTAACCCATAAGGATATAGAGTTTTAGGATGTGATGATTAATAAATAATAACTATGTATAAAATATCTGTAGTTACCTTAAAAAAACTACATGTTCTATAATTTAATTTTTGTATAAAACTTATTTCAGTATAGGATTATACAAAGGATACAATTAATATATACAGAAACAGTATATATTAATTTAGATAAACTATAATACAGCTGCAAGCTGTCTGTTAAATCGAGGGTTTACTGTAGTACTCATCTTCAGGATGACATGGTCACTGCATTATAACCAAGAATAATGTACTATTATACACTTGTTTTGAATATTGGAAAATGATCAAACGATCCCACCCAGAGGACAGTTCTGAAATATTTATAGTATTTAGACTCGATAAAATAATATGTGTCAGATGCAAAATATTATGATTTTGAAACATCAAAATTTGTTAAAAAAGTGAACATTAGTTTTCTAGAGTAAAAGATTAAATAAGTAAACTTCAATTTACTAGGAAAAATGATATAAAGTATTGATATTAACTCTGAAATAACAGCATAGCCCGATACAATGGATGTATGCTGTGAACAGAGACCATTCAATGTTATCACATTCTTGAGATAATACAGACAATGCATGGACACTTAAGTCCTGCATTTAGTGAATGGACACAAACTAAGTTTTACAGATAAGGCATTAATTGGAATTATCCCCTCTCTAAATCTGTCAATTACTATTAAGTCAATTAATTATCAAGTTGTTTACATCAGTGTTTTAAATATGTCAAAGCGTTTATTATTCTTTATTTCTCTTTAAATACAGTGTTGTACATGAGAAAAGTCATGTTCATTGCTACTAAAAAAAGTACAATAAATCATTAATACTAAGCCTTTAAATAGAAGTCATTTTCAAAACAAAAATCATTAATAGGTCTTTTTTAACTTATTTAGGAAATAATTTGTCAACCATGTTTACATTTGTTTTTAAGATTTTATTCGTGATTCTACAAGACACGTAAGCAGCTGAAATTTCTATCATGGAGGGTTAGGAAAATGACAGTTTTCCTTCTGGTTTTGTATTTATTTTCATATTTATAACTAAACATTTTATTTTTTAAGTAAACTTGCAAATTCCAAAAATCTAGTTATTGGGAAGGGTTACAATTTTTGTTAATTTAAAAATTATTTGCAGTTTCATTGTACATTTGTTGTGTATTATTCTGATGGTTCTCTTTTGTATCATACAAATTCTGTTGAGATTTGTCGCTGAAGTGCCACTCCATACAACTAGCACACATAATTGATGCTATGAAATGTGGCGTTGTAGACTTTCTTTATTGTATCTATAGTAACATAATCAGATAGAATTTTGAGGGAGAAAAGGTAGAGTTATTAATTAATAAAATTAGACATTTTAGCCCCAGACAGGATCAATATTTACTTATGTGTATTAATCAGTCAATCTGTCCACTAGATAAAAGACGATGCATTTAAAATAAAAGACTTATTATCAGGTTATTTGTCTCTATTAAGATGAACTAGAAACTTATTTTATATAAAGTTCACACACGTAAAACCATATTATGCACGCACTTATATAGTTCTGTGGGCGTGCTACTTAAAAAGAACACTATCTAGACCCCAAGCACAATCAACAGAAATCACACCTCGCTCAACACCTTGATACCAATCACTCTCTTCAATCAATAGATGAAAATTTACAGATAATTCAGTTTTACCACAAAAGTAAACTATTAAAAACACTAGAAGAATACGAAATTTACAAGTTTAAAAATAATCCACATTTACTCAATGACAAGATACATTTTGTATACAACAATAACATATTATTCAACACTCTCATACACAAAACAAAATCAATTGTCACAGCTGATCCTAATGAAAACAATGATATAGATGAAGGAGGGGAATAACTGAAGTGTAATCCAGTTCTTGCACATAAATCACCCACAGAACTATATTAGTGTGTACCAGAATATGTATTTACGTATGTGAATTTTATATAAAATAAGTTTCAAGTTCATCTTAATAGAGACAAATGACCTGATGATGAATCTTTTCACTTGAAGCACGTTGTCTAGTTATCTAGTGTCAGATTGACTGATTAATACATGTAAGTAAAAAAAAAAGAATTAATATTTAACAGCCTGCGTTAGACAGGTTGCATACGTAGTTTGAAGGTCGGTAGAATCATGACAATTAAGAGGTTCTAGGGGGCCAGTGCAAATGAATATAAAGTACCCAACTTACGAGAACAAACGTGTATGCCAGATACACATGAGCACAGTATCTCTATAGTTATCTGATCTCTGATGTTACTCTTCATGTTTGACTGAATCTTCTGCTTGTGAATGGATATATTTCAGAACACACATACAATAGCAGACAGTTATTGCATCCTCTCTAATAACTCACTCTCTTACGTAATCAGATCAGATTGAAAAATGTATTATGAAAACTTAATTTTTTAAGGTTTTTTCATATAAATTGAAACTTTTAAGTGTTTATCATAATATTAACCCTTTGAGGACCAACTGACGATATTTCGTCAGTACTATTTTGTGCGAAAAACCCCGCGCTGACGATATATCGTCAGCAGCCGACAGTGCGAAAAACGCCACTGACGATATATCGTCAGCGGGCAATAATTTGTGTAGTATGTTTTCTATAGTACATTGAATGATCCCGTATCTTGTTTTAAATGTCTTTGGTTTCTTACTAAGTGCCTTGATAATGTTTTCGATAAAAGAACAGCTAAAAAAAATACTAATTGGTTGTTTTTTGTTCCGTGTTTCCATCACGTCACTAGCGCTCACAGTGGCAGTGGGCAGTGCGTGAGTGCTTGTAAACAAGTGAAGAAGGTTATGTGCGGTGATTTATTCATTTTGTTTGATTGTTTTATAGTTTGTTTATAACATTTATAATTGAATAAAATAGTTTCCCACAGTAAAAATATTTATTGATTTTTTTCTGTTGACACACAAAGTCAAAATTTTATTTTATTTTTTGGTTCTTTTATTTTTTTTCCGGCGTAGGTATATTATTATGTCAATCAAACAGCAATATACCCTTATTAGTTGCTAGAGTAACTAATGACAATCATTTTGGTAAAAGAATTATTAAAATATCTTAAAAATTGACAAAAATACAAAAAATTTTACAAACCTTTGCAAAAACGCAGATTTCTTGCGGTCTTTTTCGCATACAAAACTGACTGTTTGCAAAAAAAAAAATTTTGACAACTTTTTTTTTTTTTTTTAATGGCTCTGGTCCTCAAAGGGTTAACAAGCACAATAAGAAAAAAATTGACGTTTTCTGACAAATATGAAACTATTGTAATTTTCTCCAATGTCTATATACAGGGTGTTCCCAAACTACACTTCATAACTTAAGGTTATGATTCAACGGATAAAAATGAGTAAAAATGTTCCTATACATATAGGCCCAAACATGCTTGGTTTTCAATATGGTGGCCATTTTCATTAAATGATGTGTAATTTCATAACTCCTCACAATTCAGTGCTCAAAAAATTTGGAATGAAGGTACCTGTTATGCTTCTTTTAACACTGTAATAATATTATTTTTATAATGTTGAATATTTTCAAAATGGCGGTACTTAAAAAAAAAATTAATTGTAAACTTCACAAAAACAAGAAATACGCAAGAAATAAAAAAGTTTGCAAAATATAATAACAAATCCTGTTTTAATAAAATCCGTTCATAAATAAAGAAGTAACATTAATTTAGGCACTACGATGTATGCTCTGTTTCATTTTATTAGACATCGAATTGCTGGTGTTAAATGCATATCATATCAGCTGATGAAGTAAATATTAAACATCTGATTCAAGATGTTTATTGGTCGTTAAATACAAACTGTTGTACAATAGGCTTTGTCAATAATTACATTATCAGTAGCAAATACATTCATTATGAACGTAATAAATGGAGTATGTGATAAAATATATTATGATGACAATTACAAACATAATAAACAACTACAGGATATAGTTGAGCAAATATAAACATCAATGCTATATAAACAAATTAATAAAAATTAAAATTTCAAAGTACTAATATCACAAGCCAGATATCGTTCAATAGAATAAAAACAATTTATCTTTAAACCAAATATCCAATATATTTCTAAACTTTTTAAAGTCAACTGTCCAGGCACTTTCTGGTAACTTATTAAATAATCTTATTTGCATGCTTAAATGACTGTTTTTTGTTATTTGCAATCTGGTACGTAAGAGGTCCAATAAAAAATTTTTTCTTGTGGGATATTGGTGAAAGTATTTCCTAACATTAAATGATTGTAGATTCTCTTTTACATTTAATAGACATCGATACATATATAAGCATGGAAAAGGCATTATATGATACTCTTTAAAAATTGGGAAACATGATTCTGAATCATTTACATTTTTTATAATTAATTCTCAAAGCCTTTTTTTGCCAGATGAATATTTTATTTGAACTGGTACAGTTGCCCCAAAGTGAAATGCCATAGGTTATACGAGTTTAAAAAAATGCATAGTAAGCTGAAATCATCTTTCAAGAGTTACATTAAATTTTAGCTTTCTTAATAAATAACATACCCTAGCCAACTTAGCAAATAAATGCTCAATGTGACAGCTCCAACTTAGCCTACTATCAAGAAAAAATCCCAAAAGTTTGACAGGCTTAACACTACCATAGATTTTGTGATCAAGAGAGAAAATAATGTTTTCGGTTTTATTGCTATTTACTACTAAGCAGCTGGATTTAAACCAAACTAAAGCAGCTTGCATTGATTGTTTTTCCTGTCTTAATAGACCTTCTATGTCCTTATCTTTATGGAATAATGTAGTAACATCTGCATAAAGGATGGCTGTGCAAGGCACACTAAAAGAAAAATCATTTATTGCAATAATAAATAGAAAAAGACCTAAAACTGAGCCTTGAGGACTCCTATGTTAGTATTTTCAAAGTTAGATCTATTATCACCCTGAACAACCATCTGTTTTCTATTACTCAAATAAGATGATAACAGTTCCAATTCTCTATCTTTGACACTATAACAACTTAATTTCCTTAAAAGTAATTCGTGGCATATACAATCAAATGCTTTAGATAGATCTATTAGCGTAGCAGAAGAAAAAACTTATTTTCAAAAGACATTAGTATATTTTCAACAACTGATTCAACTGCTCTGGAAGTGCTAAGACCAGGAAGAAAACCATACTGTTCCTGTGAGAGAAATCCATTTTGATAGAAAAATTCATAGAGTTGATCTTTTATGGAACATTCAAACACTTTACTTAAGATAGGTACAAGTGATATAGGCCTATAACTAGAGGGCTGAGATTTCTCTCCTTTTTAAATATTGGTATAACTTTTGTGACTTTTAAGACGTTGGGAAAAATACCTGAAATAAGAGACATATTAAATAGGTAAGTCAAAGGCTCTGCTATTATATCAGCTGTTTTATTTGAAATGCCATAAAAATCTTCACTTTGAGATGTACTAAGACCTTTTAAATATTTAAGAACATCTTTTATTAAAATTGGTTTCCACTCAAATTTACTTCTGGTATTTACTGTTACCACCAGATATGCAATTTTTAACTGAAACTAGGGCAGATTCGTTATTGTCTAATATTGGTTTACCAGTTACCGTACTTCTTTAGCACAGTTAATAAAGTAATCATTCAACACACTAGATTCTACCTCAATTTTATTGAAGTTTTTAGACTTATTAATATTGGATTTAATGACTGTCCAAACTGCTTTGCACTTGTTCTGAGACTTATTTATATAATTCTCATTTGCTAAAATTTTAAACTCTTTAATTCTATTTTTGTACTGTTTTTTGGCGGAATTGTATAGTTTTTTTGCAACTGTTTGCCTCATTTTCATTACCAGTACTTTTATTTTGCTTAAGTCTATCATATAGTGACAAAACATAATTCCTCATTTGCTTCAATTCTACTGTTAACCACTTTTTATCTGGCCTGTGAGAATGATTAATTTTTACATTTTTAACATAACAGCATTCATTATATGAACGTCAATATATACATAAAATATTCATAAGCTTGGTCAACGTTTAAAAAATTATTTAATTGCAGCCAGTTTACTTGAATCAATCTTTCTTTAAAGCTTGCAATGGTATTAGAATTTATTACTCTTACCTTTTTATAAATGATTTCTCTAACTTTAGGTTCTCCATTGTAACTTACATCTAAATAACTGATTTTTGCAAGCACTACCAAATGGTCAGATAAACTAGGCTGAATTACACTACAAACTATGCCCTCCCTATCCATATTAGTCACAATGTTATCTAGACAAGCCTTATCCCTAGTACTATCACTATTTAAACAATAAAAATTGTATGATCGGAGGATATTTAGAAACTGTACTGATTCATGAGTATTTTTTGTAAGATCTATGTTGAAATCTGAAGATATTATCACATTAGCTTTATTAAATTTTTCACACACCATTCTCAAAAAATCTTCAAACAGGTTAAAAAAACTAACCAAACTTGAATTTGGTGTTCTATATATTGTTGACACAACCAAATTAAGCTTAGTCAAAAAAATTCCTGAAATTCAAACTCATGTAGTGAAAAAAATTTAACCATATCTATTAATTGGTATTCAAAATAATCTTTTACAAAAATTAAAGAGTCCCCTCTAACATAGGGAGGTTGTCTACAATAGGAGCTTGCGAGCTTGTAACCAGCTGGAATATACATGTCTAATTCTTGTGTGGCAAGCCAGTGCTCATTAATTAGTATTACATCATAGGCAATTTTATTTAACCATAATTCTAGCCTGTCTAGCTTACTTCTTAATGACTGTATGTTTAAGTGGAACACAGTAAAAGGACGATTTGTGTTTAGTGAAACATTAGTACTGGAAACTATAGGTGTAAGAGGAGTCTGTGAACTGGCTAAGGCACCTCGGTTACTAGTGGCTGTTTGAAGTTTTCCGACTCTTCCTCGGTGCCAGGTGGAGGTGGTTGCTGCTCCCGTGCCATTCCCTGTTCAGGGCTCTTTCTGGCCTCCATCTCTTCTGCCAAGCCCTGTTCAGGGTTCTTCATGTTGGCTCCAGTTGCTGCTTCCCCGGTGATTGTTTTGGCTATTTTTTCAGCTAGCCACATTTTCCCCTTATAGTTTAAATGTGAACCTTGTCGAGTATGTAGCGTTCTATCAGCCGTGCTTGCCTCTACAAATAAAATATTTGAAAACTTCTGACTGAGTTTTTGTAGAGCCTTATTGGTTTTTACTATTTCTTTATTCACACACGACCATTTAGCTAGATCATATCTGGTCGGTAGGTCAACTAGGACAATCCTTGTATGTGAATTTTTTTGTACTGTATTTTTAAAACCCTCTAGAGCTTCATTTCTAGCTACATCGTTACTACCACATACCAAAATTAGTACATCATTGTCCTCAAGATTTTCAGCTTCGATATTACCACTATATACAATGTCTTTTGTGCGTCCTCCGGGCCTAACAAAGCCAACAGCGTTTTTTGATTTTTGTTTTTTATTAAGGTGGAAAGCTAAATCACGCCCATGGCTGTCACCACATATGAGACTTTTATGATCATTTTTTAAGCCAACTGTATCATCTTCACTTTTTTCTCCTTCCTTCCTCTCATCACTTTCTGCTAAAGGTGCAAAACTATTGCTAGTCGGGAGGCCTGCTTGCAGATGAGGACTCTTCGGCCTTATAGTTCTTTTGTTATGTTTAGTGACTTGCTGAGACCAAGGGGTTGGGACATAATCCTTTGGTAATTGCAGAGGAGGAAAGCTTGTAAGACTGTTATCAGGTGATGATGTTGTGAAATTTCTGCTCCATTAAGTTAAGTTCTTCCTGTAATAATTTTGAAGCTTCTTTTAGGTTTTCATTTTCAAGTTTTTCTCTTGCAGTTCTTTGAGAATGATTTGGGTTTGGAAATCAAGGGTTTTTTTTGTCAGGGGTATTATGAGCTAAAACACTTAACTCTCTTTCTAGATCACCATTTTTATTTTTAAGTTGTTCTATTTCAATTTTAAAACACTTTTCTCTTTCTATAAAAGAGATTCTTTCTTCACACTTTAACCTGTTTTTTCTAGCTCTAAGCATTTTTGTGTTAAAGTTTCTAGCTGAACATCAAGGTCCATTTGACTTGGTGTATTTACAGATTTGTCTGATGGTGTTCTAAGGCTTTTATTAAGATTGAAACTGGTATGAGCAGAGTTTAATGGTAAAAAATTATTTGGTGAACTGTAGCTATTTTTCTTTGATTTTCTGGTTTTTATTTCTGCTTCTATTTCTTTTATTGACCGAACAAACTCTTTGTTTTCCATTATTTTACCTTTGCAAACAGTTGCTTTCTTCTCTTCATAGAAATATAATTTGTTTTTTTGTACACTGACCTTGTTTCTCTTTTTGTGGCCCAAAAAAATTAACTTTGTACCAAGTAAATTTTTCTTTACTTTCTATTTCATTAATAACTGCTGGCCAGGCCTGATGTCCCCTTACACAAGCAAAAACATAATCTCCTATTTTAAACATAATGTTTGTAAAATTATCAGTGGCCAATCTACTAACTGCTTACATTAGTGGTTACTAAGTTCACCACCAAGAGGTAAACCGTGAGTAGTGATTGATAAACAGTGATGTATTCTTTGATTGAAAGTCTATTGCATATGCAGTCAGCTGTTGTCAACAATAAACAGAATGTGGTTGGGTTTCAGTCTTGTAAAGGTATCTTGTAAAGGCTTCGAATGATTATTTAATTTAAATTAATATCTTTTATTGCTGAACACTAATAGTTCACCAATTTTGTAAAAATAATGATAAGAATGACCTTGAAGATAAGAAAAGGTGGTTTTGTTATCAATGTCAACATATCACACAACTGCAACAATTCTTAATACTGCCCTGTTCCTGGTTATAACACCACATGGCGATTTGATTTGGACTGTCTTTATTAATTTTCTTTTGCACAGCTATGGTTGGAAACCTTTAATATTTTTAATGGGTGCATGACTAATAACAATGCCTCTTGATCCTAGTAAGTAAACAAAAACAAACAGCTGTCTAAAACCAGTTTGTAAGCAGTCTTTTATAATGAAGAAAACTAGTATTCAGGTCAGGCAGCACAAGGTTAGTAGATCCTTATCTGTTCAACATGTCTGAAGTAAAATTTTGCAACATTAGTTTGAGAAGTGCAAGATATTCCCAAATGATGTACAATACAAGCTCTATAGCTAGCTAACTGATTATCTAGCTCCCTTATCTGGAGCGGCCGTAGATAAGGGGCTAAGGCGCTGGCTTGCCACGCTGCCGGTCCGGGTTCGATTCCCGATGTGACCACTAATAGATTTTGCCCTGCCGCTCCCGTGGTTCGGAAGTCACGTAAAGCCGTTGGTCCCCAGGTTAAGTGTTAGAGAGGGCTCCTTAGCCCTAACTTCGCCTGGTAAAATAAGACAATCTTTAACTTTTAACTTTTTTATCTTATCTCAGAGTACAAGGGTCAGATTCTCTTATCTATGGCCAAATCTATTGTACTGGAAATTATATTTAGTGCCTTTACAAGTAAAAATTTTTGGGTTTTCCAATTTTTAATAAACTATTTCATTGTTAACTTCTAAGATATTACCTTAAATGAATTGGCTATTTATAACTGAACAACATGGTCTAAAACGTTTTTTAAACTGTGCACTAAAACCAACAAAAGCTTGACTAAATTCAGGACAACAAAATCACATGCATACTCATGTGGGTCTTCCCCCACTCCTCATCATGATATAATTTGTATTGCAAATTAACTCATTGTTGACACACTGTGATATGTGCATAGTTTTTGTAAGTTCTAGTACAATAATTGTTCTATTACTAGCTTTCAAATAGTTTCTTTGTGTTTATTTTATTTTTATGCAAATAACGGCAGGTAATCATTCTGCTTACTCAAACACTGAAAAGGCCGATATGCACTTGACCTATGGTCTAGCAGAATGTAACAGTCTTGAAGCTAAATATCTGTATGAACTACATTTTCTTATCAAGTTGTTCCATGTCACAAAACATTTTCTGCCGTACATGCGCAACTCAGTGAATCTGGAAGCTTTTATCGTAATGGACATGACACAGAGAGACCACAGTCAGTCAGAACTGTTCAGTTGGAAGGGAATGTTCTTAATGAGATAACAAATCACCCATAAAAAGCACTAAGGAAATAAGCTTACAATTTCAAAACACACTGTATGGAATATTCTGAAGGAACGACTTCATCCGTACTATGTTCAAAAGATTCATGCTGTTATTATTCTGCTGTTCGCCAGACGATTATCCGTGTCGGATTAGGATTTGTCAGTGTTAAATTCAGAAATGCGATGACTTTAAAAGTAAATTCCTGTCTTCAGACGAAGCAAATTTTTCTCGAACTGGCCATGTAATCTTACACAATATGCATATTTGGGCGGATGAGAACCCGCACGCTATAATGCTGTACTACTATCAACACCAATCTTCACTAAATTGGAGAAAACTTGTTTTGTTTCCTTCCTCAGAGACTTAAATAGCGAGCGTTAACAAGATTTTTTGACAACTGATCTCAACTGACAACTGATCCAGCCTTATTAGAGAATGTCCCACTACTTGAGCTACTTATGGATGCATGGTTCATGATAAATGAGGCACCAGCATATTATAGTCAGCATGTTAGAAACCACATTGATAAAATCTACGGAGAAAAATTAATTGGCTGAGAAGCTCCAGTACCATGGCCCCCAAGATCACGATCTAAATCATCTTGATTTTTTCCTTTGGGGACATCTTAAGAGCATAGTCTATTCTTCTCCGATAGTTTCAGTTGAAGACCTATGAATGGGATTGAGGATTTATTCAGCGCATTGAGATTATTTAACAAATACCTGGAGTTTTTTGAAGAGTGTGGCAATCTATGAGGAGGCACTTATATGCGTACGAGCTAAACAGGCGCCAGAACTTTGAACAGTTCCTGTAGTTTTTTTGTTAACCAGTTTTCAATTGTACCGTATTGTTTATGTATTGGTTACTGTATGTATTATTTATGTATTGTGAGTTTTTACAAATGTTACTACATCTTCAGTATCTTATGAGTATTTTTTTAATCCATTACTGAAATAAAGAATAATAAAACTGTCAGTAACGGTAATGTTCAATTGAACATTGTTGCCATTGACCGAACTAACAGAAACAGAGCATACATTCGTATTTTCTAAATTTGAGTTACTCCTTTATTTATTAATGGATTTTAATCACTAGGACTTGTTAAAATTTGTTATTATATTTTGCAACTTTTTTATTTCTTGTTTTAGCACAATTTACAATTAAAAGTTTGTGCCGCTATTTTCAAAATATTTAACATAATAAAATAATATTATTACACCCTTAAAAAAGCATAACAGGTTCTAAATTTGAGCACTGTATTGTAAGGAGTTATGAAATCACATATAATTTAATGAAAATACGAAAATGGCCACTATATTGAAAACTAAGCATATATGGACCTATATGTATAGGAACATTTATGCTTCCAATGAATCATAACCTTAAGTTTTGGAACGTAGTTTGGGAACAACTGTATATATTGAAATATCTGATCGATCATAAAGTACCATCATTATGAGTTATTATCATTCATTCAGTTACCAAACTTTCCTCAAGTGAGTCATGTGATGGGTCTTTGTTTGTTAACTACTGCAAAGTGTTAATAGATCTGTCTTCTTATGTTAGTTTGCTAATGTCCTATCTCTCCTGTATTTTACTAAGTACTAACACTCAGCTGCATGCCTGATGATTATCTCCATTTGCTGGCCTAATAAAAATTATCACAAGTTAATTCTATTTATAATTTCATTAGTTATTGGCGACATATCTACCCATAAAAATTAAATCAGAACCTGTTGACTAGTAATAAATTTTGAACCTGGTTAAGAAAGCGTGTCACATGACGTTTGATCCCAAATGAGGATCCATGTCAGATGACGTGACCGCTCGGCCTTGTGTCATTTCCCGCCCTTCCCATTGTAGGTTCTTCCAATGGTTCCTAGAACTCTAAATACGGTGTCTTATAATACTAGAGTTGTAATCTTAACTCCTCAATTGAAATGATAGCAATTAAATGGTGTTATCGTAGACCCGATACAATGTTATTTACAGTTGATAAAAATGAAATGGACACTGTAAATACTAGACCTAAGGAAAGAAAAGTAAAACTAAAATGTGTAGTAAATTATAATAGCAATATGAGATCTACAGATAAACTGCATGATGCATTCTTACAATGACTGTACAAAAAAAGAAATGAAATGGTATACTAAGCTCTAATTTGACTTATTAAATATCACCGTTCTCAATGCATATTATATCTTCAGACATCGCACCAAAGAACAAAATCCTAATTCTAAAGTACACATAATGAATTTTCGGATGAAACTTATAAAAAAACTTCCAGAGTCACACGCAGATGCAGTCCATAATGCTTGTCGCTTCGCTCCGCCTGATGACTAGTGATAAGAACGCCCTACAGCTCACTAGACACCATTTTTCTCGGCTGCTACATGATTGAGAAATGTAAAAGAATACTACAAAGATAATGTTATTTGTGTATGTACACTTGTAGAGAAGAGCCTAAGCGCAAGGATACTTCAAATGAATGTTCTGTTTGTAAATTTCCTTTGTGTGTATATCCATGTTTTCAGAATTATCAGTCTAAAAAGATTTTAATTTCATGATATTAAGGAATTTTTATGCTTTTAAATAAATTTTTGGATTCATAGTTGTAAAATTTTTAAACAAGTAAACAAAACTGTTTCTTACTCCCTGAGTACTATACTATGGTAAAACAAATACCATGAAGACATAGTACTTGGCACGTCATATGATATGGATACTCTTCAACAGATTAATGGGGAAATGTATTTGTTACTTCATATGGTTGAATATAACATAAATTCAGCCCAACACATTTACTAAATAAAGGAATAAGGATAAAATGATATACACTATCATCATCAGAGATTTATTAATAAAGCTACTTTGTAATTAATAGACTATTTTTAGTAAAATTAAGGAAAAAATGATTCTTATTTTTTCTTTTAGACTGGTTTAGAACTAAGATTATTTGATATTGTTCAAGAGCTTGACATTAGATGTGATATTGCAGATATGAACACAGATATCTTTCTGGCCGACTAACCACTGTGTGTAAAGAAACGTACTAAATAAAAATTTTTTAGCTCACAGTTTCAATTTGAAAGTGTACAATTTAAATCATAAGTTAGCACAACAATATCTGACTTAAAATAAGAAACAATGTGTTTGTTCATAAACACTTACTTCTTGGTATTTCTATCCTTAGTTCAGTTATCAGTTACCTCTTTTAAGTGCATTCTCCATATATCATATGCTTGATAGACTTCATCCTCTAATTTAAAATTCAAACAGCTTTTTTTAAATACTTTTTCATTCTGTTGAAAATGCTCCATAGCCCAGGTTGTTTCTTCAGAAGACATATCAATTATCCGTGTTAAAAATGATAAGTATCTTCTTTTCTTGAAGTCTCTTATTATGTTATAGTCGAGATACCCAGTTTTTATACATAAATTATAAAAACAATTTACACTTCTGAAACAGCCTTTGGCACCTTCCAAAGAAGCAAACACAAATTCATTTTTTGATGAGATGAAAGTTCGATGTCTATTTGATATTAATACATCAATCGCTTTTTTTATTATTTTTGTAAACAAGAGAACACATTTATTACCACAAAAGTTAATACAAACTAAAAAGCGCTTTGCAGCAAGAAAATAGGTAAAGTTAGACAGTTTGTGTTTGAAATCTTCCACTTCATCTACACTCCAGTCAGGGCGAACTGCATATTCTGATACCTTAAGGAGTTCAACGGAACTGAACTCGGCAGCATTGAACATACAAAGAAGGCACAACGTGCTCTCCGCTAGATCAAGCCAGACATCATTTATATACCTTTTTTTCGAAACTTTGATTTCATTTGTCAACTTAATTATTCTTGATTCAAGAGCTTCTTTCAAATTAATTACATCAGACATGAGTGGTAAGTCAGACATTTTATTCACTTCTTGACCACCAACGTCTCTTTCCCAAGTTTCCAAAAATTTATAATAAAACATTGAATGTTCGTCTGCTTTGCTTAAATTGCTTTCCAACAAAAAACCACTCCGTAAAATATAAACACAAGAGGTAATTTTAGAAAATAAATCGGTAATCAGCTCTAACTTTTGCACACTTTCAGTTTCTAATAATAACATAGTTTTAACTGAAACAGTAAGCAAGTTCACGTTATCAGGAATCAATATCTCTCTCATAGAGAGTGTATGATCATTTGCTATCCTTCGACAAGACCTCAATAGACAACCCATTCTATGCATCATCCTTCTAGCCATTACCTCAACTACATCATCTGTGTGACTCCAAATTTTTATCATATGCTTTTCAAGCAAAAATAAACATCGATCATTCCTAGCATTTGTTAAAAAATCACCAACACTTAATAAGAAGAAATGTGGAATGAATTTATCTACAGATAATAAAGCATGTCTCAATAATAAACGACTTTCTTTCAATAGTTTTTTTTTTGTTACTGGAACATGCCGTGATTTTTTTGCTATACATTTACGATAGTGGCGGAACAACTGGGTTTTGTGCAAGAATCCTGTACAATCAGGACAAGGCAAAAACTCTTCTGGCCTACTCTTGCCAAGAAATTGTTCACTAAGCCTCAAAACAATTAGTTTATCATCTTCATTCTTCAAAGAATGTACATTGCATTGAAAATCACCAACACGCTTGAGAAAATTAAACTGCTGCAAGTGTTCAGTTTTTGGCATATTCAAAACGTTTCGTACTTCAAATTGGCTATTATGTATATCAACAAAATGTTTGAAGACTTTAGTAAATTTCATTTTACAGAACAAACATTGATGAAATTGCTTAACATAGTTAAATAACTTTTTACTTTTAGTTATGTTATTAAACTGGGATGAAATATTACTAGATTTAAGTGTTAATCTGGGACGTTTAAAAGGTTCATTTTCACAATTTATGTTGTTTTCTACACTTATATTAATTTGTGGCAATTGCTTATTTACATCTACAGTTTCTTGTTTAATATGTGTTGATTGTTCTGGCTCGTCTCTACCTGAAAAACCAAACAAATATTAACCACAAAATAAATACCACATGAGGCAAACTAATTTTGTATCATTTGAAATAGGATTTTTTCTTGAAGATTTGCATAAAATAGCAAGGATTTGTTTGTAAAGGCAAGTTTACAATGTTGTAGAAATTCCAATACCTTACAACATAACTACAAAATTTTACTTCGTACAACATCTGATTTCTTGTTTCAATTGAAAATTTTTAAATAAGATAGTAAGGAATATGATATATTAATGGGTGGAATACAATTGATAAAAAATCTCAACACAACACTCTAGGTGACCTACAGTTTTTAAATTAACTTAACAATGAAATAACATTCAAAGGCAAAGTCCAACTTCCAAAGCTTGATTAACAGTAAAATTAGAATCCTATTATAACAACAATAATTTTATGAATTAGGAACAGTATTTACATATTGTTCATAAAACTCTTGAACTTTAAAGTTTCAGTTTTAAATAATTTAAACTTGAATATGACAGATTTTTAAAGCTTGATTAACAATAAAATCAGGATCCTATTATAACAACAGTACAGTAAAACCTCCTTAATCCGGCATTCTATAGTCCGGAATTGTCTATACTCCGGCATCAACGGCAATAGACACAAATTACAGAATTGCCTTCACAATGAACATTGTAAAGTGAGCAACTCGACAGCTAATAAAAAATAGTTGTAAGAAGCAAGTAGATATTAGATCTTTTTTCCAGCCATCTACCAGTGCTGTTGCTCAAAACCACAAATACCGGGTACTATAGTACAGTACTGTACTGTATTTTATACTGTATTCAAATTTATTTCATCATGTACTGTACTTAAAAATGCATTTTAATATTTCTCCTGTACTTGTATATATATCTATATATATTTAAAAAAGGCGAAGCCCTCACTGATTGACTCACTCATCACTAATTCTCCAACTTCCCATGTAGGTAGAGAGCTGAAATTTTGTACACTGTTTCTTTAGAACTTAAATAGGACAACTAAAGTATTTTCATCTTGATAAAGTACTCCTAAGGGGCATAAAGCACCCTTAAAAGATTGGTCCATAAGGATAAGATTGGGTTGATTTTAGTAAATTAATAACAGCTGTTTTGTAAATAAATAAACATGTCTATTTTGAATGTTTGACATTATACTATTTAATATTTTACTATGAGTTTAATCTTCAGCTGTTAAACAAAAATAAATGAAATGAACACTCTTGAAATAGGCTAAATAGGTGGCAAAGCAATTAGTGTGAGTGAGATACTGTAACTAAATTTAATATTGTGATTTTATGTTATATAGTTAATCTCCTATTTTTTGTATTGAATAGTTACATGCCGAGGCCGAGGTGTATCAATTGCAGTGAGCATCGGGGTTGGCATGCGAAGCATGCAGGGGTGTCCCCTAGTTGATTTATATTGTTTAAATAACCCATGTTTAAATAATATATACATACAGTAAAATTTTGTTGTGCAAATTATGTTATTTTTTATACACCTCCTGTATTTTTATAAATAACCTCCATGGTCCAGATTTTTCTTTAATCCGGAAAGAAAGTCCCAAACGTGCTGGATTAAAGAGGTTCTACTGTATATTGTTTATGAAATATTGACAGTATTTTTCATATCGTTAGCTTCATCATGTGCTACTGACCCACTCGCCCTCCCATACAGCTACTGGCCCACCCACTGTACTTCCAGACAAATACAGTGCTACTGACCCACCCGCCATCCCAAACAAGTATAGTGTTACTGGCCCACCCACTCTCCCAGACAAATACAGTGCTACTGACCCACCCGCCATCCCAAACAAGTATAGTGCTACTGGCCCATTCGCTCTCCTAGAAAAGTACAGTGCTACTGGCCCACCCGCCCTCCCGGATGTCCAGTGCTTTTGGACAATGAATTGAGGTACCCATAAACGTTCAGTGGTATTGACCCACCTGCCCACCCATACGCGTAAAGTGCTATTTAACCCTCACCCCTACATGTAAAGTGGTATTGTAGGTGTAAACCCCCTTTATATAATTACATGTTCTTACCCCCTTTACATAATTACATGTTCTTAACCTAACCATATGGCTCTGAATAAGATGTCAAAAGCCATCAAATGTGTACGACTATTAGAGCACTGGAAAATTTATTTAAAACTTCTTCCAAATTATTAAATATTTGGAATTTTGAAGTGAGAATACAGTTCCTGCATTAATTTAGTGGGCTACCTTAATCAGTAACTTGTTAAGGTGGTTAATTGTGGTTCTCAATACCACTAAACGTGTATGGGTGGGCGGACGGGTCTAAACCTCCAACTGTGATAATGTTGAAAGTGGACAAAACATATCTCAAGACCACTGAAAATACATAGTCTTACTCCCTTTCGTACTTCCTGCACAATAAACCGAGGGCACCATTTGACGTGTCGAATCAACCATAACACATGTCACTATGTTAGTAGTAGGCCTATCTAAAGGCTGATACATTTTCCTAAATACCTTTAATAATTATTAACACTAACAAATCATATAGCAATCAGCAATCACTCTAATTGAAAGCTGGATTGCGATCACTCACTAATTTACTAACATAAATGTCTCACTTCTGAGGGTTTAGGACATTTGTTGAAATCTGAACTGAAGGTAGATCTAGAAAAATTAAAAAATATTCATATTTCCAATAAATACAAGTTGTTTTTGAGGTTAAAAATCGAAATTTTTCAATTGGAATAACATGGGCAACTCTGCTTTACAGAACATGACTTCATTCTAATAGACGTTTAACCAATCAAAAAAATGTTTAGGTGCACATTTGGCATATCTTTTTTGTACAGGAAGAAACGAGGATTATAACGGTAGCAAGTTATTACATCAAGGTTGCAACCAATAAATTACATAAGCGTTTATATGAAAGCTTTGTGAAAAATATGTGTATCTTATTAGAAAATTATCACATACAATTTTCAAACAGTGAGGAAATTGTTTTTCTTTTTTGTCAGGAAAGTTTGACTAGGGTACTAAAGTTTCATAACCAACCAAAGTAATTTTTCATTTGTAGGGTTTTTTGTCAAAACTTTGCATTTCAACACTCAAAGTAAAAACATGTTTTTTATTTTAATTTAATACGCTGCAAAATTTTGAATCCATAGTTTTATAAAGCATAAGATTCTCTACAACTTAAAAAGTTGTATATACTTTACTATAGTTTTATTATAAAAGCTATTTTAGTTTTTTTAAATGTACTAATTTTATGAAGTAATTTAATTATTTTATAGTTGTACTTTTTAAGGTTGGTGTTATTGTTGTTTTGAGGTCACAGGTGTAACCCTACGATTGTAAAGATACAGTTTTCATGTGTAAAGTTGGTGTCCATATCTTATAGTTGATGCAGAAGCATTTTCAAGCGGCTAACGGAAGGCGGTAATCCTGTTTGAACAAGCTTGACATCCCAGGTACACAAGTGGGGTAATACAGTGGAACCTGGCTAATTCGAACTTCTATAATTCGAATTTTTCTTTAATTCGAATTATTTGGTTGGTCCCTAGGATTTTGTATGTCAACAATGTTAAAATATTGTGGATATTTCGAACTTTTTGTTGGTTAATTCGAAGTTTTGATGTCAACAACATACAATTAAAGACGGTTTCTGGGCAGTTTAGACAGCGGCGGAGTGTCATTGTTCTGTCCCCTCATTAGCGCCGGACAGCTGCGTGCTATTTTCGTCTAAAACTTCTGCCTCCACACCCCATCCTAACGGGATGGTTGGGACGGCTACCTGCTACGTAGTGTCCCAGGTCAGTGCCCTCCCACCTCCACCCCCACTTTCCAGTTGTCTTGTGTCTATCACAGCGCCACAGCGACAGTTTCGTCGGTTCAGTTGCCAATTAAATTTCTGACTGTCAAATCCGTGCCGTCCGGTCATGTTGTGCTTGTGTATCCTTGTTACTGTATGTTGTTAAGAGAAACTGTTTTTAGTTTGAACTTGTGTGTACTGTACTGTAGTGTGTGACTTATTGCAATGTCATCATCCAAAACTAAATTAACCTATAAATCGCTAACTTTGGCCGAAAAAGTAGCGGTGATTAGGGAGGTGGAGAAAGGCGTAAAGAAGAAAGCCGAGATCGCCAGAGACTTTGGTATCCCACCAAACACATTATCGACATTTTTAAAAAATAAAGACAAAATTTTGAGAAGTCAAAGTGAAAGTGGACAAGGACGAAAAAGAGTGAGGGAACCGGACAACCCCGATGTGGACAGCTGTGTTCTGAAATGGTTCAAACAGGCGCGGGGCAAAAAAATTCCAGTAAGTGGCACCATTATGCGTGTTAAGGCTGAACAGTTTGCTAATGAATTGGATAAACATAATTTTAAAGCCAGCACAGGATGGTTGGATGGTTTTAAGGAGAGAAACAACATTTCCTTTAAATCAATTTGTGGAGAAAGGAGTGCAGTTAACAAGTGCGATGCAGATCAGTGGAAGAAAGACTTGCAAGAAATGATAGCAGACAGGGACCCTAAAGACATTTTTAACGTTGATGAGACTGGGCTTTTTTTTAAGTGCATCCCAAATAAAACCCTTGCATTTAAGGACGATAAGTGTCATGGCGGTAAACTAAGCAAGGAAAGAGTTACACTGCTTGTTGGAGCCAATATGGATGGAACAGAAAAACTTCCTCTCTTAATGATCGGAAAAGTGGCTAACCCCCGTTGTTTTAAAAATGTAAAAACAAAACCAGTACCCTATGAATCCAGTGTAAAAGCTTGGATGACCAGTGCACTTTTTGAAAAGTGGCTCTTGCAGCTTGACAAGAAGATTGGCAAACAAAAACGGACAATTATTCTCCAAATTGACAATTGCACTGCACACAACAGTATTCCACTTCTGGAGAATGTAAAAGTGCTCTATTTTCCACCAAATATGACGTCCGTTTTGCAGCCTATGGACCAGGACATAATAAAAAATCTTAAACAATTATACAGGAAATTGTTAGTGGAAAAGATTCTCACAGAGGAGGGAAATGCGCTTAAAGTCAAACTTGACATTCTGCAAACCTCAAGAATGTGCAAGCAAGCTTGGGATCAGGTCACAGCTAAAACAATTAAGAACTGTTTCAAAAAAGCGGGTTTAAGTAAAGAAGAAAGTGAAAGTGCAGAGATTGAAGTTGCTGACAGTGACATTGTGAATGAACCGGTGCCAGCAGTCGATGGATGGGAGGAGATTGTGTCTGGTTCCATCACATTTGAAGACTTTGTCAATGTTGATGAAGATGTTGCGGTTTGCGGTGAACTCAGTGACGCCGACATACTCGCGGAGGTAAACAATGCGAACCTCACTGCAGACGACGACGCTGACGCATTTGGTGACGAGGATGATGAACAACCAATCCCAACGGCGACAGAGGCTTCCAGTTATGTAAATAAACTAAGAATATTTTTCGAACACCAAAGCAATGTAAGTGATTCCATTTTTCAATCGCTGGATAATTTAGATTCATTTATTTTAGCAGAGAGAGTAAGGGCAATGAAAACAACCTAAGATACGTGACTTTTTTAAAAATCAGTAAGTGAGAAATGACAGTACTGCCAATGTAACACTTTAGTTTTTATTGTATCTTTTGTAACTTTTTTTATAAATAAGTATGTATATTTTAGTTCTTTTGTACAGTAACTCATGTTGATGTTTAATTTTATGTAAAATGGACACGTTTTAGTACTTTTTCTTGTAGCCTAAACTGTTTAACAATGCATTGCACTGTAACTAGGTACAATATAAGTTGTAATGCAGTACATACAATTCTTTGTTGTATTTATTGTTAATTATATTGTGGAATTTTACAAGTTTTATTTGTTTTTTTTATTTGTCATTACTGTAGTTTGTTCACATAAAGTACAACAGCACAGAAATGTTACACTATGTTAAATAAAATTATGTTTTGTCTTTAAACATAAGGTTTGAGTAATATTTTTGCCCTTTTTTGTATAATTCGAATTTTTGGATAATTCGAATTTTTGTTATGGTCCCTTCAGATTCGAATTATCCAAGTTCCACTGTACAGACGTTAGAAGAAAACTTCCATGAGGCCAAAGGTCAACCATTATTCCTCAATGTGATAAGTAAAGTTAATCAATTTTGGTAGCCACTTATTAACTTGTGGAGAAGTGGTAAAGATGAATAAATAGTCCTAACTTCACAGCATAAATAAAGGCTTTTTTCTGTTTCATTTCATAAACTAGAGTAGCCCCTGACCTACTTGAACATCCCGTGATCAGGTACTAAACTTACCCGTAATAAACTTGGTACTGTGATTACGTAGCATTCATGATAACTGGAGTAGCCACCTGTGATCAGATTGAGTACCAAATATAATGAACTAGGGTAGCCACCTATGACCTATTTGGGTGGCAACCATGATCAAAATGATCCTAAGTTGATAGTTCACAATTAAATAACATTTAATTTCCTTGTTTTTACTTTAACTCAACACATTTCTGTTTTTTTTCTATATACATACATTTGACAGCTTATTTCTCTGTATATCAACTTCCTTGAAATGTTTGCATTGTATGATATGTACCACTGGCACTGTCTCTCTCTACTAACCTGAAGAAAGTGCCAGTGGTACTGAAAATTCGTGTGATTATGTGATTCTTTTGTGTATATTACTACTACTCTGGTCTTAGTATCTTAGCACTGGCAAGAAACCAGTGCTGGATAGGCTTGCCTTCTAGAATGAATGTAAGATTGAATAAAATAATTGTATGTATGAATGTTGAATTTGTAGAATGAATGAACATATTATTTTTTTTTTTCCTTTGACGATTGCGATACAATTCAATGTTAAAATTGTCTATGCAATAAAAAAATTCTATTCTATTCTATTCTATTCTTAGTATGATTGTAATCTATTTTCCGTGTTTAGTGAAAATTTGTTCGGCTGATTTTATAGCTTTTGTTTAAAAAAAGTTTCTGAAGTATGATTTTATATATTGCGTAAATAAACATCAATGTACATCTATACTGATTAAATAGTAAAACAACTAAAAACCCATCAAAAGCAAAATTAATTACCAATGAATTTATTTACACAGTTATTCAGTGTAAGTATAAAGGTTAAACTGGATTGCTTAGGAATCGTTGAAGTGTAAAGTAAGGAATGATAGAAGGTGTCAGTTTGAGTTGGTTAGTATCTTACCCCAGGAGGGAATCTGCCTTTTGCGGTTCATTGTCCTTTGATAGGTCCTGGAGGGTGCCTGAAAGTAATAAACCTTCTTAAACACAACCAATCATTTGACCAGCAATAGTTGACCCTAAATACAGAGATACTAACATTACACACATAATCTGTTTTCCTAACACCTGATAATTTGAGCATGGATTGTCAAAATCAATAATTGTTGAATTCATTTTATGTTCTACCACTGTATAATATGTTTAAGTTGTAACAAAAATGTGTTATTGTTGTAAAAAGTTATTTAATTACAGACTAAAAAGGAGTTTCAACTTTTCATTTGCTTCTAAATTGTTTATCATAAGTGTAACTTATGATTAACTTTAAATATAACAGTCTATTATAAACTTTTAAAGCAAAATTTAAAAACAATCACACATTACGTCTAACAAATACAAAATAATCACATAAGCACAAATCTTCAGTGCTACTGGCACTGAAAATTCACGCACATATGATTATTTCATATTTTTTTACTACTACTGTGATGTTAATGATCTTGTCTTCTATGGTAAGTTTGCTGATGTCCTATCTCTCCTCTCCAAATGAATATACTAATTCCTGGCCCAGTGCCCTTTAACCTAACCTAACATAAAAATACCGAAGTTTAAAATATCCTTTGCAACCTCTGGTAAATTTCTTTCTTTTTAATTTTAATAGTAAATCTTTAATATAGTATTTGAGTCCGTTTCTGTTCTTCAGACCTTGTCTTACAATTGAATACAATTAAGTTTATCTCTATCAATTGTTATTTTACTACTAGCTTGGCTCAGTATTCGAGGCTAGAAGTGCTTTCACATATACCTCAGACACTCTGAGATGACTTCCACATTTGCTTCTGTTAGGTGGTACGGTGTTTTAGTTATTCTTTACACACGTCTACAGTTGTATATATTTTTGTAGCGTTTGCACGCTTTTATCTAAATATTTTATGATAATATAGATAGAAAGTGTACTAAGCTAAAAATGAATAAAATTAGATACAATTTAGTTGCTAACTTGAAATTTAACAAGTTAAAAAGTCGGTTTTGGTTAGTTCATTAATTTCATTTCACTATGTTAATTTATATGTTGAAATCTGAATCTCAACGAATTTAACCCTTGTTATTTTCTTGAAATTAACTATACAAATTAAACTAGCCTTAAAACATTAAAATTATAGTGTTTCCCAAGTTATAATTTAACTATATAAGTCTACTTGTATATGAATTAGATATTACACTCAAGGCTGCTTTACACGCTCCGACTTATATCAAACCTGTCTGGGTGGACCAAGTCTGTACATACATCTGGGCATACTTGGGAAAGTTAATGATTTTTTTAAAACTGAATAAAGTTAAAGTTAATACTCTAAAAAAGTAACTAATTGAAGTTAAAAGTTAGGATAGATTGAAACTAACTGATTAAAGTTAAAGTATTAGAAAATTAACTGAAATTGAAAGTTAAAAGTTAGCTTTGCTACAGTAAAATATACATAAACAAATACTTAACCTGTATGATCTTTTATTATTTATAATATCTTAGATAAATAGGCTTATTTATAATACATTATTATATAATAATATTAATTAGACTATAGTAATATCTACATTAATTTTTGCTATATAACTGACAGAAATTTTAAAAATTAAATATTTAATTTAATTTCCAAAATTGTTAACAAAAACTGACAAAGTTTTTTAGTCATACTTTAAAAAATCAATAACTATCTTATAGGAAATTCACGATAGCAAACATTTTTTTTAATTGGCGCAGATAATAAGAAAGGCCAAATAATATCTTGAAATCTTGACTCCGGTGGTTTTTATCAGACTGGAGATGATAAGGAAGAGTCACTGATGAGAAAGTATGGACCGATTAGCGGTAAACAAAAACTGAACAAAATATACTCACTCTATTATATAATAAGTGAGTGAAAGCAGATATATTCATACTATTTTCGATAAGCAATAACGTTTATTAGATGTTTAAGAATTTGCCGTTCTGAGTGCATGTTTTATTATTACTGAAATAAGTCAATTAAAAATTATGAAAACTATCTAAATCATTAATAAAATACAAAACTAATTACCATTGATAATATTATAGATATTAATATTAAAGATAGTATTATCACTATCTTTTCTTTTCAACGGTGCCAATAGCAAAATAATGAAAACAGAACTAAATACCGTAATTGTTACTTGAAATGTGTCCTGAAATCTTGAAGATAGATTATTTTGTTGCGAGGTATCATATAATTGATTGATTTTACCAAGTAAGCCTACTTTAAAATAAAGTAAACATTTGAGGAAATGTTGGTTTGATTAACCATTTAAATATTTTTTCCCGATTACTATTGAACAGGACAATTTAGATATGTAATTCTGTATGATCAATTAATCAAGTATTGACAACATTAACGTCAAAATGCAACTGATTTTCCTAATTAATTATACAGATACATGGGTAAACAGGTAAAATTACAGTATTAGAGTTCATGAAAGCTTAGGCCCAATACGTTGATTTAAAACAAGATAGCTAAATGACTACTCAACTTTATCCCTAAACATAAACTAATCAAGTGAAATGATCACCCCAGTGACAGGTCAATCCAACAACAATGGTATACCCGTTTGGTCCTCCTTTTTTATTTATAAGGCAGTAAAATGTGTGTAAAGGGAAGGGGGTGCGTCTTCAAAACAGTGACCTTGCTTGTCGGTGACAATTGGGGGATGAGGAAAACAATCGGTCTTTCACCTGAGTTTTTGATACTTCTCCCCAACTTCTAGTCTAGGCCAGCGTTATCTCTAACCCAAGCCCAAAGTCCTGATACCTTAGACCGCTCGGCCACCAACTTGCCCATCGTCAGATGTCATTGACATCGTCAGTGTTGCAGTTCAACTACAAAGTTAAATTACCATTTATCAGTTAAGAAATCTCTAAAAATACTTAGTTTACAAATATTTAAATATTGAATATAGTTACATTTTCAAAAAATGTTTGTTAAATATATACAAATTTAAAAAGTTAATTCAAAGTTTACATAATATAAAATATTACTATACAGCATACAAATACACAATATATCTACAACTGAATATTTTAATAAATCTTTCTAAAACAGTGTATACTTTTGCTGATAAAATAATATAACTACTAGATGTTTTACTGAGGTGGTGAGGTTCTAATCTGGCATTGTTTTTATTTCGAGTATTATAATTATGATTTTTGAAATTTAAATAATTTTGGTTTCTTCAAAATATAAATTAAAAAGTTATACACACACACACACATATATACACGAGGCGTGTTTTTAAAGTAAGTACCGTTTTTAAATTACGCCGCCGCAGCGCTGCGGTCGCCGTTTAGCGCATGCGCGCCGTGTAGCCATATCTGTTGGGAAGCCACAGACACCATTACGGAACCATCCGATCGAGTCTACATCTGTTTGCGTGATTTTAAAATGACTCCACCTATTGAGAATCCCGCCGACTGTAAAGTGCGTGCTGTAATACGGTTTCTCTGTGCTCAAGGCTTCAAAGCAGTTGACATTCATCACCAAATCAGTGAAGTGTATGGTGAAAACATTATGAGTGATGGAATGATTTGGAAATGGGTTAGGGCCTTTAAAGATGGCCGCACAAACATTCATGATGAGAAACGAAGTAGGTGACCTGATGACTGAAGGTCGCCCACTTCGTTCCTCATCATGAAAGTTTGTACGGTCATCTTTAAAGGCCCTAACCCATTTTCGAACCATTCCATTACTCATAATGTTTTCACCATACACTTCACTGATTTGGTGATGAATGTCAACTACTTTGAAGCCTTGAGCACAGAGAAACCGTATTACAGCACGCACTTTACAGTCGGCGGGATTCTCAATAGGTGGAGTCATTTTAAAATCACGCGAACAGATGTAGACTCGATCGGATGGTTCCGTAATGGCGTCTGTGGCTTCCCAACAGATGTGGCTACACGGCGCGCATGCGCTAAACGGCGACCGCAGCGCTGCGGCGGCGTAATTTAAAAACGGTACTTACTTTAAAAACACACCTCGTATATATATATATAAATCTCTGTCTGGATTTCCCATTCTATGAAGAGGGGTCACAGTGTTCTTTTTGAATCTGATCTCCTTTATGTTCTTAACGCCTTTTTTTTGTAATTTTAATATATGTGCTAATGTTCTTGTTCCGTTTACTTTAGTCTTTGCTTTCCACTTTCCATAATTATTGTAACAATCTGTAAATATGTATAAATTCTATGAAAAAGTCACGAGATTAATTTGGTTTGCTTTGAATATTTTCGGCCATTCTAAAAAATCTCTTGAAAGCACACTGTCAAGGTTTGTGCAACTGGTCGGCGTTGCCATTACACTTTCAGTCACTTCTCTATGCAGATGAGTCTGCACTGTGCAAAACCAAACATTCCAGATCATCTTCCAGACCTAACAGAGATCCGCCTTGTTGTGTCTCTAACAACGTTTAGATGCAATTATATACCTTCAGACTTGTTTGCGCAGACAAGTCTGGACTTGTAAATCAAACTGGATTTAACTGGATAAATAAACTGGATAACTGGATAAATAAACTGGATAACTGGATAAATATACTGGATTTAAACTGGATCAAAGCTTTCCTCCTTTCTCTGCAATACTCCCTCTGATGGCCATGCATTGGGCAATAACCGGTGTTGAAGAGTTTTTGACGCGTCTCATATTTTTTATATAACTTTACTTCCCAGTTCACATGAGCCTGCAGGCCTGTATGAACTTAATTCAGTCAGTTCAGTAGAGGAATTGTACCTTTGATACCGCAGTCTGAAGTCTTTACCACTGAGCTGCCACTTGGAAATCCTATTGATAGAATTCTATTGTATCCCAGTACATTTACCAACACTTCACTAGCAACTTCTCTTTTTTTAAATTTAGTATCCCATAAATCTGGAAATTTTTGGGTGAATCTTACTGTTCTTCATCCAGTTGTAGTTTTAAGTATCTTTCAGTAGTGAGATGTTTATCTTCTATTTCTTTATTCTACTCAAGATCATACTAAAGTTTTTCTACATTTGAGAAATTACATAAACTTAAAATTTACAAGTTTTAGCCAGAATTTACTTTTTATTCTTAACCAGAAATTATTTAAGTATAAAATTAATTTAAATATATGGATAAAAACTACTTACCAAACTACTTAAGTTGACATTATTAAATATAAAAATATAAAATTTAAGATATCATGAACAAAGAGTTTAACAAGGTATGTAAAAAGCATTTATTGTGTGAAAAAAACTCTACGGTAAACATGTTGTGAACACCATGTTCTTCAACCTATGGTATCCTAAGAAGAAAATGGTGAATTATGCTCATGGTTTTAGTTTAACTAACAATTTTGTTTAATTTGTCAAAATAAAATTTTAAAGTTAATTTTACAGGTTTATAAAAAGTAAAAAACTTCCCTTTTATTTATGATTTGTATTATTCAATTATATGCTAAGAACAATATAATCAAATATAAAAAATTATAAATACCTAATTTAGTAGTGTTTTATTAAATAACCCTTTGGCTACTGGTTGACGATTCACTGTCAACCATGCGTGTAGTCGGTGTATCACCAACCATAATATGTGCGTAAACTACCAATGGAGGATCATTTGTCAACCAGTTTGGTTACATTATTGTTATTACTCTTTACTCACATTAAAGTTACTGGAAGGCATTTTGGTTTACTAAATATAGTAACACAACAAAACCAATATATATATTTTATTTAGCGTTCTGAGACTTTTATCAACAAGAAAAAGATCAGCTGATGTTTCCATCTGGAGAAAAACACAATTTAGCTGGTGCTAACAAACAGCTATTTCAGTGTGCTGTTGTCAATAGTGTTTTGTTTGTTTACGTCATTAATTTGTAATAGTGTTCTTGTAGTTTTATGTGCAATTATATAAGTATGTGTAAATATAGTTTTGTAAATATTGATTCTTTTCTAAGTGTGAAGTGTATTTCTAAATGACTAAGTGTTTCGCATCAGCATTTGTAACACAATTTGTAAATACAGTAAAACCCTGATTATTAGAAAACCGGTTTATCGGAAACAGCATTAGGAAAAATTTAATTTAATTTAAATGAATTAATAAAAAGAAGATTGTATAAACATTAATATTACACACTTTATTTCTTATGTTTGTTTTGTTTTAAAACAGTAATATAAATTAAATAATACGTTATACATTTAATATATTGTAATAAACAACGATCGCCCCTAAGCTACAATATGATAACATTGTTGTAAACAAGTGTCATAGCAGACAGATGGCAGTCATGAGCTACTCCACTACTTCTACCTGTTTTGAAGAAGCTTTTAAAACCTTTGTATAGTTACATGATCGTGAAATATGTAATGTAGTTTTAAAATAAATAATACGTTTTTATAACAATAATATAATATGATATACATTTATTTCCCACCTAGACCGTGAAACTAACGTAATCTTAGATTATTGGAAATGCCTACTATCGGAAACTGGTCCAGTCCCAATTAGTTACAATAATTGTGGTTCTACTGTAACTGGACAATATTTTTTAGTTTTATTTATTGGCAAAAACTGATTAAATTGTTTACAGTTACAGGAAATTATATATTGAACATACGACTATTGCCACATGTTTTTAAATATTTTCACTCAAACATAAGAATAAAAAAATAAATTTACAAAATTTTATTTTTTATTACACCATTTTATGTTGAAAAAAAAAAATATGTGGAGTAGTCTCAGAGATATTATATTTTTTTAAAAGAACTACCAAATAGGCAAATTTGCTCTAAAACTTTTCAGCACTACCTTGCCAATAGTCCTGTTCGAACTCACCACCCCAAAAAATGTGCGGTAGCCAAAGAGATGAATATCAAAGTTATAAGGAACAGAACAAAATGTGAAAGCAAATAGTAAGGAATTAAAAACATGATAATACCGAAAAGGGGCACTAACATGCCATGGTATTGAAATAAAGCTGTATACAGGGTGAGGTAATTAACCCTACCAATTCCATCGACTGCCCCAAAATACCGTCGACGCCTCACGCATTGAGAAGTTCAGCAGGCATATAAATCGATAGCTTCTCGCTTATATACCTGGGGCCCGTTTCACGAAAGTTACAAGTTACATATTCACCAGTACATTTTTACAAACCTGTAAAAATATCAGTTACAGGTGTTTCACAAACACAAAGTTACAAGTCTAGTAGTAACCAGCAATAATTTACTGATTCACAAGTACAATTTCACCAATTCACTACTGTGACTTTTTATATTGTTACAAGTTACAAGTCTACACTTGTTAAATGTAAACATATTTTTAACCTATATTGAAACATAGGTAAATAATTGTATAAGAGGACTTGTTACAATGTTTTGATTCTATTGTGCGTCGTTGATTTTAATCATTTTTACTCAAGTATTGTTAAAATATTTCATCTCTTTGCTTTTTTACTTTTTTTGCAGATAAATCGTGTTGTAATTCTAAACTATATGTATAAAAAAATTAGTTGGTAGATTATTATGTGGAACAGCTCTTCATCTGATGAGGTCAGAGAACAAATGTTGATTTTGTTAGTGTTTATGAGTTTAATTAGAGGTTACGAATGTCTTCCATTAATATGGAATCAATCCTTGGATATATATATATATATATAGGACTTAGGCGTGCAACACGGAGAAGTGAAGCTCTCTCTGAAAGAGTTATTTTGTGCGCAGCTCTCCACTGGTAAGGAAATGGAGGGCAGTACCATGGTATTGGGGATATGCATGGTATATCAAAAGCAAGTGTTTGTAGAGCATTGTATTCTGTTGTGGCAGCTGTAAATGAGGACATGTTTGCTCATGTAATTGACTGGCCAAATAATGTCGAAGACGTTGCAGTTAATTTTTTTTGATTAGCTCGAATGCCTCTGGTTGTAGGTTGTGTTGATGGAACATTGATCAAAATAGATTTAACAACAGAAAATGAGAACCAATATGTGGATAGGCAAGGTAATCACTCAATCAATGTTATGGCTGTCTGTGGACCTGACTGCAAATTTTACTATGTGAGTGCAAGATGGCCTGGAAGTGTTAACGACGCCAGAGTTTATAGGAACAGTTCACTACATCGTCGTTTTGTAGATGGTTGGAGACCACTTCCTGATGGTATAATTCTAGCTGATTCTGATTATCCACTAAAGGAATGGTTGATTCTCCCCAACTGATTTGAATCTGGGTGACCGTGCTGTCAGACGTTTTAATAATGCACATAAGTCTACTTGACGAGTTGTGGAAAACTCATTTGGAATTTTCAAAGAGAAATTCCCTTGCCTTAATCATTTAAGAGTATCTCCACTTTTTGCCTGTGAAATAATAAAATGTTTTTTTACACTATGTAACATTGCTCGGATAGAAAACAATGCAGGCAGAGTTCTACAGCTTCAAGATCCAGAAGACAGGGAAGAGGAGCTTGTCAGGGCCAATGCAAATACCGCTGCTGAAAGAAGACTTCAAGCATTGATAGATTACTGTCGATGATTTACAGGACAAGATTGTTATTTTCCTCCATCCCAATGTTAATATTACGTAACCTTATAAATTTTAACAGACGGCGCCGTGCTTATGAATGAATATCCCTGTACTACCAATAATGTTAATAATGGAAGTAAAAGAACATAAAAAACAATTAATTATTAAAATAAGGGACTGCTGTTTTATGAATAATTTATCATTACCGTATTTTGAAATTAATTATTGTTGATGAACCACTATGTTTTATTATTAATTAAAAGCTAAATTTTTTTACACAGTCTTATTTTAAATTTAAATTATTTTTATCAGTTAATAAGAAATCACCTATTAATATGTGATTCAGTTAATAAATAAAAGTAGGCCTGTAACTATACGTTTTATTACAAAAAATTGGTTGATTATTTATGGTAGTTAGTAGTTACTTACTCACCATTAAATATAATTTATCAAAAAGTATAAGACAATGAAGCAATGAAATGGTATTGAACAAATTAGTTAATATAACCATTATTATTACAAATTGAAACAAATATTGAGCTTTTAAATTATTTTTTTAAATATTAAAGAAACTTATACTAAATTGTCAAAATGTCCTTCATCAGTTGTAAAACCTTCTGTGAATTTAGATGGAGGTAATTCTAATTTTCTTTTCCTCTCCAATATATCTAATAGCTAAAGTAAATGTAAACATTAAAATAAACTTATTACAGTGATCAGCTGACTTGTAACAATTAGTCACAACTGTGACTTTTTATTATAAAAGTAACAAGTGTTTTCAAGAAACACCTGTACTTGTGAAATTGTAACTACAACTACTGTACCTGTACTAGTGAAATAGTGAATATGTAACTTGTAACTTTCGTGAAACAGGCCCCAGTTGTTAAAACTATTTACAAGTGCAAACAAAAGTCAAAGCAATATTCATTCGTTATGTACTCTTTGAAGTGATCAAAAATAACATTAAACTAACAAAATTGTTTTTCGTTGTTGTCAGCTTATCACGCTAGAAATGCATATGACTGGTAGTGTTCCAGCTGTATTAATATTTTATAAAATTTAGACATCTATATTTTGCATATCAATTTCAAAGGGCATGAAATTGTGCTTATGAAAATATGAATTTTATTACAAAAATATAAGTTTAAAATTATTGTAAGTAAGTACATGAGGCAGAATGAAAACATTACATTTTGAAAAAAAAAACATTATTTTTTAAATTTTGTCGTTATACTTTTTTGAAGTTTTTACAAAAACAAAATTACTAATATACTATGATTCTACGTGTTTTTCTGGAAAGAATTATATATAATAATAAACCAAAATAGTGTTCTAAATATTTTTAGTGATTATTTTCCTAAACCATTACAAAAGAGTCACAAAATGTCTGATATTGTGGGTGAAAATCGCCGGAGTGTGTAGGGTTAAACTGTTACAAAATAATAGGGAAGTCTAAATATTAAGATTCTCCTTAATATTTAAGTAATTTACTATGTTTATTTACAAAATTTGATAAAGCCAAACCTCATTAAATATTTACACCTACGGGGTGGCACACGAAATGATCCAACATTTATTTTTGTTAAAGAAAATTTATTATGAATGCTATACAGTAAAGTTTGATTTAAATTGTCTACTGCATACCTGGACATTAGTTTGAGGTAATTACATGTTCAATGTGGCCACCTTCTTGTCTGACAATTGCTTCAACACGAACGCCTATGTTATTGATGACTCTGCGACACATATCCTCGGTTATCTCGTTACATGCCTCAATGATTAGCAGATCCATCAGTGTGTTAGGATGTTTAGGGAAGATCTTCTCCTTCAGAAATCCCCAAAGAAAATAATTGTACAGATTCAAATCAGGACTGTTTGGGGGCCAGTTATGGCCACACGCAAAATGATTAGGAAATCGGCTTGAAATGACATTTTGGTTGAAATTTTCATGCAGAAAATCTAAAACAACATTAGCCGTGTGTGGTCTGGCTCCATCCTGCATTAACCACTGGTTCTCTAATTGAAACCCTTTTGCGATAAGTTGAGGTACAAAATAATTACGTAGCATGTTTAGATAACGCTCACTATTCACAGTATGTTAAAAAAAGAATGGCCCTATTAGCCCATGGCTCGAGATGGCTGCCCATACCGTAATTCTTGGAGCATGATGCACTTTTTCATGTTGCATGAGTGGATTATCGGAAGCCCAAAAACGCACATTTTGTTTATTTACAACACCGTCTAAGTGAAAATGTGCCTCATATGAGAACCAAACATCGTTAATCAACATTGTCTTGATTAACAGCTCATTCTGCGAAAACCATTCGTTGAAGTTTGTTGTCAATCGTTAATTTAGGTAACACTGTAATGTTGTATGGATACAAATGCAAATCTTTTTTTAAATTCTCTGCACAGATCGCCTAGAAATGTGAAGATCTGCTGCCGCTTTTCTATTCGACTTCCCTGGACTCCTCACCAACGCTGCTCTGACAGCTTCAACATTCTGTGGAGTACGGTGGAAGGCCGTTGACGTTTCATCTCTAATACACTATTAAATGTAAAAGTCTACGAATAGTTTTAAATTATGGTGACCAGCGAGTTTGAAAATGAGCACGAAACCGTTTTTGTGTAAGCACCGCACTTTTTGTTTCATTAAAAAACAACACAGTCTTTATGCGTTAATCCACAGACAATCCTCCTTTGTCAGCCATCTTGCAACAATAATAATGGAAGCGAAAACAGAGGAACTAATCTCCATAAACAGCAGATAGTTTTGCCAACTTACAACACAGTAATAATAGGTAACCGGAATAAATACTACCAAAACAAATGTTGGATCATTTTGTGCGCCACCCTGTAGTTAAAACTTTTTAAATGCTAAACAAATGTTAATGTATTTTAAACCTTCAACAAACTTCAGATTAGCCAATGCTGCTGATTTAAAAAAGAAAATGGTTGCTCTTAATGTATTGTATGTTTTATTTGTTAAAATGAAGTTTAAATTAAAAAGAACTATTAATTACTTTTTGATAATTGAACAGTCAATATTAATATGACCAAATATTTTTAACGGGTTTCCCTGAGTAGAAAATACTGACAAGAATTATAATTTATTTTTAATAAACAATTGTAGTAACTCTTATAATCAATTGTTTACAAAGATCTGTTACTTATTTATGAGGTTTGGCAAGAAATAAACCGGATTAGTATTGTCGTAGCCACTGAACGAATGTAATAAAGCTGAATATCGTACGACTGGTCACATGACTCCCCCTCCACCCTCTGCCCGAGTTTTGTCTCTCTCCCGCATTCATTCCGCCTGTAGCATCAGTTATAAGCATATAACATTTTGTCTCTGCGTCAGAAAAATGTTGAGTGTCCAGAAAGAACGGTGTGTAAACACTAACTTTCTTTAAAATCAGCAATTGAAATATTTTTAATGTTACAACAAGTGCTTTAATGTCAAATTCCCTGCTTCTCCAAGGCAAAAAAAGTACGAATGACAAAATCAAGTCATAATGATTGTGTTTTTTTATATCAAAGGCATTTTGCACACTTATTGGATACCAGAGAGGCAGTCAACCAAAATTACTACATTAGCGTCCAGACAACCATACGTGAGCGAGTACAGAGAAAGCGGAATGATTTATGGAAAATCAAGTCATGGATCCTCCACCAGGATACTGCCCCGGCTTTGTCAGTGAAGATGTTTTTGGCAAACCACAACATTCCCGTGTTGGACCATCCACCATACTCACCTGACTTGCCCCCTGTGGCAAAGTCAAGCCAGTATTGAAAGGAACGAGATTTGAGACTATTGAAGCTGTAAAAAAAAAGCAACGGAAGTCATGAACAGGCTTACAGAAAATGATTTCCAGTAGTGCTACACCCAGTGGAAAACTTGCATGGAGCGGTGTAGAGAACTAGGAGGGGAGTACATAGAAGGAGATAACATCAAATTGTAAATATTTGTAAGTAAATTTTATTTTCAGCCTCAGTCCGGTTTTTTCTAGCCATACCTCGTATATCTATAATAACAGATAAGGGCATATTTACTTTGGTCGTAATCGTCTTCTCTTAGTGTGAAAGTCCTTGAAGCAAGGTAATACACAGAGACCGACATCACAGTCACCACATTGGTAGCGAGAATCTTTCCATGTATTTTTGCTTGCGCATACAACACACCCTTTTGTAGCCTTAACTTTTTAGTTAATGGCCGGGACGTATTCTGAAAAATGCCTTTCCTTCAGGCGCAGAGGGTCTCCTTCTAATGAAGGTTTTGCTCCCTTTGCAGCAATGTTTGTAGTTAATTGCTTTCTGAGGAGAGATTCAGCGACGTGAGGTGCAGTTATCTTGTGGACAATGTTATAACTACAGCTGACGCAGCAAGAAAGGGCAGAAAAATAGCACTAGAATAGTATTACATCTCTAACATTAGCAAAATCTACCTTGCATATTATTAAGTCAACATCATATTTAACCCAACAACTATCGTCAAACAACACCACGAACTATGCATTTATATAGTAAAGAAAATGTTTTATAATGAATGTATTGGTTATCATTTGATGGTGGATGAAATAGCTATTGTAATGATTGAATTTTATTTATATTTCTTTTGAAAGAATTATGAAGAGGGGAAGAATAATATAGCTATACATCAGCGTCCCCATTTTGTATGCCTTTTGTTCATGTTAGTGGTTGGTTTGTTTATGTGTTTGCTGCTAATAAATATGTTTTTTGCCGATAATATTTAGTTAAATTGAGTAAAGGTGTTTTGAGAAGTGATTTATTTTTGTTAATATTATATTTTTGAACCATAATACAGTAGAACTTGGATAATTCGAACCTGAAGGGACCAATGCGAAAATTCGAATTATCCAATACTTCAAATTAACCAAGTTGTATTTTTAATGTAACTTTCATGATCCTAAAAGGCTTAAAATAATACCCACAAATTACTTTTTTAATATAAAATTTAATGTATTCATTTAAAGTTCACTACAGTATATTAAATATATAAAAAATAGAGTATATAAAAAATAGAGGCATACAGTATGTAAAAATTACAATAATGAAGGTTTAACAAATTAGGTAAATGCAGTACATGTATGTAGATAGAATTACACTTTTTAAAGTTTAATAAAGTAATTAGAAATATCTTGTTGCTTTGAAGAATTAATTTTTTTTGTATTTACAAAATTTTCAAGAATATTTAGAGATTGGAAAACAGATTCACTTACATTAGTTTGCCCTTCAATATACCGTCGAAAATCATAAAGTTGCTGAAGGGCCTCTGATGTTGTAGGGATTGATGGCTGTTCTACTTCATCCACATCTTCTTCCAGGTCCGACAATTCAGCATTATTTTTGTTCTTTACCTCCGCCAAAATGTCTTGATCAGAAAGTTCTCCACACACTGCTACTTGTTCATCTAAATTTACGTACTCTTCAAAGGTTGACTCTTCCCATCCGTCGGGTGTAGAAGGAACATCTTCTTCTAAAGCTCTATCATGGTCAGATATCTTGACAAACCCAGCTTTTTTGAAGCAATTCGCAATTGTTGCTTGAGACACTTGACCCCATGCACTGTGACACATTCTTGATGCTTGAAGGAGGTCAATTTTGAAGGTGTTTTTCTTTTCCAATGAATCTGTCAAGAGGTTTTGTACAACAAGTCGCCGGTAAAAGTGTTTAAAATTTTTAATAATGCCCTGATCCATTGGTTGTACAACTGACGTCATGTTAGGGGGGAAAAAGATAACCTTAACATTGCCCATATTTGGAATTGAATTGTGGGCAGTACAGTTGTCAACAAACAGGATGATTGTTCTTTTCTGTTTACAGAAATGTTTGTCTAGTTTTAACAGCCACTCTGCAAACAGCTCTGATGTCATCCAAGCCTTCTTATTTGATTTGTATTCGATAGGTTTGGATTTTACGTTTTTAAAGCATCTTGGATTGCACGATTTGCCTATCATAAGCAAAGGCAACTTTTCACTTCCGTCCATATTAGCTCCAACTAACAAAGTAACTCTTTCTTTACTGTTCTTTCCTCCTCTGCATTGATCTCCTTTAAAAGTTAGTGTTTTGTCTGGAGTACATTTAAAAAATAAACCAGTTTCATCCACGTTGAAAATGTTTTTTGCTGGAGTTTCTTCAATCATTTTTAAAACATCATTTTTCCAAACATTTGCAGCTTCTTGGTTGACGCTAGCACTTTCACCGCAAACAGACTTGAATGTTACATTGTTCCTGTCCTTAAACCCGTCTAACCAACCAGCACTCGCTTTAAAATCAGGTTTTCCCAAATTTACAGCAAATTCTTCTGCCTTTGTTCGAACAAGAGGTCCTGATAAGGGAATATTCATGTCCCGGGCTTGCTTGAACCACTTAAGCACGCATTCATCAACTTCTGGGTTCTCCGGATCTCTGGCCCTTTTACGGTTCTTGCCACTTAAAGCACTGTTCATTATTTTATCCCTATTCTTCAAAAATGTAGACACTGTGTTAGGTGCTATCCCATACTTTTTAGCGATGTCACATTTTTTCATTACACCCTGTTCCACCTCACGAATTACAGCCACTTTTTCATGAAATGTTAATGTCTTGTACTGAACACGCGGCTTACTAGTTGAAGCCATTTTGATCAATAACACAAACAAAACAAACTTACAATTAAAGGCACACTAATAAAAAACACACAATTTAACGGCACAGATTACACGACTGCACTGGGCGGGCCGGCTGGATGGGGTGGGGGCGCCGGGTCATCAATCGCAACATAATGGCGGGGCGCGCCGAGGGGAGGGGAAGAGACAGATTAGGAATTCCCAGAAGGTGATTTGCCTGCCGACACACCGACCAAACAATGCAAACCTCAAACGGAACCTTGTTTACAGTACATTAGTCAATGTTTCACTTTTACCGTTGATGTAAAAACTTCGAATTAAAGAGATTTAACTTCGAATTATCCATGATTATTTTACATTGGTAATATTACAATGTTCAAGGGACCAACCCAAAACTTCGAATTAAAGGCAATTTCGAATTAAAGAAGTTCGAATTATCCAAGTTCCACTGTATGTGTATATTATTGTGAAAAGAACATTGTTTATGTTACATAAGTGGTAGGCTCCTGGGCTCGTTAGTTGCAGTGTACTAATTTTTATAGTTTTTCCTTCTTATCTTAGTTTTGCAGTTTTTACTGCTAAATTATAATGTACTTGATATGAAATAAAAGTTATGTAACTAAAAAATATTTTAAATGCTGATACTTAAGGTGTTACCAAGTTAATAAAGATACAGTGTTTAGACAAATGTCCCATTAAGGGGTTTGTAAACACAAAAGAAAAAAAGACAAATTTCACACAACTTTTTTTTCATTTTGGTGTGTTTTTCTAGATCACTTCTGACAAATTTATTAAAGGTTAATTCTGATTAATTAATTATTCTGATAATGGCATAAAATCCGAAACATGTAATCTGATAACAAGATTTCAGGATCACTGGCAGATTGCAGGTAATTAACCTTTAATATATATATATATATATATATATATATAAACTATATATATATATATTTATTTATTTCATAAATATATATATGAATATATATATTTATATAATAATAAATATATATATTTATAAACTATAATAAATATAATAACGTATAAATAAATAAATATATATATTTATAAACTATATAGGACATCTGGTGATTTGTAATTTTGTAATTTTTCACACTATTTTTACCATTTTTTAGTTATTACCCCCCCTCTACATCCCAAAATGCACAAAACAATATTTTCATTCATAATTTTCTAAAAGAAAAAAAATCATGTTAGTTGTGAAAACTACTTTATGATAAAATACAAACTTCTATGATAGAAATTATAAACAACAATTAAAAAATCATATTATAATTAGTATTTTTAATGGTTTTTTAATACCATTGCAAAATAACAAAAAAATGCCTGCCTAGAGGATTTCTAGTTGCCAGTAGATGGGTTAAGTGACATAGCTAGTGACATAATATTACGGCACAATCTGTCAAGGGGTTAGTACAAGGAATGTAAAACCACAGTGAATTCTGAGAAACTTAAATTGGAACTACACTGAAAACCATTACTTTAGTTTTTATAGCACATAAGCGAATAGGGATGAGATAATTTCATCTCAATTATCGGGAAATTTTCATGAAAGAAATTTCAAAAGAAGTTAGCTTTAGTATCAAAGGAACCCACTAAGAAAGAATTTTTCAAAATTCTATTCCTAAGGAGTACAAACAGCCCCTAAAAATTTAGTTTTTTTTATATATTTGACAGTACCCTAAAAATGGTTATTTGATATATTTTATGCATTAAGAGTTTAATCTGCAGCTGTTAAATATAAACACAAATGAAATAAACACATTTGAAATAGCCTAAGTAATTAATTATAAATAAGCTATTAAACTGTAACCCACCCTCCCGCCCATATACGTACGGTATTATTAGTCCACCCTCTCGCCTATACACGTACGGCGGTAGAATTTGAATTATATATAGAGATATTATTATAAAATGACTAAACTAAAAGATTACACTAAATCATCTAAGTCATTTGACAACACATCTTCAACGCTTTTCCAATGACAATTTATTAAACAGTACAACTAAACGTCACACAACACAAATTTATTACAATATAAGCACAAAATGCACAAATATATTACAATACAAGTACAAAATGCACAAATATTATGGTGTTCGATTTCGGTGAACCACGCTCACCTTCCTCAGACCAGAGGGATTCACAAAAGAATGATTTCTTTCTTTTGTGAATCTCTCTGGTCTGAGGAAGGTGAGCGTGGTTCACCGAAATCGATCACCATAATATTTGTGCATTTTGTACTTGTATTGTAATATATTTGTGCATTTTGTGCTTATATTGTAATACATTTGTGTTGTGTGACGTTTACTTGTACTGTATATGTACCAACACGTATTATGCTAATTAAAAAACAATTTATTAAAACGTTTTATATGCTGAAATGTATAGCTCTGAATGCTAGTGGTTAATCTTACAGCAGGAGTAATAGTGTTCAGTTTAGATCGTGTGCTGTATTCATGTCTTGAAGAATCTGAATCAAAATGTTGAATATTATTTTTAACATAAACTAAATTATAAACAGTTTACAAAGAAGGAAGTGTCATAATTTTAAGTTCAACAAAGCTTTCTTAACAGAAATCAAATTTTGAAAGTCTTTGCATAACCCTTATACCTCTTTTTTGCCAAATAAAGACTTCTTTGCTGATGGTGAATTTCCCCAGAAACGATTTCCATAGTTTAAATGGGATTGAAAAATACCAAAGAATGCTGTTATCAGAATATCACGACTAACATATAAGTAAGTTTTCTTAGGATATAAACAACTCTGGCTAATTTATTACACGACAAATTTATGTGGTCATTCCAAATGAGTTTGCTATCCAAGGCATTTCTAGAAGCTTGACAGTTTTAAATAAGTGAGGCCTACTATCTATTGACCATATATGGTTTTAAGAGAAAAGAATATACTATCTATTTTACCTTAAATTATTACTAAATCATTATCGCAATACCACCAAAATCTAGAGTCCATAGAGTTATGATGATTTTGAACAGTTAAAATATCAGGTCCAGAGTTTAATATGGTAGTATCACTGCATAAGAGACAGTAAATGATGGTATGTTACAATAAGTCATTAACAAAACCAAGAACAAAAAAGGCTCCAATACAGAGCCTTGAGGACCCCTTTCTGGAACTCCAAGTAGGCTGAATGTTTATAATTGCAAATAACTTTTTGTTTTTTGGCCCTTAGGTAGTTTTCAATTAATTTTAGCTCAGTGCCTCTTATACGCCATAGTACATAAGCTTATTAAACAGAATAAAATGTGAGACTGAATGAAAGGCTTTACTATGATCAGTTAGGGACGAGCCTGTCACAAGATTTTTTTCTCAAAACAATCGTCAGGAATTAAATCAATAATTGATTCAACTGCCATACAGCTAGATGTTTTTTGGTCTAAAACCAAACTGGTGACTATAGAGCAAGTTATTTTCTGTAAAATCATGGTAGAGCTGTTCAATAAGGCAAGATTCAATGACTTTACTGAAAATAAATATAATAGCAATAGGGCGATAATTTTTATGAAGGTCTAATACACCTTTTTTGAAAGAATAGAATTTTTATTTCCATAATGCACATTACAAAAAATGATATACATTTAAACATAGCATTCAACCTCTTTCTTATTTTAATACAGTACCATTAATTTGTAACAATTGTTATTTTTCAGCAATGCAATATATTTATGTATTACAACTAATAAAAACAGTAACATTTATCAAATAAAAAAATACATAATACAGTACATCTAAAACATAAAGCATGTAATGTATGGTAAGTACAACTTTTACCATACATTAAAACAAAACATATTTTGGTATAAAAAAATCTATGCTTAAATATAAATACTTAAACCTGATTACACTCAAACAATTTAAACAGACTCCTGATACAACCTTCACATAGCTAGTGCTTTACCACTGTACTGGTATGAGATAACGGTAGGGTCAGTATCACCGTATATGTATGGGTGGGTGGGTAAATACCACTGTACGTGTATGTGTTGGGGATTTTTAAAGTGATACCCTGTCCTCTGTCCTAACCTTTATATATGTAAATATATTGAAGAACAGCTTTAAATAGTAAAGTAAATCAGCGGCCTAAAAAACGTACATTGAAATGCCTAAACCTTCTCTTTCTTCATAGCGGCTCAACAAAATTACACACGTAGAACGAAATTGGACAATTTCTGAGCTGCTCACAATCACGATTGGGACATAAATGCTCACTTATATCAAGAATATTCTCTCATTCACAGACGCACATAAATTTTAATGAATTGAGTTAATAAATAATTAGCAGTACGGAGGATGCAATATTTAAAATTATTTGCTTTAATAACCTATTTGAAATCCATAAATATCTTTTATTACTCATTTTTCTCAACATAGTTAACATTTTAGATTCCTAAAACGTTTAATCCAACTTTATTCTCATCACATAATGAAGATTTCCGTTTGTCATATAAAACTTTAGGGGTTTTGCGCTTTCTTCAAGCTCTGATGTAAACCATTGTTTTAACTTAGTTCCTGCTTTACTATTTTTAACTTTAATGATAGGACAATATAAATAAAGATAGTTATAAATAAGGAATGTACTTGTTATGTATTGTGAATTATATGTGAAAAAAAAGTAAATGAGAAGATATTAAGTTACAATGCATTACATTAATGTCAAGCATGAATATGAGATATGAGGATCAGGTACTGTAATCACATTTTATATGAGATATGAGGATCAGGTTCTGTAATCACATTTTATATTGCCTACTACTTAGTTTCTATTAAATTTTTATTTATTTAATGTTTACATTAATTGGTTAGGATTGATAAAGTTGATTCCTTATTTATATAATTACAACTTTAAAGGGAATAAACACAAACATATACTTTAAAAAATTCAACTTTAATAAGAAAAGTTATTAATTATTGTTAAGTGAATAATCTTAATTATTCACATAAGTTGTTTAAATCTTAATTATAAAAATAAAAATGTAATTTTCTTAACACAGATTTTTGTTTTATTTAGAGGATGCAATGTGTAAAAAATACAAAAGTATTAAGGAATAATCCCAACATTTTATTTTTTACAAGTTTTCAAAATTTACAAACAAATTCCCAAACTATAAATGTTAAGAATTTATGTGTATCCAAACTTTGTGTACAGTTAAGATAAAATTAGAAATAATAATTAATTAAGCTAAAAATGACTAAATATAAAGCAAATAAATGAAATGAAACATGAAAAATACTAATAATACAATATGGTTAGTAAAATTGATGCTGATAGATAAAACTGATCTTGATAAATAATTTTCTTTTTTTAACATGGATATAAATTTATGAAACTATTTATCATTACGTAAATACATTACAGTAGTTTTGAATGAAACGTAAAAAAATGTTACAACTTATCTTTCATATGTTTAGTACTGTGTGGTATAGCTCGAAACACTTGTCAGGGTGGAGGGCCGGCTGCACAGCGCACGTCTTGCAGTAATAGATTGTTTCACGGCGCAGTCCAACCTTCTTGCACACAAGACATTTACTGGATCCTTTCTCTCTTCTATCCATGAAATGTTGTCTGCCGTCAAGTCTTTGTTGTGGTGGTCCTTCAGCTGGCCGTCCCCATTTTCTTGCTTTTGGGTGAGCTACTGTCACAGGGTGTCTACCAGTGGGCTGATACAAAAATCGGGGACTTTTTGGTGACTTTTAGTGACCAATTTTTATTTTATTTGGTGATCCAACGAATTTTAATCAGTTTCAATCTTACAATCGGCTTCCTTACCATATTATTGAATTAAGTATTTATAAACATTTATTGAAGAATAATAACATCAGTGTTCAGTACTAACAGTAAAAAAACATGTATGGACTTTTGCATTAAAAGTAGAATTATTAAATTAAAAACAAATATTTTAACTTGAGATGAAACCAATGAATACAGGTTTTTAATATTTTAAAATTTGGTAACCATGCAGTTCCCAGTTACCTCAATAATTGAAATTTACTTTAAATAGAGTTAGATTATTAGAAGAGATAATTTCAATTCTTCTATGTGGATTTCAATTATTATTAAATTTCAATTTAATTAAATAATATTGTGGAGGAAGCCAAATTTAAGAATTAACCGCTTAAAATTTGTTGTCACTGAATTAAAAAAAATGGTCACTAACTTTTTTTATTTCTTGAACTGGAACCTCAGCATTAACACTTTGGCTGCGGATCCCGTATTCTTACAGAGTAACGTAACTTCCGAAGAATGCGGACCTCTTAGTTTTATGGGATTGATGTTTTAATTTTGTTAAGTTGCCTATTGAATATTAATATGGAGTCTGGTACTCTATTTTTATTTTTTTTTTATTTATTCATAAGACGCAGATCGTCAAGATATGGGCGAATATGGATTTCGAATTAGTGTGATGAGTGTAGATGAGCGAATGTAGTCATTGTTACAAACTAAGGCCGACTATTCCTTAGAAAGTGTCATTAATTAATAGCCCAAAGACAAATGAACAGCCGGTGATTATCAGCTGATCCTTCTCAAAATATGTTATGACTCTGATTGGAATCGAACTGACAACCTTTAGCTTATGAAGTTGGGATTGAACCAACTACGCTACCGACCAATTTTATTCTCTATGGTTTTTTTTATTTAAAACCAATTCTAAATGGTCTCTAGTGAGGTCTCAGTGTGCCGTTTCACCACTAGAATGTGCAAACTGTACTGTTTTTAGCCAGAATGATTGAGTTGTAGCCGCTAGGGTGAACTGCATTTTTCTGCAGGTTTCAGAACCATTATTTAGTGAGTGGACTCTATTGCAAAGTGTAAATAGAGTATGTAAATAAAAAACAAGTATTTTATTAGTACTTATTTTACTTAGTTTTGTATGAATAGGGCAATAAAATTATATTCAAAATTATTTTGTATGCTCAATTGCCCTTGTTTGATTTTTTTAACACTATTACTATAAAAACTGACACTATGAGAAGAAAAAAGATGTAATTTTTAATTGTATACTGATAGAAAGAAAAGGAAATATTATATATGTAAGTAGACATTTTCTATGTTTAATGGTTTTAAACCTATGAATTTTTAAAAAAGCACAAAAAATGACCAGCATTCTTCAAATGGCTTCCGTATTTAGGACCAGCACTCTTAAGTACAGTAAAAATAGCACAATCAATATTATTTTCTTGTCGAGGTGAATACATAACCTTGATACTAGCTTTTGCTATAGAATCTCCTTTCAAAAATTATAATAGTTTTTTAGCGAATGTTTCAGTATGACTTAAGTTTGCGGTTTTCATAGAGTCATAGTAGTAGAAAACTTCCATAATCTTACAATATAGCAAAAGGCTCCAGTGTCTACCCCCCCTCGTTATCTAAACTATTGCAATCATTTATTGGTACTAATGAAAAGCTAAACTCTTTTAGAGCTGAATCTAAGCTGTTTTGATTGACAAATTAGTTTGATTTAAATTGTTTTTAGTTGTAGGTAAATAATTCTTTCTGAAGTTTGTGTAATTGAAGTTAACGTGTACATATTAATTCCCTGGAAGAGAGGTTTCATCACTTTCATTTTTTATATAACGGAGATTCTTTTTTCTTGCGTTTTTCCAAAACATTGTTGAAGCTGTGAATGTAGTCATAGATGCCGTGGATGTTTCTCACCGTGTGATCGAGATTCTTGGGTATGGTGCATGCCTATTTTACTTCCTATCTTATATTGTACATGGTTTAGTGTCTGAGGTATGGGTAGCTATCGTAAATCACGTGTCTAACAACTTGCAGAGGTTCAAACTGTTCACTGTGAACCAGGCAGGCCAACAATACTCCAATAAACTACAATAGATATCCGAAAAGTCCAAATGTGAGATTTACTGTACTTCTTGTGAGATCAAGGTAGCGGGAAACAATTTCGCATTCGAGTTTGAAACATATCGTGATGGCAATTTTCTTGCTATGTATGGAGAGAATGAAAGGAATAAACGACATCTCCAGTTCAGGGGAAACAACTTAGAAGGCTATTGCGACGTATTACTTGCTGTGACATCAACATCTCCTTCACCAATAAGAACATCTCAACCCAGTAGCACTTCTGATCCTATGGACTGTCAATTAACCTGTTCATTCTACACTCTTCCTACAATTCCTCAAGCTTCTCTGTCAGGCTCTATTATTATGACTGATTCTGTTACAATAAAGGTCTATCTTACAAAAAATATGAGAGTTCATCTTAGAGATGATGAAACTGCTGGAAACTTTTCTGATTTACTTTTGAGAAAAGATGATGGAAAATATTCCGAATCTGGGAAAAAAAATCAATGTGTTCCAGAACTATCAAAGGTGGTACTTACTCTAAAGGTATTAATAGACAGAATATACACTAAATTAAGCATGAATCAACTTAGTGGCTTTGTGAAAGAGCAATATTGACTCTAAGATGAACTCTCATATTTTTTGTAAGATCGAACTACAACAGAATCAGTCATCATAATAATAGAGCCTGACAGAGAAGTTTGAGGAATTGTAGGAAGAGTGTAGAATGAACAGGGTAATTGACAGTCCATAGGATCAGAAGTGCTACTGGGTTTAGATGTTCTTATTGGTGAAGGAGATGTTGATGTCAATATGTTTACTCAAAAAATGAGACATCTGTATATATTAATCATATTTAACTAAACTCTTTCGAGGAAACAAAAGTAGAATACCTATCGATTGAACTGTACAAGTCGATGATGCTGTACAATTTCTGACCTAACTTCTGCATATTATCAGTCCACCTGGGTTTCCACCACATAGACTCACTTTAAAAATTGGAACACCGGTCAGGCTTCTCAGAAAACTTTTCCCACCAAAATTATGCATTGGTACACGTTTATGAGTAACTGCTCTCTAGAAAAATGTTATTGAAGCAACTATTATTATTAGCAGTGCTAAAGAGGAGAATCTGTATTCAATCCTAGAATCCAATTAATTCTATAGACTATCCATTCCAATTCAAAAGAGTACAGTTCCTTATTAATTTGTGTTTGCAAGGACAGTCCTTAAAATGTGCAGGCATAGATTTGAGAGAAGTGTGCTATTCCGTGGGCCTATTTTATGTAGCCTATTCTAGAGTAAGCAGTCCATTGGTTTAGTTATTTTAGCACCAAAAGGAAAGACGAATAACGTAGTTTATAATGAAATTTTTCGTTAAAATAAAAATAAAATATTTAAATTTTTATTATTACCTTCGTCAACCAGCTCACAAATACGTAACAAATGTTACGGCCGTTTCGACATCAAAGTGTCATCTTCAGACATTTAATACAAAATAAAAAACTAACATAACCAACAAACACATTACGAAAAAAAAAAAAAAATTTTTTTTTTTTTTTTTCGTAATGTGTTTGTTGGTTATGTTAGTTTTTTATTTTGTATTAAATGTCTGAAGATGACACTTTGATGTCGAAACGGCCGTAACATTTGTTACGTATTTGTGAGCTGGTTGACGAAGGTAATAATAAAAATTTAAATATTTTATTTTTATTTTAATGTTATAAACAGCTCAGGGGCTAAAAAATATGGGTTGAAATTTTTCGGTAAGTCATTTTTAAAATTCTTAAATGTGCCTGCATAATATGATAGTAAATTGTTGTATTGTGAATTTATAACTTGAAATAAAAAGTAATAGTGTTAGTTTAATAACATGCTTTTTTTAAACTAATGTGAAAAATCCATTGTAAATATAATAGCACACACTCTTAACAATTATTATAATTTACGCTTTTATTATAGATGATAAACAAATGGGCATATTTCTGCTTATTAGACAACTCTTTAGCCCAAGTTCATAAACTAAAATGCTTTTATGTTTACAAATACTTATAATTCCAATTAAAAAATTGTGAATTTCATACAATTTGTATAGAACTTGAACGTTTGCGGGCGAAGCCGCAATATGGGTGCTAGTAAAAGGAAAAAATGTAGAGTAGCTTTAACCCATTGGTTCACCAGCAATTTTATACCTAACCTGGCCCTGGGACTCCTAATAAAACGACAAATTTGTAAGATTTCAATAAAACGATCAGCATAGCAACAATTGCCAATAGATTTTACTATTTTTTCACTGATTTTGAGACGAATAAATTTTCTAAGAATTAATATGAAATCGATATGGTTATTTTTTGGTTAAATTTTTAATTTATAACAAAATATCTCAAATTTATAAAAAAATTATAAATTTTGAAAGTAACTTCAAAGAAATATGTAAACAAACTATTTAAACCAAAAGGTTAATATTTCCCGGTAGGATATCTAATTCTTTACGTAGAAATAAATTTTCATCATGATATATATGAAAAAAATGATAAATACACAGCATATTAACTAAAACAAAATGTGACTTTGGATGTGAGGTTATGGATTATCCTATTCCATCAACTTCAATGTGATGCTTTTACTCAGACCAGACGCCAATGGTTCAGTAGGGTTTTTTTTAAATGTTACTTTCATTCTTATTTATGTTGTAATGGATGGCAACATATTTACATATACTTCTGAATAACAAGATATTGCCTCACTTTCACTGTTTTCATCTTCGGATTCAATATCACAAAGGTTTCATCTTTTATGTCAGACGACTTCACTTTCAGATTCACTCTCAAATAACAAAAGCGTTGCATGATTTTCACTCAAGTTACCTTTAGAACTCATTTTATTAGTCACTAAACGCAACAACAACAAACACAGCAAACACTACATGGTCATAAGGTTTCAACAAAACCTCGTAAACATCAACTACACAACTGAGCTTGCAGATGGTGGCATCAGCTGGTTAGCTCTTTTTGTGCTACGATATAAATTATATGAAACATTATATATATATATATATATATATATATATATATATATATATATATATATATATATATATATATATATATATATATATATGACTTTTAATGAATAATTATACCTTCTGGATGTTAGGGAACACTTTTAACTTGTAATATAATGCAATAATACTGTATTTATAAACATTTATACTGATGCTCACACAAATACTAGATATCTCAGGATTGCGATTCTGGGCTCATTTCCGTAATCCTGAGTATACTGGGAGGGGTTATGAGCCAAACTCTTCCCAACTGCAGAGTGGTTCTTGTTGACCTGCCGCAAAGACATGACTTGAAAAGCTGGTCTTGTGTCAATAACGAAATAAGAAAGACAAATAGAGTGTTGAAAGATTTAAGTTGTAAACACCCTAAAGTAAAATTTGTGGAGGCTAGCACAGCAGAGAGGTGTCTACACACTTGGCATGGGATGCATTTTAACAGGAGAGGTAAAAAATGGCTTGCATTGGAAATCTGTAAGGCAATCCTGAGTGAAAATAATAGCGCAGAGACTGATTTTGAAGAGATGGCTACTGGCGTGGTTAGTTCTCAACCGTCTGCAGATCTTGAAGTGGCAAATCATGCTGAGGTACAAGAATCTGCTGAGCCTTCGACATCTGGTGACGATAAATCACTTTCGGGAAACGGAATTCATTTACAACCACTGAACTCCCCTTAGCTTCTTCTTCAGAATCCATGGTCAATTCGAAGTCAAATAACTGGCAATCACGTAATATCTCTAAGACTTCTCTTTTTAAATGTCCAAGCTTTATCTAAAAAGTGTGATATAATTGAAAATTATATCAAAGACTTAAGTTGTGACTTCCTATGTTTTTCAGAACATTGAATGGATAATAGTTCAATTGATCTGGCAACTATCAATGGGTATTACTTGGCCAGTAATTTTTCTAGAATCAGTATGTTGCGTGGGGGTTGTGCTATTTATGTTTCTGATAAATTTCAGTGTCGAACAGTACTCACTGAGAATTTTTGTGTTATGAAACATTATGAATTAAGCTCTGTAGTTGTTGACTCTTGTAAACTTATCGTTGTCTGTATTTATTGCACCCCTGATGGTGATGTTAATATATTCCTCAAGAATCTGTCTAATTTTCTTAACTACATAGAAGGTATATGGCCCAATCATAAAATTTTTTGGGCGGGGATTTGAATGCGGAATTAGATGTCACAACTACAAGAACCACAGTAACTGAACTTCTCAATCTTATGAGACAGTACAACTTATATTTTTGTAATGATCAACCTACCAGAGGGGCGGCTTGTTTGGATAATGTTTTTAGTAATGTTAAGAATTTAGTAAGTAAGGTTTTAGTCTGTCCATTTGTGTTCTCTGACCATGATGCTGTACTTGTTCAGATTGATTTCATTAACAATAACTGTTCTGGTAATTTTAAAACCTATGACAGTGAAATTGTGTCTAGTCATGTTATATATAAACGTAGTTTTACTCATAATAATGCTGTTAATTTTTTAGCTTTATTAGACATTGCCAACTGGAATTCTATTTACAGCCTGACTCTGGATGCAGAAGCATGTTTTACTCTATTTTTTGACATATTTTTACATACTTTTAACTATAGTTTTAAATTGAAACGTTTTATAGTTAGACAAGGGACTTCCAACAAAAACTCCTTGAAGAGTTACAGATCAAATTGGTATACAGATGATCTCAAAAAAATTAAGTCTAGGCTCATGCTGTATTACCACTTATACAAAGATTCCCAATCTGACCGAGCTAAATTAGTGTTCCAAGATCTTAAAAAAGAGTATAGACAAGGTATCAGGGAGGAATTATATTGCTAGCTCATCAAATAAATGTTAAGCTGCCTGGAACATAATTAAGAGTAATAACAACTCTAGCTCTGGTACAAAGAAACAGTCTAGTCTTCCTTTTACTGCTAATTGTTTTAATGATTTTTTTGTACAATCTGTTGAAACTATAAAATCTGAGCTAGGTATATCAGACCTAGATGTTAATGTCTTGACGCAAAATTATGTTGACTCTCTTAGTTCTCAGGTTAATGGGTTTAGTTTTAAGGAAGTTAGCTGTAAAAATGTTCTAGCCATAGTAAATAAAATGAAATCATCTGATTGTTTAGATGTTTATGAAATGTCTAGTGAACTAGTCAAGTGTGATAGGTTCAATAGTTGAACCCCTGACATTCTGTTTTAATCGTTGCATACAACAAGGAAATTTCCCAACATTTATGAAGCTATCCAAAGTTCGCCCAATTTTCAAAAAAGGGGAAACCGATGACATATCGAATTACCGCCCCATATCTCTCATTCCTGTGCTGGCTAAGATTTTTGAGTATTTATTTTTTAGTCAAGTGAGCACTTATTTCGAGTCTTCCAATTTGCTCTCTAACTGCCAGTTTGGTTTTCACAAAGTTAAAAGTACTATTGATGCCATAGATGAATTGGTAAGGGAGTTATTAAATGTACTTGAAAAAAAGGGGTTTGCTTGGGTTACTTTTTGTGACCTAAGCAAAGCATTTGATTGCGTTGATCACAACGTGCTGCTTGGCAAATTGTTACTCTATGGCATCAATGGTAACTCGTTTAAACTATTTAAGTCTTACCTAAAGAATCGTAGACAAAAAGTCATTGTTGGCCATAACTGGTCGGATGAAGTTGTTGTAAGCAAGGGCGTCCCTCAAGGGTCTATCTTGGGACCTTTTCTTTTTTTGATTTATATTAATGATTTACCTAGTAATGTAAGTAGTAATATTTTTATGTATGCAGACGTCACTTCGATTTTATCTACTAACTGTGATTATAATGACCTGTTATCAGATGTAAAGGTATATGTTGCCAATGCTGAAGAATGGTTCAGAGCTACTCAACTCTGGCTAAATTGCAACAAGACCCAGAATGTAGTTGTTAGCCTTAGAGAAAGACCAATGGATTGTTTTAACTCTAGGTTAAGTTCCAATGTAAAATTTCTCGGAGTTATGTTGGATGAGTCAATGAATTGGGTAGCCATATTGACTACATTTTACCTAAAATCTGTAGAACTGTATTTTTACTCAGAAAGCTTGTTAATTGTGTCCCGCTCGAATTTGTAAGAACTTCCTATTTTGCCTTTTTCCAGTCTCATGTAAGGTATGGTTTACTGATTTGGGGAGGGTCTAGTAAAACTCAATTTGTGTTGTTAGTACAAAAAAGTGCTGTCAGGGTAATGTGCAGTGCAGCCTTTAATGCTCATTGTAGACCATTATTTATTCAACTAAAATTTTTAACAGTGGTAAACTTGTATATTTATGATGATGTTGTGTACACTTTGAAAAATAAAGAGAATCTTGTTATTAGAGCTGATGTACATTCCCATAATACAAGGAACAAACACCTTTTAGGTATACAGTACTGTAGATAGAAAAAACAAAAAATATGTATGTTGCTCTGGGCCCTAAATTTGTCAACCACTTACCAACATATGTACTGGAATTCAATATTGACCACTGAAAATCAGACTGTATGACTGGTGGTTCCGAATCCATTTTATAACTTTAATGAGTTTTTTTACATTACAAACTAATTTGATTATAATTTAATATTGTGGGATCATACTATTTGTTTTGAAGATTGACCTTGTTGTTGCAATACCAATATTTAATTATGGTTAGTGAATAAGTTTATTGTTATCAATATATGTAATGTAATAAGGTGCTGACTTTGTCTATTGCATGTAATTGCTTAACGACAAATAAAAAGATAATTATTATTATTAATGGTTTAAAAGCTATAAAAATACAATATTGGTGCATTTCAATGATTAGCTGACATATAATGGACTATGCTTTCAACACTGAACTAATGGTTTTAGTGTAGTTCCAATTCAAACATTTCCCAGAGTTCACTGTAGTTTATGATTCTGTTATTAATAGGGGTGTGCGAGAAGCAATTTTAGGATTCAAGTCAAGTAGAGTGTTTAGACATAATTTCAATTTTTTTTTTTTTTTAGTCAAGTATTTAACCCTTAATTTAAAAAAAATTAAAACACTGAAATGAAGTAAGCAACACACTCTAACACTTTATTTAGTTCGCATAGTTAATAAAGTTTGAATCACCTCAAATACATAACCTTACAGCGTCCCCATTGGTGTAGCAGGCCTTAGGTCTAAGTGATTTGACGTTCAAATCACGGTTGGAGCGAAAAGAACGGAATTACTGTTTGAAATCACAGGTCTTACAAGTGAGCAGGAACGGTTATCACTGTTCACTTTAAACAGTGATCTCATCACTCATCACTAACTACGAAGGAAACTTAAGACTCTTGCATGTTACAGTTAAATTATCGATAACAGAACAAACTTTGAGCGGTAACTCTTTAATATCAAGCAACGCCACAACGATCGTAACTCAACATAAGGCATTACTTCTACTTCATAACCTTTGGTAACTTGGAACGCTATCTAGACCAAGAGGCTTCGAGCCGTAAAGTAACGTCAGGACATAACAGAATAACTGTCTGGAATTTCAATGCATCGAGAGTAACAGGTTAAAACAATTACAGATTATTATAACACGTCACCAGAACATAATAGAATTACGTAATAGATTATCAAAAAAGTAACTGTAATTCCCATCTCTAATGTAAATGTCAACAAAAAACTCAAAACAAAATGGATAACAAATCGAATCCATGGCTAGCAGTACATTTTATATTGGGACTCATCAGCGATGTACTGGTAGTATCTACATTAATCGTTATTTCATTATTTTACTAGTAACGGTGCCGGAACGAAACTGTTCCTGGCATAGTTTACGTTCCATGCATAGATTCTGTTACAGATTGAACGTGATTTAATTAAATCTGTCCAAAATTGTCAGTCTTAGAATAGTTTTAGTCATGAACTTTTAAAGGATGGACCTGAAATAATTGCAACTGTTAATTTCAAATGTTGGTAAAAGTTATGTAACCAAGTTTTGAAACGGTTCAATAACTGATTCTTTGTGATCAGTTATCACGTTTGTATGAATAACTAGCGAGACGGCTATTTGAAACAGCTTACTTGGACGTGCCTCCTTTATAAATAAGGGGAATACTTTTTGCCGTTATTGCCATGGTCGTACGATCGAGAGTTCGTGACTGGTGTGCATGAATCTCGAATCTGAATACATCGCAAGAACCTCTCCTTTTACAAATACGATATTATGATCATATTTTAAATACAGTTGCCTACATAAAAAGCTTATCTTTATAATCTATTATACAAATGGGACTTTTGTCTTGATTATAGCGTTTTACCTCAAAGATATGGTAACTCAAAACTAGACTAGATTTTTTCGAGTTTCTTTAATCTCGAGTCGAGTTTGAGTTTTTTAATTGAGCTACTCTCACACACCCCTAGTTATTAACAAAATATATGTTCAATTTAATTTGTCTAAGTAAATTTTTAATAAAATTTGGTATTTTGCAAAATTTAGAAATAGTATATATTAATTACTTAAAAAACTAATTTAAAAGCTTATCACTTAAACATTAATTTAAATACACTTTTTATCTCAAATTCTCTAAGACATAGCTATGTTAACACTTTAGGTGCCGCACACTGTATAAAGAATATTATACAATAACTAATAACTCTCTTGTTAACTAATAACTAATAATCCGCAGTAATTCATGACTACTTTCAGCAACAAGCATTCTTCACCATAATTTTTGTACCTTTGCGTATGTTTGCTTTTGTTCATTTCGATAAAATTCATTCTATCAATTCGGACTTAGAAAAATATAAAAATGCTCCCAAGCTTTAGGGCAACATAATTAAAAATTGTGATTGCAGTTTTTCTAATTAATTCTGTAATCTTTGATGTAACTGTAATCGTTTGTAATTTGAGATGCTGATTGTGAAGTGTCTTCACAACGTGAAGTGGTTAGGCTTCAAAATTGTGATGATTTGCAATTTAGTAACAGAGAAATTTTAAGTGGAAAAGTAATGATTTTTTTTTTATGTAGATCATTATTATAGAGGCCCACAAACAGAAAATAAATGTGCATTTACAGTGATTCCAAAAAAATTGTAATTTTTGCCTAGTTACTTTTTTAGTATTTTATAAAATTGTTCATCTAAAAAGCAGAATACAGCTATATGGTTCATACTACTGTATAACTTTAATAAATGTTTCATTATCGAGCATTTTAATAAACAATGCTTTGCATACAGCGTTATGGCATACTGTGGACTTGTTACTATCCGGATCAATGTGGTAGCGAACCGATCCATTCTTTGATTTTCATAACTACCCGTTTTTCAGCAATTATAAGAATAAAACAACTTGTATGTACACAGAATATAAACAAAGGAATAGAAGAACTAAGGATGTAAAATAGTTACATTTTACTATTCAGCTGGGTCACTGACTACTGACTACAGGGTCAGAGCAGCCGCACATAGGGGAAATGTGATCCTCTCGCTTAAGTTTGTGCTTAAGTATAATCTTAAGCACAATAAATGGATTGCGAACTGGACGTGCCTTTAATTGCATCACATGTGTACCATACTCTCTTACCATGAATACAGTAGTGCACAATTTGCAGGTACTCTCGATGACAACTTGATTTTACCACTGAAGAAATTTATTTTAATCCTTCCGGATTCCATATAGTCTCAAACTGAATAGTTTCGAAACCACTGTATTTTGCTTATAGCATTTGTAGATCATTTTGTTTGGCAATATATTCTGACTACCCCAAATGAAAGATTAATACTAAAGTCCATTAGAAACTTCTAAATTGCAACTAACCTTTACTTTCAATATTTTGTCTTCATTTAGAACATCATCACTTTTACAGCTGAATGAATCATTGATTGCAACACTTTCCTGAAACATAATTAGACATGTTAAACAAAAAATAATTTTAATAATAATGTAATAATTATATAATTAAAACTATATTTGTTATCCATTTTATTGCATGTTATGATTTATGACAGTCATTGTTTTAATTTTTTTGCTTGTTTTCTGGTGGGGGGAGAATATGTTACTTACTATATCTTGTAGTTTTGGGAAAATGATCTAATTTTGTTTATGAATTCAAACAAATTGTTGAGATTTAATAGTTACGTGACACTACGAAGAAACCACCCAATCTCCCCCTCAATGGTGTATAATGCTGCCAAAAGCACCCCTTTCCCACTAAAGGCGTTAAGTAATATAGGGATGGCCCTCAAGGATACTTTCAAGGCTATAGCCCTTTACCTACAATATCTTTATCTCTAAATGAATATATTTTTTTGTCAGGATTTTTTTCTAGTTGACATTTTACACTATTGGTACACTACTACAATGCATGTAGTACGTTTTTAGGTTTGTTTTCTTAGGAGCAAGTTACATGAATCTTCCAGTCTCTTGAAAATATTCATGTGCTCAAGCTGAACCTCAGATTAATTCAGATCGTTACTGATTTTTGTAAACATTATATTTATATACAAGGAACCACAATTGTTCGTAGGAAGCCACACAACAATTGTTGTCATTCAAACTAACAATACTAACCATTTCCGTAGTATCAATCTCTGTTTTGACTGAATCAACACTGAACTCCACATCCTCATGGGTATTGTACACACAATATTCTTCAACATTCTCATCCATAGCTTCTTTACAAGGAGTTGAAGAATGTACATCTTCACAATTGTCAATCTCCTGTTTACAGTAAAATATTTTTAGATAGGTATTTTAAAACTATAGCAACATTATAAAACAAAAAAATTTGCTTCTTGACACATTAGTTGTCATGCCAACAATATCTGGTCAGCACAGGACACTGATTGTGGAGCTGCACTGACCATAATTGGCTGTCAGTGCTGAAACATAAGATTTGTTTCACAGACTAAACAGAACTATTTAATTTCAAATTTCAATTTAATTTCAAATTATTTTAACTAGGTCTCTGGAATCTTTAACGGTTTATTTTTATAAATCAACCAATTTAGTGTACAAAAAATTATGTCAGTCATCAATACTAATTTTAGACCATTATTTGAAAACATACATTAAATTATTAGAAATTATAAGACGAAAGTAGTGCATCAGATGCTATATTTAAGAATCTTGATCCTTAACAGACAGTTTTTGTTGTGCGTCTTGTGGTGGTGGGAGTGGGTCATACCACCGTATGTGTTTGGGCAGGTTAATGGCTGCAATGTAAGCTTTCAGAAAAATAATTGTTAAAAATACTTAATCAAGCTTTATGCATGTCAGGAAAAACTTATAAATATTCCAATTGGTATTATCGGCCATTATATGTGCTGTGATATATAAACTAGAGGTTGTATTCAAAAAATCTTTTCCAATAACAAAGTGAGAAATGATAAATATCACAACATGTGAAATTATTACAAAAATATATAATATCTGTCAAATATTCATCAAAGTAGATAATTGAAACCAATGATCTACTTTGATGAATATTTGACAGATATATATACGAGGTACGTCCAGAAAGTAAGTTCTGTTTCCATTTATATCTGCTGCAGCGCTGCGATCGCAGTTCCGCGTATGCGCGGCAGACGCTCTGTATCAAGGAGAAGAAACGTGCGCCATTTTGAGATCGCTGTCAGTCTCGTACGCTTTGTTGTGCTTGTTTAAAATGTCGGTTTTGATCGAAAATCCCGCCGCTTGTGAAATCAGATCTGTGATTCGTTTTCTGAATGCTAAGAAAGTGAAACCGATTGACATTTATCGGCAAATTTGCGAGGTTTACGGACAAAATGCGATGAGTGATTCAATAATGAGAAGATGGGTCCGACAGTTTAATGAAGGACGTAATGAAGTGCATGATGAAGAACGAAGTGGGCGTCCATCTTTGATTACAGAAGAACTGGTTCACACGATTGATGAGAAGATCAAGGAAAACCGTAAGTTTACAATGAGTGCTCTCGCTATGGAATTCCCCCAAATCTCACGATCATTAATTCATGAAATTGTTACCGAAAAACTGAAATTTCGAAAACTTTGCTCACGTTGAGTACCGAAAATTCTTACTGAGCAACACAAAACACAACGGATGGGTAGTGCACTTCAGTTTTTGAACCGTTATGATGAAGGCGGTGAAGCGACTTTCATCTGTTCTTACATCTGAAGTCTTTCCTTGGCGGTCAACACTTCAACGATGACGAAGAGCTGAAAGAAAATGTTTCCAAATGGTTGAAGACACAGGCGGCAACCTTCTATGAAGAAGGCATAGAAAAACTTGTGCCACGCTATGACAAATGCCTGCAAAATTTCGGCAGTTATGTAGAAAAGTAGTTTAAGAGTTGTAGATTTTAGTGCAATAAATATTTTTTCTGTATCTGTAGACAAATTATTTTTATTACCAAACGGAACTTACTTTCTGGACGTACCTCGTATATGGCTTCTATTGTTTTCTTATGAGGTCTTATTACCATTAAATATACCCCAAGTTCTATTATTTACTTCATGCACATTATCTGCACCCTCAGACTGCCTTCCTACACTGCATAGTTGTCAACAGAACATAGTTGTCAAGTATTACTTCTGTTTATACCTGATTCGTCTTCCAACAAAATCTGGATCCACATCAGAATAATCTATGTTATCATCACCACCACTATCTAATTTAATATCAATTCACTTGTCATCACAAGACCGTACAAAATATTATCTTAATCACTATAATCCAACCTATTATGAACTTAAAATAGAATTGTATCATAGGTAACTTTTTAGGTAAACTGCATACTTGGGAAAGTTAATGATTTTTTTTAACTGAATATAGTTAAAGTTAATACTCTAAAAAGTAACTAATTGAAGTTAAAAGTTATCTAGAATAAATTGAAACTAACTGATTAAAGTTAAATTATTAGAAAATTAACTGAAATTGAAAGTTAGTTTTGGTACAGTAAAATATACATAAACAAATACTTAGCCTGTATTATCTTTTATTATTTATAATATCTTAGATAAATAGGCCTATTTATAATACATTATTATACAATACTATTAGTTAGAATATAGCAATTTCTACAGTAATTTTTGTTATATAACTGTCCAAAATCTTAAAAATTAAATATTTTATTTAATTTCTAAAATTATTAACAAAAACTGACATAAATCTTTGAAATTAAAGTTTTAAGCTATATTTTAAAAAATCAATAACTATCTTATAGGAAATTCACGACAACAATTTGAAATTAAAGTTTTAAGCTATATTTTAAAACATCAATAACTATCTTATAGGAAATTCACGACAACAATTTGAAATTAAAGTTTTAAGCTATACTTTAAAACATCAATAACTATCTTATAGGAAATTCATGACAACAAAACCTTTTTTACTTAATTGGCTCAGATAATAAGAAAAGCCAAATAATATCATGACATGTTGACTCCAAGTGATTTTTATCAGGCTGGAGATGATAAGGAAGGGTCACTGATAAGAAAGTATGGGGATCAGCAGTAAACAAAAACTGAACAAAATATACTCACTCTATAAGTGAGTGAAAGCAGATCTATTCATACTATTTTCGATAAGCAATTACATTTATTAGATGTCTAAGAACTTGCCGTTCTGAGTGCATGTTTTATTCTTATTGAAATAAGTTAATTAAAAATTAAGAAAACTATCTAAATCATTAAAAAATACAAAAATAATTACCACTGAAAATATTATTAATATTAAAGATAGTATTATCACTATCTTTTCTTTTAGACGGTGCCGATAGCGAAATAATGAAAACAGAACGAAATATAGCAATTGTTATTTGAAATATGTTCTGCAATCTTGAAGATAGTTTATTCTGTTGCGTGGAAATTAAGAAATATGGAAATGAAACAATTTAAAAAAATTATATGCAACTATTTATTAGAAGAATGTTTGTACAACATTGAAGATTTTTTTTAAATTCAACTGTAATTTATATGTAGATTTAACTCAATTTTTATTTTATTTATTATATTATATATTGTAATACCTCATTTGAGGTTTGATGCAATAAACTTTATATATATTATCATATAATGGATTGATCTTACCTAGTAAGCCTAATTTCAAATAAAGTAAACGTTTGAATGTGGAAATGTGGTTTGATTAACCATTTAAATGGTTTTTTCCGACTACTTTTGAACAGGACAATTTAGATATGTAATGATCAATTAATCAAGTATTGACAGCATTAACGTCAAAATGCAACTGATTTTCTTAATTAATTATACAGATAGATGGGTAAACAGGTAAAATTACAGTATTAGAGTTTATTAAAGATAAACAAGCTTAGGCCCAACACGTTGATTTAAAACAAGATAACTAAATGACTATCTCAACTTTATCCCTAAACATAAACTAGTCAAGTGTTAATGAACTAGTCAATGAAATGATCACCCCAGGGACACAAGTCAATCCCACATCAATGGTATACTCATTTGGTCCACCTTTTTTTATTTATAAAGCAGTAAAATGTGAGTAAAGGGGAGGGGGTGCGTCTTCAAAACAGTGACCTTGCTTGCCGGTGACAATTGGAGGATGAGGAAAACAATCAGTCTTTGACGAGTTTTAGATACTTTCTCCCCAGTCCACATTCCTCGGACCAAATGGCACCTTTTATCATATTTCTTTTATCTCATTTGAAAAACTAACTGAATTACTTTAACCGTTAGCCAAATTTTCAACTAGTTAAAGTTAGAAGTTAAACATTACCAAAACTAACGAATAAGATAAAAAGTTAATAGAAAAAGTAACGATTAAATTTAATCGTTAATTATTTTTAATCGTTAATCCCAAGTATGGTATAAACTGAGACTGAAATGCAAGCCGTGGGAATCCAAAAGAAAAGGCATGAAAATACTGGGTGCCAAAGAGCAAAAATCAAGGAAAAATGACAAAGCAACAAGCATCAGGTAGGAAGAAGCAGATGGTGGATCGGGCATGTTCAACTGAATGCCAAAATATACCATCACCTGCTAGTGTTGTTGTACGCTGTTAATGGTACAACAAACACAAGCAGCCAGTGATCTGACCTGATATGTTACTTAATTAATTTAGTGAAGTAATATGCTTTAATTTAAGATTTTAATTCGGAGTTCTTATTGAGACAATCCTTATTTGTAGTAACATCAAATACAGATGAAGCATAGTCAGTTGATTCATCTCCAAACATACTAAAAAAGGGACAGCCAATCATACTAGGCTAAATCGCGTATGAAGAATCCTTGACTGTAAAAGCTGAACGTTACTATGAAATGGTAGTTTTTTTGGCCTCAGGTTGAGGACAATTATTTGGCAAACATCAGGAAGGTGCAACATGCCATACTGCCGGAGACAATTTCGGTGCAAAACCAGTTCCCAGGACGAGTAATTTAAAAAAACGGTGATCAAAACTGGCCGGCAAGATCATGTGATTTAACTCCTTACGACTATTTTCTTTGGGGATATTCAAAGTTGCTTGTCTACACCAATAGTTCACAGACCATTCAAGACCCAAGGGGGAAATGCACCGTTTCATTCACGAAATCCAGCCTTAAGTTTGTGTACAAGTGATACTGCAGGTGGGTATTTATCAGACATTGTATTTCATAAGTAATCAAAAAGCAAAATATAATCCCAGTCATTATGTTCACGATTACACCTTGACTGTAACTTGATTATAAACAGTATTAACTTACCTGTTTAATATACATGTGTTCAAATGAAGTATTTTTAACTGACTCATCTTCTTGTATACGTATTAAACAATTTAAAGGTTCTTCTGGTTCAATATTTAATTCTGTTTTGACCGAATTGATATTGAAAATGTGTTGCTCGTTCTCTTTAGCAGATTCAAGGCCCTGTAGCTTTTCCATCTGTGATTCACTATTGAAGCATAAAAGAATTAGCGAAAATATTGGTTGTTATTAGGAGTGTGCGAGTAGTGATTTTTGAGTTCGAGCCGAGTAGTTGGCATTTTTTTTCAAGTATCAAGTATTTTCGAGTGAGTATTTACAGAAAGATTTCCTATTCACCCAAGACAACTGTAAAAGGCAGACACCATCCTAAGCCTATGTCGTACATATATAAGCCAAAGTTTTACGACATTTACGACTAAGCCAAAGTTTTGCCAGATTCGTAAATATATGCATATAAACTGAACACAATAATTTTGATTTGTTGTTTGTAACTGTAACATCTGATAAATGAAACTTTTTACTTCCTGCCTACATTTTTATGTGACATTGTTTTGTTTAACCTATTTTCATCATGACTAATATGATATGAGAAAGTATATTAATAATCTAAACAACGTGGATTATGAAGATTTCATCTATTCACTCATATCACAGATCAGATTTTCTATGCAAGCCAATTATAATGTTTCATAGCCAGCCGATGTGTTTATCTGGTGGTTCTGTTCAAAGTGTACTGCAAATACGTACAGTAGTGAAGCTTGTCAAACTGATGCTAGAATTGCATCAGTCACCGCCAAATGCAGTCAGTTGCTCTCAGAACTGCCTCCTCTCAACAAAAAATTGATTGTGTACACGCCATAAAAAGTGGATCTGTGGGAATTTAATTCAGTAATAACAAGGTACTACAACAAGGTAAATACAAATTGAATATATTAAGTGATAGGATAGTAAGGAACACAACTATAATTCAGAGCTGTATATGCTATTCAGGGAGTCTTGAGAGTGAGGCTCCGCCTTGACAGTCCCTGTCTCAAGGGCGCTGGCCAATAACCCACCCGCCCACCCATACACGTACGGTGGTAATGACACATCCACCCACCCATACACGTACAATGTGGTATTGAAAGCTTATTTTATTAACCAGAAATAAGCTGTAAATTATAAAATAAATTTGAAAATCTAGATGATAAAGTAGTTCAATCGATCATTCAACTAATCGGGTTTACTAAAAATAAATTTTAAAGCCGCTTAAGATGAATTAGTTTTTTAATTATGATCAGTAATGAAATGTGTGCAACTTTCTACTTCGATTCATGAGGCTATACTGAACAACAGATAAATAATTACTGTATTTCATGAAGAGAACTACGAAAACCTGGCATATTCGAATAAAAACCATAGACGTAGTCGGCTTATATAATAGGTCTAGCCGATATTGGCGACAAGAAGCAGTCAAATATCAGCTAAGAGCCAACTACTGATACAATGAAGATTGTGGGCAGCTAAATTATAAACTTATAAATTAAAAACAAGACGTTTGATAAGGCTTCAATTCAATAAAAATTATTTTCCGAATTTCTAAATTTATCTAATTTTTTTTACTGTATTTGTTAAAAAGGTCTTCCAACAACATGTTACTCCTTCACTTGGATTGACTGTTTTGCATTTTACTTTTACATTGACGCAGTAGTAAAAATATGAACAGGGAAACGTTTAGTGAGTTTACGAATCAAAATTATCGTATTTTACCACCTTTTACACTCCAACTGTGCTATTGTCTAACCTAGTCAGGAAACCGTTCAACAATTTGACAGAAAAAAATACCGTATACGCAAATGTTACATACAGTTTTAGTGATCTAAGATGTTTACGGAATAAAAATTAGATGTTCGCCACGGATATATATTTTTATTTGACAGAAAATAAATCAACAATGTTATGTCACACTGCTAGAATGCCATTACCATATTTTATATAATTTGATACAGTATTTTATTACGACAAATCATTGGAACATTTCCTGCTCAGACTTCAATCAACTCGCCAGAAATACTGTATAGGATAATTTCAGTCCCTTGCACTTACAACACAACCGAGATGGACTTTCACCTAGAAAAGATGGGATGTTCGGTTCTTAGGATGTAAAGTACTCAATCAAATACTCGAAGTTTCGAGTACTCGCACACCCCTAGTTGTTATAAAGTACAATGTTACACTGATAAAGTACAATTGTATAACAATAAAAGAAAATTAGACAATTTCAATACAAAATTTTATGTGAATATATCAAGTCTAAACATTTAACTTTTAGAATCCCTCTGACTGTTCATTTTCCATTCACTGTTGAAAAATAGAAGATATGGGCAACAATCCTGATCATAGTAAGACTAAATTATTTTCTACTGATTTAACACGAAACTATTTCAACCTATCATGTACGATACATATAAACACTTCAAGAATCAAGATCTTCATATTTGCTTGATTTATTTCAAGATGAATGTTCACAAAGTTCATCCCATCTCTCATGAAGATGTTTTATTAATGTGTTTGTTTTTGATTTAACCAGTTTTCTTTCACGGTGAGTATTTAATTCCTCACTACCCTCAAGTAAGCTGAAGGCAAAACCAGAGGGCATTGCCCAATTCCCATGGGACGCTCCCGATAGAGGACTGGTAACCCCCTCCCATTACAGCATGTTTGTGTCTGGCCTTAAATTACTCTCTCTCTCTCTCTCTCTCTCTCTCTCTCTCTCTCTCTCTCTCTCTCTCTCTCTCTCTCTCTCTCTCTCTCTCTCTCTCTCTCTACTCACCTGAAGAAAGTGCCAGTGGTACTGAAAATTTGTGTGATTATGTGATTCTTTTGTGTATGTTACTACTACTCTGGTGTTAGTGAACTTGTCTCCTAAAGTAAGTTTAATCAATTCCTACTAACATATGGCTGTTTTAAGCATTTAAATCCATGTTTTTAAGCAGAAATTTCAATGTTCTATCTCAAAATATAGGAGCTGCATGCCTTTAAATTAAAAAAAAAACCACCTAAAAACATGTTTTATAAACATTTTAATTTCTTATCTTATAAACGGCTTATCCTATAGTAATGAAATTTTCACAGCACGTTTACTGTAATATAAACGATCATTTAAAGTATTATGTCATGTTACAGTAAAATGTTGTTCTCAAATGGTCATAATATAAACAGAATTTTTTTATTTGGGAAATTTTGTAACAAAAATACAAGAGTAAGAATGTAGCTGTACAACTGTCTTAAGGTGAGTGGTCAATGCACGCGCAGACTTGTTTCACTAAATTAAAGCCAAGAGAATGCTGCTGTGCAAATTGTATGTCTCATTCTGAAGGCTTACTTACAGTCGTGTAATGAAAACTCATATTTTTGTTACAAAAGTTCCTGAGTAAAAAATTCTGTTTACATTGTGACCATTTGAGTAAAAAAAATAATGTCATGTTTCAGTAAAATTTTTTACTCAAATGGTCACAATGTAAACAGAATTTTTTATTCGGGAACTTTTGTAACAAAAATACGAGTTTTCATTACACGACTCTAAGTAAACGCCTTCAGAATGAGACATGCAATTTGCACAGCAGCATTCTCTTGGCTTTAATTTAGTGAAACAAGTCTGCGTGTGCATTGACCACTCACCTTAAGACAGTTGTACAGCTACGTTCTTACTCTTGTATTTTTGTTACAAAATTTCCCAAATAAAAAAATTCTGTTTATATTATTATGACCATTTGAGAACAAAATTTTACTGCAACATGACATAATACTTTAAATTGTCGCTATACTACAATAAATGTTCTGTGAAAATTTCATTACTGTAGAACAAGCCGTTTAGAACATATTTTACATATATTATCTAAAACAAGCCACGTTCGGACAAACTCTTTTTGCTCCAAGGATTTTTTATTTTTAAATGTATATAGGGGTTTAAGAACATGAGAAATTGATTGGCACCGATTCCAACCCTGGGAAAATTCTTATTTTGCCCCAGAGGTTCCTAGATTTCCCATGTATCACGACGAGGCTGCGCAGTAGACTGTGACGTCACATGGGCGAAATCAGCTGATTGTTTATTCTATTAAATACTGGTAACTAAACCTACCAATTGTATAGAAGCATTCATCTATATAGTAAGCAAGTTATGTATCACTTATCAACTAGAATTGTAATTACAGGAATTAGAACAGTATTTTTGTGTTAATTTTTGCCATTTAGCACATGAGACATCATGGGAGATGCAAGCCTGGGCTTTAAGGTTATGTTCATTGTCTTGGCCAACTTAATCCAATAGATGGCAGGCAGAACAATATTGTAGCTGATGGAACAACTATTGTCTCTGGCATATTACAACTGGAACACTAACATCCGTTATTGTCATTGTCGAACAGAGTGACAGTATATGTTCAATACATTGCATATTTTAATTTAATTTCAATCATTTCTCAAGCATCGTAACTATATGTTGTTTAAATGGGAACACAGTAATTTTAATAAACAGTGATATATTTTAAATATTATGTTTTAAATCTAGATTCATTTTCAAACTCTAAAAGGCCATCACCCATCCAATCCGCTCAATCCAAGGCCTTAAAAATCAATTTTAGTATACAATTCCACTTGATAAAGTAGTCTTTCATCATAACAGGAAAAATTTCCAAGAGAAAAATTGGGTAGAGCAAATTAAACTTAGTAAGAAGTACCAACAACTTAGATCTAGTTATTGATTATAAATGAATAAATAAAACAGCTACACTGACAGCACTTGCTAGAGTTTGACGTAGCTAAGCACATGTTGTAGCTTGTTACATAAGAGAATCAGTTTTGGAATAAAAATGGAAAGGGAATTTAAACATAGAACCGCTATGCGTACGATAGAGATCCATTTACGCCACCACGCTCAACCGCTAGCATCTCGATTAAGATGCATTATGACAAGCAATTTTTATTTTATTATTGCACCGGCACCATGCACATTCATGCGTACTATAATATGTAATTTTGTCCTTCAAAAACCATAGAGTAATAATCATTCATAGTGAACTTATTTTCGTTTATATTGGCAGTATTGAAAACTACTAGATGCTGATGACCCACAATAATTACATTGTGTCACGCTTGTACATAGGGTACATTTTTTATAATATTATATGTGTGAATAGACAATATGTGTATAGAGAGAAAATCATATTTATTAAAATAATAAATTGACAACTGCCTCACATTTGAGGTAACCATAAAGATCCAGTACAAAATAATTTTGTTAATTTGTTTTATAAAATAAATGGTGGTTCAAAATATAAGTAGAGCCTTTTATAATTCCAATTAGTATTTTTTCTGTTATATTATTTGATAGGTTGTAATTTTTCAAGAACGATGAGGTGAATTTAGATAATGTTCCTCTACTTCCAAATAAAAGACCAATTACTTCCCATTTTACTACGTTGCATTTTTTAATCAAATGAGAAATGCAAGGTTCATACATTTTTTTCTTTTCATTGCTGACTAATACAGCCTGATCTATTGTAGTTTCAAATCTTATTGCAGGATTTATAATTAGCGCATTAAATCTAAAAACATTATGAAATATTTTGCTGTCTTGAATTTTTAATTAGACTAAAGGATAAGGATCTAACATGTGTGAAAACAAAAAATATTTTTTTTATATTTTAGACAGCAAGAGCAACATGAATTGTTTTGGTTAGTTTGATTTTTACATATTTATATTCCTTGTATTTTACTGAAAATAATTATATATAATATATGGTATATAGTGTTATTTATGTATTTTTTACAATTATTTAGAAAAATATTTGTGATTTGGCAATTTTGAGCTTAGTAGTTCAGACAAAAAGACTCACTAGAGTTAATGATTAACTATACAAATAAGATATAAACAGTGATAGGAAAAAAAACAATCTGACAAAGTATAATAAGTTGGTGATCATACTCAATACATGTTCAAAAAAATTAAAATATTAAATAATTCCACCACACATGATTCTTGTAAACAATAAATTGCTAAATAATTCCGAGTCGTCATAATTACAACATACCTATTTTACAATACATACAGGTAAACAGCAGCAATAAATAAAATATTCATATATTTTTAAAAAACCTGGCCATAAAAGGATTAGTTACAAGCAAATTAATTTCTAATAAAAAACATTATCAGCACCATTTAAAATAAGAAAGGTTACTCATAGATGTTTCAAGTTTATTTATAAAGCCAGTTAGGTGAAAGATTTTATTTTGTACCAAAAGCTACATATCATTCAAAATACTCACAGATAGTCTATAGTTATTTTGCAGAACAAATATAATGTAATATAATGTATGTAATATATAATGTCCAAAATGTATCCAACGAGTTGTTTTATTGTTTCCTTTGTAAACCTCACCTGTGTTGCTCTAGATGCCTGTTAGAAATATTTTTGCTTGATTCTTCAGTTTTAAGAGTATCAAAGTCAGAAACAATACTTGAACACATCATGGCTTGCTTCTTCTTCCCCTTTAAACTTTTCTTTGATCTTGATCTATGGTTTATCATAGCTGTTGAAGTTTTATTGTTTTTTACACATTTTCTAGGCATCGTGACTGATAAGAGAGAAAAATATTAGGCCGTACAAAAATAAAATAGCGATATAAATCAGTAATAGTGACTATATAAATTAAATTAATTATAAAAATTATTTTACTAAATTTAATACTAAACCCTTGAAATGGGAGGACAAAATTTTTAAAAAACATATAAAATGGGTTAATTAACTCTTTTTTAATAACAAAATGTGATTTACAACTTTTCATTAAAATGCACCCCTGATGTGCTATAAAGCATTGAATATTTAATTTTCATCCCGCCCCAAAGCGTTTTAAAGTTGGCGCTTTTGTCAATAAATATGGTGACTCATACAAAATAATGTTTGAGATAAAACTTGAGAAGGATGACATTATAAATAATTTAATACAAATAAGAATCTTATAACATAAATTTAAAAAATTAAAGCTAAATAATTGTTGGCTATTTATTCACTTTATTGGCACTTGGTGGCAAATAAATTGTTGCCAACTGGATTTTTGTTTACAAAAAAAATTCCCTTATAGTAAAAACATTGTTAGTCGTTTTGGACTCATATTAAAAACTTGACCACACTTTGAAAATCTGTAAAATTTGTGTTTTTCAAATACGAATTTCCTATTTTGACTGATAGTATAAAATAAGTTGAATTTTTAAAGAAAGTTTATTCCAAGTGACTCAAAAATTGGAATAAACTTATGGTGGTGGTTTCTAAAAAAAATCCTTTATTTTATAATTCATTGTGCCTATCCAACGATATGAGTATTAGAATTTATTGATTCACGGTTTTCCTCCTAAAATGGTATGATTTAACCTTAAATAAATCAAAAAGTTTTAATTTAATTGAAAAGTGGTATGGAGTTTATTTGTTGTTGAGTATAACTTTACCGTTCTAATGAGAACTTACAGATAAAAATATCTTTAACAGAACAAAATTTATTGATGAAAAAAGATTTTTGTACATTACAAGATTAGTAAACCTTTTGAAAGTACAGTAATAATTTTTTAAGATCTAATTTTATATTTTCCGTCCTAAATTTATTTATTATTTTAAAGTCGGTAGATACAAATCTGATGGCGTATTTTCAATTCTGACAATTGAAAGCTGTCAACAAGCATATTATGGATATTTACATATTTTGTCTAATACTTTTTTCGTAGCAGTAGTGAAACATGTTTAAAATCCAAGATTTTCCATTCCTAACTTTGTTTTATATTTTTATGTAGCTTACATTATGATAAAGGACCCAAAAAACCCCTTAATCAATAGCTTTTATAAGTACGTAAATATGATAAACACAAAAAATAAATGTATATATATTTTCTGTAACTTTTATTTTTAAAATCGTGATAGTAGCGGAAAAGCATAGTTTCCCATCCACCATTTTGTTTTACCATATTTTAAAAACCTACTAGATACTAATTTTCATTAAAGATTTTTCACTAGATACATACATTTCATGAATACTTCAAGAAAGGTAGTAAGAAGTGCGAGAACTACAAAGAAATACCATTGATGAGTCATGTTGCCAAGTTGTTCAAAAAGATTATATTAAAGAAGATAAAAGGTAATGTAAAAGACCAGCTAAGCGAAGAACAAAGCGGATTTCTTATAAATTAGATTTAATTTGTGCAGTATAACAATTAATAGAAAAGCACTGGGAATAAGATCAGAAACTTATCCTTGTACTTATAGAGAAGGCCTATGGCTCTGTTAAGGGATGTATAATCTGTGAAAGTTTAAGACAGTTGTTAGAACTGGAGGAAAAATATGTAGAATGGATGAAAGAGTTGTACAGATCACATGAATGTCGTATAAGGACTACAATGGGATATACAGAGTGGTTTAAAGTGAAGAAAGGACTAAAACAAGATAGTATTTTGTCACCGGTATTATTTAATGCTGTGATAGAAGTTATGTTAAGAGAAGTAAATAGCATTAATGAAAGAATAAATGCTATGATTTTTGCAGATGACATAACGATGTGGAGTAAAGATAGTCAGGAGTTACAAGAACAGTTGAATAATGAAGGATAGAGGTTTGATTATAAGCCAGAAAAAGAGTTAGGAGAGACAAATTGCTGGACAGACCATTGTTACTGGAATAAACTGCATTAAAGAAAGTAAATCGTTTAATATTTAGGGTCAGTAATATCAAGTACGGTAAAATGGAGTAGGAGTAGGAACAAATAGAGTAGGCAAAAGAGCAAATTTTAACAAAGCACTTTGTGTAACTTTTGTAAGGAGAGCAAAATCTTATGACATTCCCGAACTCAACATTCCCTATCTCCCACTATCAGCAAACTTACCCCTCAACAATCAGCGAACATTTTATGAATAAACTAGGTCAAAACTAGTAATATTGTTATAAACCCTGTGAACATCTCCCCTCTAAACCAACACTGCTGCTTACCTAGGAACTGTTGAAATTCAGTCAGTCTTTCTAAAACTGAGGAAGGTGTTGGCTAAGGAACTGAAAATTTGTATCTTGTTTTGTGATGTTTATATTTTCTTTTGTTTCTTTTATTGAACTTATGTACTCTGGTATGCTTGCTGATACTCTCTTATTTCATGGCTAGTGCTAGACAATCTAACCTGAAAATTATGTAAAATTAAAAAAATACAGTATGTTGAGTGATTTGTTTGTTCTTAAACTGTTATATAGGTTATGAAAAACAAAGTTCTGAAGAGCTGTAGAAGGGAGCCATGAGGTATTGAACTTTGCCTGGAGCACGAAAATAACCAGAAATGGCACTGACAATGTCTCTGACTGAACTAAAATCCCATAATTTATAAAAATAATAAGCCTACGACTTGTGAATCTTTAGTTCAGTTGAAGACATTATCTTTTCTATATTCTACGTATTTTGCTGCGCCAGGTAATGTTAAAAACAGCACCTCTCTCTTTCTCCTACATCTCTTCAGAACTTGGTCGGTAGCGTAGTTGGTTCAATCCCAGCTTCATGTGCTAAAGGTTGTCAGTTCGATCCCAATCAGAGTCAATACATTTTGAGAAGGATCAGCTGATAACCACCGGCTGTTCATTTGTCATTGGGCTATTAATTAATGACACTTTCTAAGGAATAGTCGGCCTTAGTTTGTAACAATGGCTACATTCGCTCATCTACACTCATCACACTCAATCGAAATCCATATTCGCCCATATCTTGACGATCGGCGTCTTATGAATAAATATAAAAAAAAAAAAAAAAAAAAAAAAATAAATAAAAAACTTGGTTTTTCAAAGCCTACAAAAACAACTTACAACTTTCTTAGTACAGAACTTATAACGTATATTATTTTAACAGTTATAATATCTTCTTATTTATTTAAAAATACCATTCACCATCAATATAACTACTGTAAGGTTACCTAACTATGCAGTTTCTTGCCACGTAACAACATTTGAAAACTGTCTGAAATGGTCAAGAATTGGCTATATTTTATATAGATATGCTTATTATTCTGCGGAAATTACAGATTTTACCAAAAAATTAAAAAAAATCACAACTTTTAGTATTTTTTATATTCTGTAAGGCTTAATTTATATGATATTATAATCATCTTCAATTAATGTGGTTTTTACTTTGAATACGAATTTGTCCACACTTTTGGTATATAAGTTAACAATTATTTCTCAAGATATAATGGAAAATCTAATTTCACAGCAAATCTCTATGAGCGGTCATTATATGACCATTATAAACAAACGCCAGTTATTAACCAAAAAAAAAAACCAAATTCACATTAGGGTCAAAATCCGTTATATGCCCCCCAAATAGAAATGTTATAATCTACCCTAAATGTATTTAGGGAGCATACAAGTTAAAAGTTTTTTACCCGCATTAATATATTAATGCCGGAGGGACAGCCAAACAGGCCAATACCACCATACGTGTATGGGTGGGTGGGTGGGTCAATACCACCGTACGTGTATGGGTGGGTGGGCAGGTCAATATCACCGTTTGTGTATGGGTGGGTGGGCGGGTCATTATCACCGTACGTCTATGTTAACAGAAAGCTTGGGTCTTGGCATTGCATGTTGTTTAATACACCAAAGCATTTATAATACGGTACACCTTTCTTTTAAAAGGAGTAAACAAGAAAAAAGTAAAAGTTATGAGGTTTTTTTGTTAAGTTTGGTTATGTTAGGTTAGTTTTGGTCAATACACCTATGACATAATTGCTACCTGCGCATTATGGATGCGTACTTGTATGAGACAACCTCTTGTACTTTGAGTCTGCAGAAGCTGTCGGAGGCTTTATGCCATATTGGTTCTATGCATGCAAATGTAAAGCAAATTATAAACATTTGTTGAGTAAATACACAATTAGGATAAGTTAGATTAGAGAATATAGGTAAAAAGTAAATATCTCGGGCCAAAAAAAAACAACAGACAATCCAAATATTCGTGTTCAGCAATAAAATGTGTAGGCCTAATATGGAAATAAATATATTTTTTAAGTTGGCTTTATCGCTATCAGATATCTACTTTTTCGATTTGTTTCGGTAAAAATAAGTTTGCCGGGTTTGAAATCAACCTCTTCAAAAGATATTAATTCACAGGATAGTTCATTACTTTTTCATCAAAAAATAGTTTCCATAAAGTTTAGCTTCTTTTAGCTGTAATTATCCATTTCTGAAAATATGATTTCTTGATAAAAATGTTATGAGTTAATATAATATCTCTTGGAGAGGTTGAATTCAACCCCGGCAAACTTGTTTTTTACCAAAACAAATCGAAAAAGTAGATATTTAATAGATATTTTCAGCAACTTGTTTTAATGCAATTTATGTAAAACCACGAATTTTGAAGAAAAACTTTAGTATTTATGTGCTTTCTAGACGCCTCCCCAATCTTGACTTTTTTATCACCAGTGGGTAGAATCAGGTTTATATTTTATGACAATATACTTTTTATTCCGCGGAAATAACGTTCTACATAAAAAAATTAAGAATTAGTTTTTTTGTAAATATTTATTTTTTTATTTATCTCCATTACTTTTTGTGATTTGTTCACTATTTTTTTAGTATGTAGTTTTTTGTGCTGAACACGAATTTGAGATCTATTTTGATCTATGGCAAATTATTTCTCAAGATAGGCCTATCACGAAAAAACTACGTTCGTAGCAAATCACCTAAGATGCCCATATGCACAATGTTAATAGGAGCTATGACCGTACACCAAAAACAAATTTGTTGTATTCCTGCCTCAGTGACGCCGGCAGGCCGACACGGAGGCTAGGGACCGGAATTTAATGCAAATTTTGAATTTTGTTGAGTATAGAGACAATTAGGATAGTCATAGTCAAACATCTTTATTCATATATCATGTACATTGGTAGTACAGTGAATAGTGTCTAAAAGTAAATAAAATAAAAATATAAACAAAAAATAAAAAATCTAAACACAAGAAATTCCTCCTATATACAGAAATTTTAGGGTTTTACATCTGTTTCTGGGAGGTGAAAAACTTATCAAAAGAATATACTGCTAAATTTATTATATACTCTTTAAGCCTTCTCTTGAATTTTAATAGATCTTTTTCTTTCTTTATAAAATCAGGGACATATTTTAGAAAAACGTTACCAGCATATGAGGGCTTTTTTTCAAAATATTTTAATTTGTGAGGCTGAACAATCTCCCTTCTCCTCCTAAAACTATAAGAGTGTAATGGAGTTATGTTTTCCTCCGAATCTTCCTTTTTGGCAATAAGAATTGTTTCATATATATATTGCCCATAAACTGTAAAAATTTGTAATTTTTTAAAATGTTCTTTTGCCGAATCATCTCGTTTAAGCTTAAGCATAATTCTGATAGCCTTTTTTTTGCTGCTTCAGAATGCTATCCATATTTAATTTTTTTGTTGACGCATATAATGCTATACCGAATAAAAGATGAGAGTGTACATGGGCAAAATATATACTTTTTAAAGTTTCTACATTACAATAAAAAACCATTTTTGATAATGCAAAAATTCCGGAGTTAATTTAGATTTAAATTTTATGTATGTGTTCATCCCAATTTAAATTTTCATCTATTGTTAAACCTAGAAAGTTGATTTGATTTTCCTTTTGAATGTTATTTGAGTTATAAGTTATTGTTGGTTCTTTTGTGATTTTGTTCTGTGCTGTTTTAAAATTTATAAATTTTGTTTTTTGTGAATTCAATAAAAGTTGTGATTGTAAAAATAGTTTCCAATATTCTCTAATTCCACATATGCAAGAATTTCAGTTTCTTCTGGAGAGTTAGATGATATGATCAAATTAGAATCATCAGCGTAAAGACATAATTTAGAATGTTGCTTATAGGTTAAAGTATCTTCCATGCCCTTAAGATAACACAAAAAAGCAAAGGTCCTAAAATTGACCCTTGGGGCACACAAATTTTATTGGCTGATGAGTTAATGATGATTTGATAATGCTGTTATAATTTGTCAAATGGATAATTTCCACAAATTGAGATCTATTTGTCAAATAAGAAGAAAAACAAATAAGAGCTCTTTTAGATATTCCAATGATTTGAAGTTTTTCTAGTAATTTATTATGTTTTACGCTATCGAACGCTTTAGAAAGGTCCATATAATTTCCTTTGTCTACGGATTCAATAACAGATTCAATAAAAGAAACAGCTGCGCCCACCACTGATCTCCCGTTCCGGAATCCATGCTGATTATCACCTAGAACATTAAATTTTTCTAAAAATTCTGATAATTGTAAACAGACAGCTATTTCACACTCTTTAGAAATTGAAGGAAGCACAGATACTGGGTGATAATTGGATATATTTTCAGGGTCTTTTTTTATGTAAAGGAATTATTTTTGCCTGCTTTAATATGTTTGGGAAAATGCCTGATACAAATGAGGATTAATTAGATAACAAAAAATTTTACTGATATAGGCTTTTACAGCTTTTATTATCGTTACAGGAATTTCATCATGCCCACTGGAGTGTTTATTTTTTAAAGATTGAATGATTTTTTCCACCCCCCTTTCATTGATCGGTTTCAAATCAAATTTTGGCTTCACACACAAAGCATCGATAAAATCAGCTTTCACATCAGTCATCTCATTTTGATTGTTACTATCCAAAATCAAATTCGTAACCATGTCACTAAAATAACTATTAAACATATTTGCAATTTTTTAAGGGTCTGAAACTGTTTCTGAGTTTTGTTTTAAAGTTATATTTTTAAACTGTTTCTTGTCATTTTCCCCAACTTCAGAGTTGATTATACTCCATACTATTTTTGAATGTTTTGGGAATTTTCAATTTTTTTTTGAAAATGTCTGTTTTTAGCCACATCTATTTCTCTTTTATAAATAGTCTTTTCCTGATGTAAATAATTTTTTCAACTAATACTTTTTTTAGAACGATACTCCTTAGTCAATCGAATAATATTTTGTTGTTTAATTTTTAATTCTTTAGTTATCCATGTACGTTTTTTGTTTCTCTTTGTAACCAATATTTTGGGAAAAGCCTGATCAAAATATAAAGAAAAAATTAAAAAAAAGACATCATATTTATTTTCTACCCTGGAATTATAGACTTTGAACCATGATTCTTAGGAAAGTAATTGCGTAAAAATATTAATGTTTTCAGGTGATAACTTACGCAACTGTTTTTATAAGCAAATTTGCAGTTTTTATTGAATGTTTACATTTTACTTTTAATAGCTGTCCATCATGGTCAGATAAGAAAGTAACCAGACCTTCTACCTTTAAGTTAGATAATTTTATATTTTTTATCAAGAAGTTATCTATTGCTGTCTCTGAATTATCTGTAAATCTGGTTGGGAAATCGACAAGGTAGGTTACCTCATATTTCTGCTTTTTAACAATTGTTTTAATAATCTATGTCTGCTATCCAATACTAAAACATCTATATTCAGGTCACTTGCTACATTAATTTTATCATATTTTTTATTGAAATAATCAATTAAACTACCTAACCTATCAAAAAAAATTTACATCTGATTTAGGTGACCTGTAAAAACCAATAATGAAATATTTTTGTTTATTAATACTCCATGTACAGACACAAAATTCAAATTGTAACTCTTCAAGTAATACATTACCTATTGCATCTGGCACAGAGACCCTCCTCAGCTCAAAACCCTTCTCTGCCAGAATTATAACCCCTTCTTTAGTCTTTACTTTTCTAGAGAAACAAGATTTTGCTAAATAAGAATCTATATTAAGCTGTTTTATTTCTTTGTCTTTCATGTCATGTTCTGTCAAAACAACTATATGAGGATTTATTTCGTCTAAAATTGCCTGTAGTGAATTTAAACTAGAAGGGAGGTGTTGAATGTTCTGGTGAAAGAGTTTGACTAAATTGTGTTGTGATCTTATTTTATTGGTGAAGTGGTTTGGAGATTTAAGTTTAAAGCTGAGAAGGATGACTGGGCCGCACTACAGCTAAATATCACTGTGTCTAACCTAGCACTGACTCCACTACCATCACCATTGCTTTAAAACTTCACTGTATGATAGGTCGCCAGGTGCCACAGTAACTTGCTCTGTTTGAATTGATGTCTGCACCTTGAGTTGATCGGCTGCTCTTGTCACCGCTGGTTACATTGCCAGTGAGATTTGAGTCATCTGCTTCATTAAGATCTTGAGATGTATATTGCCGGGATGATGGTGTCTCATCTTCTAGTATATCCTGAGTAGAATTGGCTACCATTTGTTTTAATAAAATAGTGGAAATTGAAGTATACAAAATAGATTAGGTTATGTTTGGTTGGGTAAGTGTATTTTTCGGACCGAAAAATTAATTTTATTGAAAAACCCATTAATATTCTTATTCAGCATTAAAAAACAAGTAAAATTTAAAAAAATTTTCGAAAAATTTTAATTCTAACCCTAGATGGTGAATACTAGGTGACCCATTATGAACTCCCAACTGCAAAGTGCTTCTTTTTAGCGCTTCGCAAGAGCTTTTTTTGTAAAAATTATAAAAAATACTAAATATGCTTCAAATGTCAATTTTGTATCATTTTGTTTTTCTTCTCAAGAACTGTATTTTCACATACTACAGTACACTCTTGATACTCCGACATTTACTAGTCCGACACGTTTGGTAGTCCGACGCCACATCAGATGACGTCACTACGCCAAAAGGGCGTTGGCCGCGGGCTTTTGTCTGTGCACTGGTTCCTGGAAATGCTGTTGTGACAGGTGCTTCTCCCTCCCTTGCCTGCCATCTGTCTGACTCACGCCACAATTCATTTTGTTCTGAGCATAGGCCTACTCAACTGTATTTATTTGCTTTTCTGTTCCCGTCTTGTTATAATGTATTGTTTAAATTTTGATACTGCCATTGTGTTTGTGTGTTTAAGTTGTTAAGTATTAGTTGTCGTTGTTGTTTGTGTTGTTATTTTGTTTTGTTTACTGTACATATTGTTTTGTTGTGTGTACTGATGGCGAGCACAAGTGGAACTACATCTAAATGTAAGCATAAAACTTTAACACTTAGTGATAAATGGGAAATTATTAAAAGATACGACCGTGGTGAAACCCCAACTTCCATTTGTAAGATTTTTTATATTGGTCGAGCTACTGTATATGACATTCATAAAAATAGGGTTAAAATAGAAAACTTTATGAAAACTGTGGAAGACGATTCTAAAAGAAAAACCCTACGCATGAGTGAATACCCTCAAGTTGAGGAAGTCCTGTACGCTTGGTTCAAGCAACAAAGAAGCAGACATGCTCCCATTTCGGGTGATATTTTAAAGCAGAAAGCTCAGTTTTTTTTATCGAGAAATAACCAAAAAAGATGATTTCCGATTAATTAAATGATTAAATTAATTAAATGATGAGATGAATTTGAAAATGTTTACCTGTACTGTACACTTAATACTGTATGTAATAAACCTTACTGTGTTACTGTACAAATGTTGTAAATTCTTTGCTTACATTTATTCAATTGTGTTGTCAGCCTCATTTTATCACGGCTGATAGCGCGGAAATTCTAAGAAGGGTGTACGTAGTGCATTCAGTTTATCTTAGAAATCATAATTCTCGTGAATTACAATGGACATTTGGTAATCCGACGTTTTTGTTAATCCGACACACCGTCGGTCCCTTAACTGTCGGATTATCAAAATTAAAATGTACCATCAAAACACAAAAAAACAATAGTAAATTTTATAGAAAAGACTGAAAACATTTTATAATTTTGTACGTTAATTATAACTTATAACCCTCCTCCTTAGGAGCCCTAAACATTTTTGGAAATAATTCCAAGATAGCCAAATTGTTTATTATTTTGTGCGCTATAATAATATTTTGTTACATTTTATATAAACTACTAGTTTTTTTTGGAATTTTTTCTTTCCATAAAACACAAAATGAAAAAATGTGCAAAGTTACAGTATAATCATCAGGTAATCAAACAGTACATGTAAACATTCTAAAAAATTACCATTGACTAGACAAGAAAAAGTTGTTTAGGAAAAATAGTCATATTGTGCCCATACACAGTTTTATATTTTTAGTTTGTTGTGGAAAATTAAAATTTTCCCACGGAAATGAAAAATGACAAAACAATCCATAAACAAGGGGTATATATAATTTTTCTACATGTACTTTATTAGTACAATCTATTAGCTACAAGAAAATTAAAAATATATGAATATATTCCCGAAAGTATAAAATTTAAAACACTAAAAGGCAGTGTGCGCAAATTGTGTAAATGGCACTTGAAAAATAGTGCATATTGTAATCATAATAAAAAATATTTAAATTTTTTAAGGATTTTTTTCTGAGAACAAAAATTGATAGAACAGATATTTCTCAATAGAAATATAAACAAATAATTATATTCGTTACAAAAATAAAGTTGTGACGTAGGATAATAACGTACTACGATAATATTTTTGTCGATAAATAAAATAAGTGTCATTTTGAGCGAACACAAATAATACATATTATTTTTTTCAAGATCTCAGATTATTATGAGAATGATAAACTAACACCATATTTGTACAGGTTTTATTTGATCAAATTAGATTTATAAAAAATAAATGTTTAGGCTAGTACGCACATATATATACACATGGTTGCAAAATTAAAATACACTAAAAATGAAATATTTTAATCATTCTTATTTCTCCAGCCTGTTTTTAGCCCTATATTGCATTATTTGTATGCAGGATTGTTATTATTATGATTTTTGATTGCTAGTGCTGGTGCTTTTATATAAATATAATGTAATGTTGATTAGTGGTAGGACTTGTTGAACAATGCTAAAAAAACTAATTTCCTTATATGCACCGTCACTTCAACTAAATTACATTACATATGAACTGGATTAGACTATTAACTACACTACACTTTCATTTCAATTCACTACACTTTTTATGGTATTCCTCGAGATGGTACCAACTGACGCAAGAACTTTCTGGCTTTCTACCCAATTTTTTATTTATTTATATCGCAATAAATAATTTATTTATTACAACTTTTTACAACAGCACGTAACATGTCAGTATTAAAAGAACACGCAAACAAGGATATACAAACACATTTTTGGTAAAACAACCAAAGCACCTACACCATTGCAATTTGTTTTGTTGGCTAGAGTATTTAATTCACTGCAGACTGACAGTTTGTACAAATGCTTACGACTATTGGTTATTGTACAGTTATGCGACAAACATCGGCCATTTTTCCACTCTTGGCCCCCACCGGACGGAAATTAAGCGGGAATTTCAAGTTTTAATTTTATTCCTACATTTATAAAATTGTATGAAAAAATTATTAAAAATATGAAATGTACAGAACAGAACATTCTGTGTCGATTTGTACAAGTTTATCACGCTTGCTTTATGAAAATCATATGTTTTATTGAGATTTACAAGAGCTCACAACGTGCCTACTTCCGCGACCACGTATACATTTGAAAATAGCACGCGAAGCGCCAGGATTCACGCGATCTAGGGTCAAGAAAATTTGGCTTTTTCACTAGGCTATCGCCAAGAATCATAAGAAAGTTTTTCAATTTTCAGTAACAAAAAATTGAACCGTAGTCACTAAAATGTCCTCCGTAGAAAACTAAAATCAACCTCCTCAAGTATTATAAACTTTTATGCAGTTTCTTGCCACGAAACAAATTTGGAACATTTTGCTTGAAATGGGTCTAGAATTGACTGTATTTTCACGAGATATGCTTTTTATTCCGCGGAAATAACGTATTTTACCGAAAAATTCGAAAAAACCAATGTCACAACTTTTAGTATTTTTGTCATATTTCCGTTAATTTAAATTGTATTTTAACCCTCCTAGTGTTGACTATGTACCCTCAAAATGTTAGGCGGATTTAGCTTGATTTGCAGACATTTGTTTGAAAAATAATATAAAATATATTTATTATTATAAATACATACTATTATATATCATTTTATTTGTTATATTACACTGAATATTTTACAATGTGTTTTATGTACATACCTTCATTTTGAAAAATTTTGTGCATCCAAAACTGAAGAAAACATTTTTTTTCGTTGTTTTAGAAAAGTTTTCACTGTTACCATAGAAATAAAATAACACAAACAAACAAATCCAGGATAGCCATCTTGTTCAAAATTTAGTAAACTTTAAAAATGTATACAATATATACAAATGATTTGCTCAGCAAAAATTGGAAAGGACAAAAAACAAATGTAAACACCGGCGAGTCAACATGGCCGATCCTCCTTCACTGACTGTTACAGCTATTTTGTAAACAAATCACAATTCTCTCGATGCGTGTAATCGATCATACTCGACTATCGATTATTCGGTATCATCTCCTGTTTCGATTGATACCACATAGAGTATTATTGACGGAACGATAATGCCAGAATAGCATATGTAACAATGGACTGCACAGTTGCCGACGCATCGGCAATTAACATTTACGAGAGGTACTAAATTGCCGATGCATCAGCAATTAACAACAGGAGGGTTAATCATCTTTTTTTATTTTGATGTGTTTTTTGCGCTGAATACAAATTTGAAAACTGTTTTGATCTATTACAAATATTTCTCGAGAAATAACGGAAAAACTACTATTGCGGCGGATCGTGATTAGCGGCCATTATGTGATCATTATATACAACTATTAATCACAAAAACTGAATTCACCTATATTGCCACCGGAGTGACGGCCGGCAGGCCGTCACGGAGGCCAAACGCTCGAATTTAACGCAAATTACGAATTTTTGTTGAGAAAATAGACAAAAAGGATAGGCCTAAGTTAGGTTATGTCAGTAAAAATTCATTTTTCGAGCTGAAAAAATAGTTTTACTACGAAACCAGTTATATATTTGTGTTCAGCATAAAAAAAACGAGAAATGAAAAAAATTGGTCGAAAAATAACGATTTTTAAAAAAAAGTTGGTTTTCCATTATTAGATAAAAACTAGTTTTTCGATTTTTTGGTAAAAAACGAGTTTTCCGCGGATGAAATCAAACTCCTCAAGAGATATACTCATTTTTTACCACTTTTTTAACATGAAATCGTATTTTCAGAGGTGGCAAGAAAGTGGTAATTACCCATATTTCACCACTTATTCATTGAGAAACCACATTTTCAGATACTCTTGAAAGTGCATAGTTACAAAAATGTATTATGAAAATAAAGCCCAAATAGGATACGTTTTATAAAACGTTCAAAGAGGCCTATCATATAAGTAGAATATATATAAATAACAGACCTTTCTATGTATAAATACAGACCCTTCTATGCTAGCTTAATATATCCTGCACAAAAATATAATTCTTTTAAAATATCATTCCAGGCCTCTAATAAATAGTAACTAATTAGTTAATAATAACACAAGGAATAAGTTTTGCAACTAATTAAATGAATATAAACCACACAATCACTTACATTTATCACACCCTGCACCACTGTTAGTCAACTAGGTCCAAAGTGTTGATCTAACAACAGCAAAACACTAATGACAAAATACAAGTAACGTATTATATCTAATAAACATGCCTATGCATCTTGCATTATCTCATCTCTTTAGGGAATAAATTAATTAAATTTAAAATGATCAACCAATATCCGGACGAAAGACAGAAACATGCAACACGCTTCATTTCTTTAGCTTCATACCATGAGATAAGGTTGAGAATGTCAACTGTCAACATCAACAAACGCAAATCAACAAATTAATATACAAAGAGGCAAAGGGTAGTGATGTGTCGAGTCGAGTCAACTCGAGCCATGACTCGAGTCATTTTAATTTCAACTCGAGTTGAACTATGAAATGGAATTGAACTATTAGCATAGACCTTCTATTATACCGGTATAATAGAAGGTCTATGCTATTAGCTCTTGTATGAGAACGAGTCGAAACGAACTCACACGAAGGTGTCCGACTCATCGCCTGGCAAGTGGCAAGTTGACTCGAGTCATACCTGAACTCACTTGAAGTTTAACGAGGACTAGACTGGGCCTGACTCCATTGTTGTTAAGACTTTTTTGCAATGCTATCCTGGCTCCTCACCTGTAATCTTACCTTAATAGTTGCTTGGTACGGTTATTTTTCCAGAGCCAATGAAGCAAGGTTCCCTAGTACTACAGGCCAAGCCTATGGTTTTTTCTTTCTTTTTTTCTTATGTCTATGCCAGAGGCATTTTTACTGTTAGTACTAACGTTGTTAACGGACAACGGTCCAAACCATCAAGCAAATGTAAGGTTTTACACCCAGGATTTGAACTCGTGACCCCCTTCATATGAAGCCTGAGTGCTAACGACTATACTAGCAAGAGATGATTTAATGTGTTGTGGCCAAAGCATTTGAAAGTCTGATTTTGGGTGTATTTTATAGCCTTTTTTTGTTTAGGAATATTATCATGCGCACCAAAACAACATGGTTTGTGGTCTGGGAAATCAACCATCACAAACCTTAGTGTCTTCACAAATTATAAGACGTCAGCATTCTTAAATTCTAACCAAGTCAATTACCTCTATCTGGATTTTGCTTAGGCTTTCGACAGTGTCATTCATGCTCATCTTATCATTTAAAAAATTGGCTAATTTTGAACCTCGTATTGTCGAGGCTCAAAAGCGTATCGATTTGCTCGAAGAAGAGGTAAAAGCTCTACATCACGGCCAACCTAGCACATCCAGCATTGAGACAATAATTGAAGAAATTTCTGACAGGAATCGACGCTCTCTTAACATTATACTTTATGATCTTCCTAAGAGTAATTGTAGTCTAGCTGCTTCCCGAGTAGAACATGATATTAATCGTCTTCTTTCCTTGCTAGTTGGCAGCTTCTGCACCTCTCTCCAGGATGTTACTTTCAAATCTATCCGAATGGGTAAACCTGCCGTGGGGAAATCTAGGCCTCTCAAAGTCATTTTTACCGAGCTTAATGTGGTCTTTGCTTTTTCAAAGAATTTTGATAAAAGTATTCTGAATAATCTTGATCCACTACTGAGTAAAGTGAGTTTCTCACGTGACCGTACTGCTGCTGAAAGAAAGAATCTTTTTGAACTGAAATCGTTGCTTAAGGAGAGAACGGATAAGGGTGAGACTGAGATCACCATTAAATATTTAAATGGTATCCCCAAGATAGTTAAACAATATAAAAAAACTGAGCGTTGGAAGTAACAGTCTTTTGGTTTATTACCAAAATCTTAACGGACTTCATACGAAACTTAATGAACTTCGTAAGGCTGTTACTTCCTGTATATATGACATACTTATCCTAACTGAGACCAATTTGTCCTCAGACATTAGTGATCGGGAATTGGGGCTTACTGGTTACTATGTTTTTCGCAGCGACCGTTCATCTTATACCAGTCTCAAATCTAGTGGTGGTGGTGTCCTCATTGCTACCAAGGAACACTTGCATATGAATGTTATTATTACCTCAGTTTTTGAAATTGAATCTGTTTTGTGTATGTGCATATGGGTGTATGTATGTATTGTATTTTATTAATGTTACTGTTACTATTTATATCGTTGCTATGCTATTGTTATTCTCTATATAGTCTATTCTATATGTATTGTTATGTAATAGTATTTTCTTTCGGCTATTGTACTAATAATTTATAATGTTGATCATTTTCATTAGCCTATTGTTGGACATAAGAATATCTGATTGTTTTTTTTCCTTGTACTAATGGTGTTACCGTGAATAAATAAACTCAAAGCTGTAGGTATCAAATATCCATGGTTCTCTTCTTCTGTGGTTTGAGAACTATTCGGTAGAACGCACGCTGCAGGTAAAGTTTGCATATTTACCTTCTAAGCTTTTGAATAATATGTATGGTTTTCCTTAGGGTTTGCATTTATGCCCATTATGATTAGCCTACTCATCAGTGACATTGGCATGTAAGTACCTCATCTTTGTTGATAAAGTGAAGGTGTTTCTGGAAATTCTCATCGATACTTCAGCAGTTTCAGCCTCATGAACACTTGAAGAAAATTGTCCAACGGCACTCTGATACTACTTTGCAGTCGAATGAAAGGAAGTGCCGGGTCATGATGTTAATCCGATCGAAGCATTTGTTCATCTTATACTACCAAAAATAATATACTGATATTACACAAAATAATCTTATACTGATATTACACTGATCAAAGGTGACACTACTAAAGACCAGGGACTACATTTGTCACCTAACCTGAAACCTGATATGCATATTGCAATGGTCTGTGCTAGAACCTACTCTGTCTTTGGACTTATTGCTCGTACTTCCAAGATCACTCTTTCTTCTGAAAAAATGTCTATGCTGCGCTTGTACGTCCCATACTTGAATATGATTCCGTTGTTTGGTCACCCCACTGTCATATTTTGATCCTGTATTCTGTTATTCTATCTCCAGGTCTAATATTGTGTATCGTACGACATCACGTAACATGTCGTGATGTTTAATAAGCACACCCCATTAGACACCATGGATCACACCACCTCTTGCCTTACCATCCAACCTTGCATAGCTCAAGTCACCCCTCAGTCGAGTCCAGAATCCCTACCGGCTCCCGTGTTCAATGCGGAAATTCAGCTGTACTTAGGCGTATTATTTCTTACCCCCTCATTCACCCTCTTATCAATATGGACAGATACGTAATACCCATATCCAGGCTTTCTCTGATTCTCTGACAACCCAAGTTCCTGAGTGGTGTGAGTTAGTCAAGTCATTGTCTGCCAATGATGGTTTTGGGTTATTTTTTAATCATTTTAGACACATTTGATTATTTCTTTCCTGTGAAGGTAAGAATTCTATCAAATGTTACAAAAAACAAGCATAAAGTAAAAAATTTGTATAATACGGAACTTGCAAAAATTAAAAGTTTTATACTGTTAGCAAGCCATCTGGTCAAGACTAGACCTGACCTTTTTCCAGTGTTGCAAGGTCTGAAAAAAGAATACCGCTCTAAACTTAAAGCGGCCAAGTTAATGGCAAATGTGGAACATATTGAGAAGTCTACAAATCCCTGCAAAGCTGCTTGGTCCTTAATTAATAAGAACAAACACCAATCTGCTACCCCAATTAGTAGTCTTAGCTTTGCTTCGGCAAATGATTTCAACGACTATTTTATTGCCTCTGTTGAAGAGATTGTTGACAAAATTTCTGAAATTGATGGCTTTGATTGTATTGCAAATATACCAGATATTGAACACTTAGTTTTAGTTTTGTTCCTGTAAATAGTGTAAATATTGTTAGTTTAGTTAATAGATTTAAAGCAACTAGCAACAAAGATGTATATGGCATGTCCCCCGCTTTGTTTAAAAAAGTTGCATGTATATTGGTACCTATCTTAAGTTTTCTTTTTAACAAATGTCTGGAGGAAGGTGTATTTCCTAATGTTTTAAAAATGTCTAGAACTGTTCCTATTTATAAGAAAGGCTCACATTGTGTGATGGCAAATTATAGAGCTGTATCGTTGATACCTATAATTTCTTAAGTACTAGAATCAATAATGTTTGACCAGCTGAGTGAATACTTTGAGTCGCACAATCTCCTAGTGCCGGCCCAATTTGGTTTTAGGAAGGGTAAGTCCACTTCATTGGCAGTTGAAACTCTAGTGAGTAACATTCTAAATTCATTTGAAGCAAGGAGTTCTACATCGGTCACACTTTGTGACCTGTCTCGTGCGTTTGACTGCATACCACACAAAATTCTTCTTACCAAGCTGAAGAAATATGGCCTGGGAGTGAATGCTCTCAAGGTAGTCCAGTCTTACCTCTCAGATAGAAAGCAAATTGTTACCTGGGATGGGGAATGCTCTGCCCCTAAGAATGTCAAACATGGAGTACCACAGGGCTCAGTTTTGGGTCTTCTCCTGTTTGTTATAGCGATTAATGACCTGTATTACAGTGTGTCTGGTAATGTCTTACTATTTTCGGAAGAACTTAGATTAGCACAATCTGCAGTATCTGAATTGCTCGGCGTGGCTGCACATTGGTTCAAGGGCAATAGGCTGGCCTTGAATGAAGCAAAAACACAGGAAATTGTATTTAGCCTTTTAAATGACTGCACTTGTTATATGTCTGTGAAGCTCTTGGGTTTTGTGCTTGATTCCAAGCTGTTATGGGATGAGCATATAAATCAAATTTGCAGTAAGTTAAGTAGAGTATTGTACTTGTTAAGGAAGCTCGCAACTGAGCTGCCAAGAAATTATTTGAGACAGGCCTATTTTGCCTTCTTTCAGAGTCATGTCTGTTATGGTATTAGATTATGGGGCCATGCGTCCAGTGTCAAGAAAATACTTCTTCTGCAGAAGAAGGCAATGAGGATTGTTTGTAATGTAAGTTTCAGAGACCATTGTAGACCTCTATTTGTAGAAAATGAGTTAATGACTGTGTTTAATTTGTACATATTTCAGTGTCTTTTAGAAATTAAGGAGAAATCTATTGCCTTACTTACTAATGGCAGTATTCATAACCATGATACTAGAAATAATGCAAATTTATTTACTACTAGATATAGACTTGATAAGTGCCTTAAGTGTTTTCCTGTTACAGGTATCAAATTTTTTAATAGCCTGCCGTTACACATACGTGACCTTCCCAAACCAAAATTTAGATGTATTGTCAAAAATTGGCTCATAAAGAATCCATTTTATAATTAATTGTGGAGAGTTCTTTGAGGTTGTTGCCAATTCATTTGTGGCTTAGTATATTGCTAGCCATTAGTTTAGAGCTCACTGAGGTATGCTATTTTTTTTGTGCATGAATTTTCAGTGATTGACTTTTGACTTGCATGGTGTGCCCATCTTTTGCTATCTTATTTTTTGTGCATGATTTTCTGAGTGCCTAAATTATTTTATTTTACTTGCATGGTGTGTTTAGATTAAGTTTATTTTTAAAACATTTGACTTAGCCTATTGAACAAGCATGTATTTAATGGCCAAATAAATATCTTGAATCTTGAATCATAAAATAGGACACTGCAACCCGCTTGGCCTGGACGAGAAGTACGTCCCAAGGCTAATAAGTGTGAGATGTGATATGCATGATCTCGAGTTGGATACGTTACAGATTACTAGGCAGCATCGCCTCTTCTTGCCACTTTGATCCAGAAGAACAGATTTTGATCTCATTTTTATATTCAAAATTGTCAATGGCTTGATTGAACGCCCGGGACTTATCATGCTCATTGATTTACATAAAACGTTACATTAACCTTATTATCCTATTTAGTATGTTTGGGTATGCTAATTTTGAATAATATTACTAAATGTAATTAAATTTGCTATAAGCAGACAGCAAAGCACGGAGCAGAAGACAATTAAATTAAAAACTGGACTCATTAATTTTTGTTTTAGTTTATTCGTTTTATTTTTTGTAACACTGTCACATTACTTGCAACGTGGCAGTGCAATTTCCAAGCCTGTGAATTGTTTATGTATTGTACTCATTTTGCGGAAAACAAATTCTTATTCTATTTTCATGAAACCATCGATACCTGATGTGTTCAGGGTTTCTCTAAAAACCACCACCTAACTGCTTATGAGTATCGTAGCATTCTGCCTCGTATAATGTGATTGGGGAATTGTGCTAAACTGAAGTTCTTCAGCCCAAATGTTCAGAATTGTCGGATGAAGGTGTTCTCCTGCGTAGTTTATCTAACATTCTTCTAATTGATGTGTCTTTTCACGCACACATTTGTTATTTATTGCTTATCTTATAGTATTGGCATGATTTTCTATTATACCTATTCTACTGGTATAATAGAGGGTCTATGGTATTGTTAACTTATTGTTGTTGGTTTGTACTCGTACTATATACGGTATATAGAGTTGCCGTCATACTTTGTATACCTTAGTTTTAATATTAAACTTGATTGCTATTTATCTACCAATAAGTGTTGTTGTTATCATTCGTTTCTTACTGGATATATAATTTAATGTTGTAAGATAAAATTAATTTAGTTCGTGTGTCTGAAGATTGTAACTTTGTTAAGGAAAGGCCTTACGAAATTAAAAGAAATATTTACTGGAGTGTTTGTTTCATCTTATAACATTAAATTGTTGTTGTTATTATTTTTTCCTTTCTCTAACTCTTGTTTACATATTGTTGGTGAAGAATATATAATATTATTATCTACAACAAGCCATGTCCGGACGAAAATTGTTTGGCTCCAAGGATTTTAAATTTTTAAATTTTGGGGGGGTCCGACCACGAGAAATCGATTGGCACCGGTCTCAACCCAGGGGAAATTCTTATTTTTTACTACAGCGGCTCCTAGATGTCCCGTGTTATTTAATAAATTATTTAACAATTTATTGTTTAGAAGATAATGTGTGCTTTGTTTACATACTTGTCCATATGTGGTGGAACTATTTAATATTTGATTTTTTTGGACACGTATTTATGTTTAATTTCAACTTATATACTTTGTAAGATTGTTTTTTTACCATCGCTGTTTTTATTTCTAACTCCTTATTATTTGGGTAACGTTAAACTAATATACCCAAGTGGGGCATCAAATTAAAGACATTCTTCTCCTAATTACTAATATACCATCAGATTTTAGAAAAGACTACGCTTAAGAATCTTAGTGAGGCCACACGCCGAACATTCCACATCGAGGCCGTGGCCGAGTTCCTCAAAGGGACCTGTTGCAGATCGTCTTGGCGATGCCGTAAACCGAACCCTCCCACGAGGCCGCAGGCTGAGTTCCACAAAGGGGCTAAACGTAAACGCGGAAGGCCTCTGAAACGAAATGTTATTAATAAACTACAAGGAGAGCAACAACAAATTATCCTCAGAATCATCTTCAGTTTGCAATATTCAACTTAGCGAAGCTTGATCTCCTGGTACTATATATTTATTTGAAGTTCTCCTTTCCAATGGGAAATTGAACAAATTATATTTTTATCTGAGTCTTTTATTAAACTATGGTAAAATTAATAAAAAATAAACTATGGTTTTTTTTTAATTTTCATCCACAATGTGACTTTGTTTGTAAAATGGTATTTGTCGTGTATGTATACATATATATAAACTCATATGAGTTGTAAATACATCACGGCTTTAAAACTTCCAATTTATGGCCTGCCTAAATCAAGGCAAAGGAAAATCGAAAACTAATCTAAGGCTTCAGAGCTTGTGGTGGTATTATTATGTGAAATGTCAAGTTCTGGCCAAGGGGACTAGTACTATTTATTGAAGCTTTTTTTTTAATTGTATCACGGTTTAGTATCTACAATACTTCATAAATAATAAGATGTCTAAAACAGTTGACTTAGAACTGAAAAAGGTATGTTTAGTCTTTATAATTATGGTTCATATTGGTTATAAGCTAACCTCTACAGCATGTTCTGACTGAATTAATTCTGTTGACTTGTTTGTGGGTTAATAACTTTGGCCTTATGTCTAAGTTTTTCGTCAAGAGTTGGTTAAACTAAAAGACTGATTACCACTCTGCATTAGAACATTCTTTAAGTATTCCACTGTGTGTTCTAAATATATATATATAGCTTATTTGACTTAAGCCCTAATGGTTATTCTCTCTGGTACTTGTTATGGGCTCCTTTTCCAGCTTTAATTTATTATCAAGGTGTTCCATTTCCATTTAGGATGAGACTTCCAAGAATTGCTATTTTTAAAAAGCGGTGATCTTTGTTATAATCTAGTGGACAGACAGTGTTGACCTTTAAAATGATCCTTTAACTTTTTCAGGAGGTGTTATATTAGCCTCGTCTTTTTATAAATTGGCCTAAATGAGCAAGGGCATCATGTGACGTCTTGTGTAATGGTTCAATTATTTAATTTATTAGATTAATTGAGCGTATTGTTAACACATTACACTAGTATAATCTGTCAGGAAAAATAACGTTAGATGTGCACACCTTTTGTTACTTCTCATTTTAGTGGTAATCTTCATTTGTCCTCTATCTCTAAACTGATTTGGTTCACACACGATGTCATTAGCTGGCATTCAGCTGATATAAGGTTTGGCGTACCTTTTACTCACATTCTCTCAGTTGTCTGTCAGCTATACAGCTACGTAAAATACATTTATTCAGTCTGCAGTGCACTTGGCTATCGCTTTTATACTTACGATACGTTATTGATTGTTTTTATTATTTTTATTTTACAGTATAGTTATTTTTATTTATTAGTTTTATATTACATTAGTTTTGTATTATTCAATACTGTGTACTGTAGTATATAAGTTTGAAACCATTTTTCAACATTTTATGTACTCCTCTACAACATTTTATTTTCAACCCTAATACTTTTCTCAGTTATGACAATTGGGACATCATATGACGTCTTTACACCTGAAAGGGTTAGTGGGATATAACCATTGTCAAAATTAATTTGTCACTTTAATGTATCACTTAATCCAAATGTTTATTTTGACACATTGTTTGCAATCCGGTTAAAGCATAGTTTGGTCCATGAAGTCAGCTTTTAAAAATATATAAAAGCTGTTATGTATATAATTGGAAACAAGTCCAAAAGTCATGGGATATTAATAAAAATATCAAGTCATCTGACACAAAACTAAATCAAATCCATGAAGCCATTTAAGACCTACCTCACTTATTCTATTAATGCCAGCTAATTCCCTCTTAAAACAGCACAGGGTGCACTCGGTAACTATATGACCCATTATTTGGTTAATGTGTTATTAAATTAAATTTATAAATTGTCTTGGGGAGTTCATTATTTTCCTCATTGCATACAAAGGGTTAAGGTATTTTATTTACAATTTATTATACTTAATGGTTTTCTAGGCCTTCATTGATTTGCAGCAGAAGATGATAGACACATCAACTAAACTCCAGTTGGCTGATATACAGATTGATGGATTAAAGAGATCAAAACACCACGCTGAATTGACATTGCAAGAAATTAAGGTATTATTTTTATACAGATCCCCTGAGAAATTAATGCATGGAAAGTGAATAGGATTTTAACATTTTAATAGTATTATAAGGCTTTAAATAACAGTCTTGTGTTCTATCACTAATGCTTGTTCTATGCACAATGGGCTAACCAGTATAACTATTCAATTCATTCAATTACACATAAAGATATGTAATTAAATAAATATCAAGTACTTATATTTTGTTAAACATTACAATAAGAAGACATAAGAAACCTGTCTACTTGATGAATTTCTGTTGGTATTTTTTCAAATAATCAAAACTTAGTTTCCTTTATCAATTCCTGCATTCTTATTATTTATTTTTTTCAGTTTATCTTCCTCCAAATCTGTCATCTGCAATTAAATTATCCTCTCTTGATTTTTTAAAACATAATTTTCTTTTCTCCAGAAACTATTTTCCTTTCTTTAACATTTAACTGAAGTAAGTACAGTAGACCTCAGTTATAACTCAAATTTGAGGGCATAAATATGATCCCTATAAGGCTAAATGAACTATGAACTCTATCCTTACAAAAGGCTCGTTTGACAGAAGGGTGTATTATCATTAGTGCAGAAAGACACTCATCCTTTCATGCACAAAATGACCATAGACAATCCCATTACTGCAGCACTCCGACAGGCTGTGAATCACTCTTTCTTTCACAAGCAGAATCTGTACAGACCACGCTTCATCAGATACTGCATATTTCTTGTCTTTAAAAAAAATTATTACATCCTTTTTTAATATGTTTTTTATAAATGTAATCATCAAACTGCTTTGTAACCTTAGATTTGTTAACACACTTCACTTTTAAATTTTTCATTGTATTGCCTCCTTAATATTTTTGTTTTATTATATTGTTAAGATCAAATTACTAGTAGTTATAAGATCTAGATCCAGGATTTAAATAATGAAGAAATCAAATTTGGATCGCTCAGAATAGCAACATTTTTTAAAAACATAATTTGCCTCTTAAAACTTGCTGACCTGGTAGAGTAGGTTGGCTATCAGTATTCACATTCTAGGTTATTTTCTTGCATACGTTTTTGGTAGAACTGTCCCGAATAGCATCATTGTAACTAACAAGACCACTACCTGATGATAGTGAAGCAGCTGGTCAAGGTTTGATGTTTTTTTAACCTTTTGAACCCCAACTGGTGATATTGTCGGTAAATTTTACTGTCTAAAAACTCTGCGCCGATATTTCAATGGTAAAATTGTTTTTAAAATACCAACTAATGATATTAACTATGGTAAAAGATTCTCTATTGTGCCGACCTGATTGAGGTGTCATGACAGGTAAAGTTAATTAATATGCAGTCGTCCGATTAACATGTTTGAATATGAGTTTGTTGTGAATTTATGAGTAATAGTTTATTGTGAATATATAATATGTGCAAGATTTTACACACAAATGCTGTTTACGTCTATAAACCAGACTCAAGATAAATTCCTGCATCATTTTTAATTTTTTAACTTAGTGGGAAAACAATTCTGGTTCCTCAAAAACCATGATATGCATTACATTTGTGTTCCAAAATGTAATACCTGGGATGGTTAAGAATTGGTACGTAAATGTTCTACAGTAATAACGATTTTCAAGGGAATATATTTTAAATCTGTTATTTTGCAGGGCCTTTCATCGGAGACAAAAACATACGAAAGTGTTGGGCGTGCGTTTATGCTTACAGAAATTCCAGAAGTTTGTAAAAATATAGACATCAAGATAAACAACTGTGAAGAAAAAATTAAATCTCTTGAGGTCAGTACAAAAATATTAAGTTTTTTACTACATATAATAATTAGTAGTAATGAAATACTAGTAAAAGCCAATAGTCAACACTGAAAGAAGAAATTAAAATAACTGCTTCACAACCATTTAACTTACTAATCATGTTCATCAGTCATAGTTTGTTTTATTTGAAAAAAAAAAATAAAAAAAAAATATATACATATACAGGGTGTCCCGTAAGTAACCAGCCAAACTTCTGGAGGTCATTCCTTGGGTTAAAACAAACAAAAAATTTCATGTGTACAAATCGTCTATCTCGCTCCATTATCCGGCTATCTGTCTGTATGTGTTTTTTACTAAAAACTTAATATCTCAAATGTTATTTAAGATAAAACCATGAAAATTGGTATGAATGTTGATCTTTACAGTATCCATGTACTATTTAAATTTAATTTTTTACAACAATCTTTTTCAAGATGGCGGCCATTTTAAATTTTTAAAGCCAAATATATTAATAACCTTAAATTTTACTTAAAACTTGTAAGTTACAAAAAAGTTTAAGAATTTATTTCTATAAATAATTATATAAAATTTTTTAAGATTGAACAACTATTAACTGAGAAATTACAATTTTTATCGAAATTGAAAACTAAAGTTTTCAATTTTATTAATATCAAGCATATTTTTATTTGATAAAAATTGTAATTTCTCAGTTAATAGTTGTTCAATCTTAAAACTTGTTATATAATTATTTATATAAACAAATTCTTAAACTTTTTGTAACTTACAATTTTTTAGTAAAATTTAAGGTTATTAAGATATTTGGCTTTAAAAATTTAAAATGGCCGCCATTTTGAAAAAGATTGTTGTAAAAAAATGAAATTTAAATAGTACATGGATACTGTAAAGATCAACAACATTCATACCAATTTTCATGGTTTTATCTTAAATAACCTTTGAGATATTAAGTTTTTAGTAAAAAACACATACAGACAAATAGCCGGATAATGGAGCGAGATAAACGATTTGTACATATGAAATTTTTTGTTTGTTTTTACCCAAGGAATGACCTCCAGAAGTTTGGCTGGTTACTTACGGGACACACTGTATATACACCAAATAGCCTAACAAAACTATATAATGTTATGGCTATAATTGGCATCTCTTTATTGTGTTCATTGCCAGGAATGTCTATGATGGTGATATTTTTTAAAGAAATGCATTTAGGGAGTTTGAAAAGCTTTGAGCTGGCATGTAAGTCAAATAAAAGGCTTGATTATATGGATACTGCTGTTTTTGACAACTTCCTAGCTGCCTTTGTGACATTAGTAAATTGTGAAGTTTAGGTATATGAGGCTTGGTTAGTGGCTTTTTTGTCAACTTGGCCTACAATTTCAGTTACAAATTTGTAAGACCAGCTAGTAAAACTGTTAAGCGTTTTCTGTTTATCTAACTTTTAAACTTAATTTTATTCATATAATGTATTACTTAAATTCTAACATGCTACACTTTGTTATTATTTTACAGAGCAATAAGGGCTACTTAGAAAGAAGTTTAAAAGACAGTAAAAACAATCTTAGAGAAATGGTTCAGCAACGAAAAGATGCACCTCAAGAAGTTGCTGCATAGTGATCAGTGGTTTATAAAATGTAACTAATTTCTGCAGTAACAAATTTAATTAATTTTTATTATTTATTCATTTACTTATGCTAATATTTGACAAACTTTTTCAGTATTTTGTGTACTAAATCATTATGTTTTAGATCATCATTTACTTATCAGTTTGATTTATTTTGTATGTATTTAATTAATAAAATCAGTTTTTTAGTTTAACTCTCAGAAGTATGTATTTTGTCCGTGATAATCCTACACTTGACATTCCGACCATCTTGGAGGTTTTGAAAATCCTAAAACAATAGATTTTTCGTTGATGTTTTTGGTGTTACTAACAGAGAAAGAACATTTGTGACAGTTAAAAAATCATGTATGAGTTATTTCCTGTCAGTTTCATTTGATTGTACTAAATTTGTATGTTTCCTGTTTTTTGATGAAAGTCTACTGCAATAACAATAAATATACCATAAAATAATAGGATTCACCTTTGGTCACTTTTATTTTTATCACGAAAATAATGATATAGTTTGAATAACCGTGAATGTATTTGCCGTCACCTAACAATTTATTTGGTAATAATAATAAAATAGACACACTTAAAATTCTTTATACACTTGATGAAAAAATCAAATTCGATCTTGTAATATCATAATTATAATTATACAATACATTAAATCAAGTTAAAAATAGGTAATTTGTTTGGATTTTAGTTTAGGTACTAAAACTTTTACTGTTAGCATTAACAATATTATGTTATATGTCAGAAAAAAACGCACAGTTCAATAAACACTAATAAAAACTGTAACCTAACATTAAAATAAAAATTTTAAAATCAAACTGGTTAAATATGTTTTACTAGCCAGTCAGTAAAAAAAAAATAAAACACAATAAACAATAATAAATTATTTACATACAGTAATGAACCAAACAGAATAAAACACAAGGATGTATGGTTTGTCAAACAAAACAACAAATACGACCCCGCCACGGGCTGTGCTGACTGAACCTAGTAACTTACATGTAAGGTTATTTATGGAGCGTCTGAAGGACAGACAAGACGAGCTTCTGGGAAAAATGGATGCGCGGCAGAAGTAAGGGATTTCGCAGAATCAAGCGCTATTAAGTCCATCATATACGCGCGAGCATGTTCGGTGCTGCTCATAGATAATCAAGCATGCTCACAAACATGTTTGGCGTTGCCCACAGACGATCGAGCATTCTCGCCGCTGCCACAAAGTACTCTAGCCTCTCAGTAAACTTTCCTTTCTTAAGTGTTTTTGGAAAAGTTTCTTAAGTTTTGGATAAAGATCAATAAATTCTGTACAGAACTGTTTGATATCGCTGAACAAAATGTTACTATTGTCAAATTCTCAACTTATACAAAACACCAATAACTATCACTATAACTGCACAAACGACACTTCGGCACTGCTTCTTCAACAAGAATAGTAATACTCTTATCCCTCTACAGTTTTGCCAACCCAAATAAAGAAAATTCCCACCGATCAGCATAACAAAAAACAACCTGCTGCAGGTGACTGGCGAATATGTTCGTCGTCCTAATAGACGGCCAAGCATGTCCATGTTGGGGCTGAGGCTCGCGAAGTCTGACGAGCCAAGCGCCGATCCGAACATTCTCGCCTGTTGGAATGCTTGTAGATCCAACACACGGGCAAGCATGTTCGTTGCAAACATTATTACAAATATGCTCACCCATGTATGGTGGCTTTAATCGGGTAAAAAAATATTGTTTTGTACTATCTGACCTAAGTTAATTTTATCACAGTTTTTAACATTTTTTTTTAAAGCCCAGTCCAGATATTGGAAGGTTCGGTTATCAGAGGTCCAGATACGAGAGGGTTTACTGTAGTTCTATATTGTAGTGATTTTAAAAGTATGAACTAGAACTAGAATTTTGATACGTAATTTCTTAACATTCTTATTTGATGTTAACATCTGCAAATTTTTATTTATAAAAAAAATAGACCAACAAAAAAGCAAGATTAAGAGTTGTTATCTTTAGTTAATTAAATAATTAAGGTGGAGCTGTGGTTGTCAGTCATACTTAATCTATTCTCTGTAAGACCAATGTTAATCCAAACATATTGTGCTCTGCCACAGTAAACAGAAGACTGACAATAACATCTGCAAATTTTTATTTATAAAAAAAAAAAATAGACCAACAAAAAAGCAAGATTAAGAGTTGTTATCTTTAGTTAATTAAATAATTAAGGTGGAGCTGTGGTTGTCAGTCATACTTAATCTATTCTCTGTAAGACCAATGTTAATCCAAACATATTGTGCTCTGCCACAATAAACAGAAGACTGACGATGCTGAAGGTGTGTACATAATGAAATCTACTATTTCCCCATAAGGGGATTCTTTCCAACGGCTCTGGTAAACAAATTGCCAGCTCGGATTTTTGAACACATTGCACAGTGACGAGTAATGCAATAACATGCAATGACAAGTTAAAAGAATAGCGCCTGCAATGTTCAAAATGCAACACTCAAACATTCCTGTTCGAGATTCGCACTGCGGGGCTCAACAGAGCTTTTCAGCATAGTTGTAATTTTATCTAATACAAAAATTATTTTCGTCTGATTGTCATCGGATGACAGTCAGCCGGATAATCAATGTTCTACTGTAGTTAAAAATTAAATAGCAATTTTTTCAAATGCACCTCACAACTATAATTATTCATTAACACGTTGAATGCGGGCGACGTTGATCAACGATGCGCCGCAGTAGCGCGTGTGGCGGGCAGCGTTGTACAATGATCCTACAGTCCTTGAAATATATTGACTCCGTGTGAGGTTAGCCATTGCCCGGGAACGTTGTGTCGCTCGTCGCTTGTTGTGCCGGTCTTTGTGAACATTTCGATGTACTTCGTTTTTGGATACCACCATTTTTGTGTTTGTGGTACCAGTTCTACGTTTTAGTGTTTTTTAGGATTGTTATAAGTAATGTTTGTGCAATGGATGATAGTTTTCGACAAGTTCCATGAGGACATTCATGAGTGAAATATAGTGTAACAATGGCGGTGGGAAGTGTTGTAAATAGTTTTTTTATTTTTAGTATACCCATTTTTTATATTACCATACATTATTAGGACTAACTGTACATTCTCATGCCATTCGATAACATTGTGCGCGAACTTATTATTATCGTGACTAAACATTATTTTTTCGACAGAAGAAGTTTTTGTTGTTGTTGTAAAACTGTTTATTTATTCTGTTATGCAATTATCAATAATGGGACTGCAGAAAATTGTCAACAATTGCCAGCTGAGTAACGCTTACCGGCGCCCCAGGCGGACAACGTTGATCAACGCACCGGAAATGACGTCAATGGAATTGGCCTAATTCCATACCTGGACACCTTCTGACACTACTCTGGCTACAATGGGACTATTTATAAGTTAAATAAAAATTTATTATATTTCAACCTGGGGCATGCACAATGTTGGGCGATTTCAGCAGTGAACGTGTTAAGAATGTAGTGGTTGAACTACTAATAAATGTGAGAAGTTAGTCTACCATTGAAAAGTGTTGGCTGTTTGAATGTTTCAAGCTTGTAGTTTACAATATTGTACGTATACGATTCCAAGCAGTTACTGTCTAATCACATTGTGTTTATATATTGATTCATTTTAGAAATTTGCAGCTTTTTATGTTCTTAAAAAACAAAGAAATAGTAGTATTCATTTAACACGTTCAGTGTGGATAACGCCAATGGGCTAGTTGTATCACCACGCTATAGGCGGCTGACGCCAATGAGCGTAGCGCCTTGTGGCTGGCGCATTACATAAAATTGTTTTGCTGTACGCTAATGATGCCTATGGGCGTTATTGATTATATTTGATAATTACGACCTATCATTACAAGTATACATCGTTTATATTCTTATTAAAACTATATTTAGTTGAATTAGTAAAATAATATAATTTATTTCAGCACAGCCCATAGCTACATAATTTTTCGTTACCCGTGAACGTGTTTTGATTCCAATTGGAGTGAATGTAATACATTATCAATCCAAAGTGTATGTTGTTTTTAGTTTCATGTTGGACTGGATTCCTTTCTTATCTCATATTGTATTGATAGATAAGCATCCGGTGATAACGTTCCTTACTTCACATTCATCTATCACACAATAATGTATGTTATTTTTTCTGAAAAATATGAAGCAGATGCAAGGTATAAAATTAAATATTTAAGAAAACAGTAAAATAGAAATACTTTTTCATTCTGCCATCAAATAACGCTTGTTTTTCGAACAATATAACAAAATTGCAGTTTTATTACAATTGGAATAAAGGGATTGTTTTTATTATTTTTAATGCAATTCAACAAATAATAATTGATGTCTCACTTGTTAAATATAGACATGGATTAAGAATAAAATATAACTCTAGTGGGGCAGTTAAATGATATGGCAATAATTTATAATCAAATCCATTTAAAAATAAAATTTAGTAATATTATTAAAGTCCATAATTTAAAGAATACAATCAACAAAATGATTGGCGCTGTAGAAATGTTTACAGTACATTGGCAAAAATATTATTTGGTTCAAATCGATATAAAACAAACATACTATGGTAGCTGGAATGCTGAAAATCATTGGTAAAAGAAAGACTAGTCATAGTATTAATTCAACTTGATAAGTGTCTTTCAGTTACCCAGCTTCACCAATGTCAAATAAAATAAGTATGTAATAAAAATAATATAACACTAACTTTTAACACTTCATTTGTTCTATACACATAAAATTCTATGAAGTCATATTCAGGTAGCATCCAACTCATGTTAAATGGCCTGCGAACAGCACATGTGCGACAGAATTAGTGCCCCACCACGCCCTGTCTTATTTTTTTAGTACAGTCACTATTAGAAGCAAGGATCTGTCATTACAACAATGACCCCACTTGCCATAGTGTTTACTTTGGATCTTCTATTGTGTTTAATCAATTGAGTTGCATTTAAGTATTCTTAATGGTTTAAATGCTAGAATGATTGTCAGAGTCACCAACCTTAATTAAATTTGTTCATACCATAGTTAAAATATTTTACCATCATTGATTTAATATGTTTTGTACGTAACTGTATCTTGCAGCTCACTGCTGCTGGAGGGGAACTGTGGTGGGAGAAGTAAACATTCTCCCTCCTCCACATGCCATTTACTTGGCATTTATGACTACCATAAGAATTTGTATTGTATATACATATATTTTTGTACCTAAAGATGACTTCACAGAAGTTGAAATGTGCACAGTTCAAATAAAATATATTAAAAGTGTTAAAGGCAGATTATTTCATTATTATAGCAATTTTTGCTTTTGAAATACATAAATGAATACTATGGAATGACACTGATAATTTATTGGTTAGAAATGATTGAAATTTTTCGTTTATGAATCAACATTCGTCCATATCTTGGACGATCTGCGTCTTAAGATTAAATAAATAAAAATAAACTAAACATGTTGTCATGTAAGGTGTTGATTTTATTGGAATTAAGTGTAAGAAATACTGTGCAGAGTAAATTACCACAGTATAGAATATAAATGTGCAGAGGGGGTTGTGTGAACAAGTTTTGCCAAGTGTATTCAGTGAGTACCACACACGATGACACTGAATCCTGTCTATTGTTATGGATTGGGGAACTAAAGAGTTGCAGTCTGGACAAAAATACCAAAGAACTCGAATCCTACTTTAGAAAATAAATGTATATCATAGAATATGAATAATACTCACTTACTTTTGGGGTCCAGATAACATGGTATGAGATGAGCTGGGGTAGGAAGTAGCTTTTTTCCTACGTTTCTACATTCAATTGTTTAGTGGTGGTTTATTCAATTCTAAAAACAACTTTATTGGTGGAAACAAAGAGTTTACTATGTATTTTTGTGAAGACGAGTAATAAATATTGACCTGTAATTTTAATTTTTTATTGCATCAGTAAACAACAAGGTGTTTTGAAGTTTTTTATTCAAAATACTATGTACACAATTATATTAATTATTATGAGATCTTTATAAATGTAAAATATTAACTATATGAAAATGTTTACATTATGGGTGAATTTTTGAAGTTATACTTCTTTGCGCCCGTTAGACACTTTGGGATGGGATGTTGGTCGAGAAACCGCGTCACGCTGAAAAGTAAGAACAAATTTTTAAGAACTATCGATTAATCGATTGTTAATCGAAGAAATTACTGATAATGATAATATAGGTGTATAATATAATAATGAAGTCACGTATAATATATTGAAGATAAATATATTGAATAATATTGAAAAATGTCTTATATTTCATTTATATATCCTGTCTGTTTGTGTGCGTGAGTGGGTGTATGAGAATGGCCAAAGAAGTATAACTTCCACCGTGTGGTCCGACGCACACCCAATTTTTTTTATTAGATAAAAGATTATAATTTATATGTAAACACAAATAACATGTAAGATCATGAATTTTGATACGTAATTTCTTAACATTCTTATTTGATGTTAACATCTGCAAATTTTTATTTATAAAAAATAAACCAACAAAAAGCAAGATTAAGAGTTGTTATCTTTAGTTAATTAAATAATTAAGGTGGAGCTGTGGTTGTCAGTCATACTTAATCTATTCTCCGTAAGACCAATGTTAATCCAAACATATTGTGCTATAATATTGTGTCACTAGCAATATCGCTCAAATGTGCTACTGACGTAATATTACATGAGGGGGTCTTTGCTGAAATGTCCCTGCATTTGTTTGGTAATGATTAATTGTCAAACGAAGTAGAAAGTTCACATGTAAGCAAGTAACACATTAACTTATATTTATTTAATCCAAACAAGCCATGGAGGAATTGCATGCAACCTAATCCAAATAACAGAAGGCGCCTATTGACAATTAAAGTGATGTCCCTTATTATTTTCATGTAGATCAAAACCACATGGCCAACATCAAAGGTACACTGTAAGTTTAGTTTTGTTCTAAACTTGGTAGACGATCTTTACCATATGCAGGGACATTCCGAAAAAGACCCACACGAGGTAGAATTTACCGATGTTATTCTGTGTAGTAATATTATCCTTGTGTTATTACTGTACTGTACACCATTAGCTTGTAGCATTGACCACTAAACAAACAGGTTGCCCAAGCCAATGCATTTGTTGTAGACGTGTATATGTGCTGCTGTGATTAATTTAAACTAAGTATTCGGACGACTATTTGGCATACTATTAGCTCAATTTCTATATTATACCATTACTCAGTAAACTAATAGAACTATAGTATACCAACACCTACTTTGAGGCGGAAAACGCAGTCAACCGCGCTAATAGCCCACCTTTCGAAGCCATTGTCACCCGTAAGCTGGGTCGGGAGGCCGGCGGGCAGCCAATTACTCACACGTATTGCTCCGAGTACCGATACGATTTTTTTCCAGATTCAATTTTATGGAAATATAAGTCATGTTACGTTATTCATCGCGGCCTGCTGTTAATCGTGATATAAAATTTGACGCAAATCGGTGAAAATTGAGTGGTTAAAATGCACTTGCTTAATGTGTTTGAAATAGCAATAAGGATTTAATTTAATAATACTACATAAATAAAACTAGAGTCATGTATTTACAAAAGAAAAAAACATTAGTCATGAACAAACGAACCAAGAACATTGAAAATTAAAAAAGAGTGCTTAAATGGAACTATAATTCTTAAGTATTGTAGTAATATTAAACTAAACCTGTTCGATTTACTACGAGGATGCGACGAGAATTAAAAATTATGGTTTTGGATGGAAAGTTTACCTTTGATTACTAAATTAACTCAAATCTTTCATGCTTAGTATGATCGATGCACCACGGTCATTACTGGTTCCACATCATTAGCAAAGGGATGGACGTGATTCATACTTCCCTTCGGTTCTGGCCGTCCCAACATCCGGCCTTAATTATGTATTCTGGGATACATAAGTTCCACTAATGTTACTAATATTCTACTGAGGTAACTGTTTAGTCGCTGTGGTCAGTTTATGTTTGCGGGTTATTCGGTGAAGAATCAAATTTGTGAGTGCAATGGCAGAAGTTAGGGCTTTGTCTCCGGAGAAGTATATCACCTCTAAGAGTAAACAGGCATACACCAGTGCAGAAAGACGTCTTATTTTACAAGTTTACGGTGTCTACGAAAAATAAGTATCAACAATAGATTTGACTTTGAAATACAAACTTTTTGTTTCTAAATACATGCATTTAGTTATTATTCAGCTGTTAAAGTAATTAACTTTAATCGTTAACACCAAATTTTTTTTATTTTTAACATTGAATTTTGTAACTATCTATATTAGGGCTATACAAATAAAGCTCTGACGTAAATAAGGGTACGTTTAGGATTGCCCGAGCGTGTAAACAAAATTTAAATTGCCTAAAATGACTCAATATTTTACTTCTAATATGGCAGTTAAATGGTTTACTTTATTCGGCTGCTTATTATTATCTGTCAGTGTACATAATTTGCTTTGCTTTGTTTAAATGTTTAAAAATGTTATCCATTCATTTTATTTTTGTTATTTTGTTATTAATTATGTTTATTGGACCTTTTTGGTAATGTAAATAGATGTAAAATACTTCTATAGAGTCTAATTATTGTCTTCCTTTGTTCTAAAATTGTTAGATATTTTTAATGTTTGTGAATTTTAAAATGACACATTACGTTTTCCTTGTATTTCGTTCTTAAGACCAAGATAAATACATCAACTCTGTTGTGTATTTTGATCTTAGCTAGTTTGTTAATGGCTGTGCAATGTTTTTTTTATTTTGTAAATACAGTTTAAATAGGTTTAATTTAACATTATTACAATACTGATCAGTTATTAATTCCATTAAGCGATATTTTTTAATTGTAAACTTTCTTGGTTCGTTTGTTTATGACTGTGTAATGTTTTTTTTCTTTTGTAAATACATGATTCTAGTTTTATTTATGTAGTATTATTAAATTAAATCCTTATTACTGTTTCAAACACATTAAGTAAGTGCATTTTAACCACTCAATTTTCACCGATTTGCGTCAAATTTTATATCACGATTAACAGCAGGCCGCGATGAATAACGTAACATGACTTATATTTCCATAAAATTGAATCTGGAAAAAAATCGTATCGGTACTCGGAGCAATACGTGTGACTAATTGGCTGCCCGCCGGCCTCCCGACCCAGCTTACGGGTGACAATGGCTTCGAAAGGTGGGCTATTAGCGCGGTCGACTACGTTTTCCGCCTCAAAGTAGGTGTTGGTATACTATAATTTCATCAAACAGTTAGTAAACCCGGCTTCACGTAACCAATAAGAGCGGGTATTCTTCTTGTTTCCATAGTCAATGCTTGTAGTTATAACATTATCTGCAAGATAGCTGCACCTTACGGCACTGTACATGACTGACTCAAGTAATGCCAACTTCAGCCTTTGACAGACTAAAAGAATGGGAACGTCCATTTGGTTATCATTTACATTGTTACTAATAGCACAGTTATTAATTTGTTTTTACTGCCTACATTTTTTGTAGTTGTAAAGTATATAATTAGTTAGTTTTATTTTGTTTGTAGAGTTATCATAGTGCGCAGTTATGTACAAGGTCAAACAGTAGAACTATTTATTTACATGTTAAACAAATAACACTTTCACACAGCCAATATTTTGCATATTTTTCAAAAAAATTAAGTTTGACTTGTAATTTTGTAAATATTATAATGGAGAATGTTGGTTGTTTTTGGTTATTTTAGTTTAAAGCTTGTACTACACATTAACATTTTTCCAGTTTCAAAAATTAATATTAGGTCAATATTAATACAAGTCGATTTGATACCTTTCAAATATGAAAAACCGCTTTGTAAACAGTTGTCTAGAACTTTGACAATGGTACACGAATGATTATAAACATTCATCAGAAAGTTTATTTTTTTACTTTAGCACAAATAAAAGAGATTATAAACAAAACTGCAACAGTCTTCTGTGAAAAGCATTCTACAATAACTAAACGTAACAGACCTATATGTATTTAATTTTTATGACTAATTTATAATACATTAGCGCAGTACCCGTCCTTCGTATGGGGTTCACATTGATTTATATTGTGCTTATTGCGTTCAGTAATACAATAAATGATGAAATAAGTTAACTCTAGGTTTGGTACGGTATGTACCTACTTGCATTTGTATAATGCAAAAGTGCATTGTCGTTAGGTTTGGTACGGTATTTACTTCAAAACACGGTACCTAGAAAAAAAGACGGTAGATATCACATGCACCTCCCATGGGCGAAATGGTAAAAATAAACACAAAAGTACTGTTCTAATTCCCGTAGTTACAATTCCTGCTGGCAAGTTGTACATAATTTGATAACTATTTAGCTGAATGCTTCTATGTTATTGGTAGATTTAGTTACCAGTATTAATAGAATAAACAAATCAGCTTATTTCGTCCATGTAACGTCACATGTCTACTGTGATGCCTCGTTGTGATACCTACCGTCTTTTCTAGTTACCGTAGAAACTATTATAAACAATTGTCAAATTATATAATTTGTAGAAAAGAACTTTAATAATCCAATAATTTAAATTTTTATTGAATGACACCTTTCATTGTCAAAGACAACATAAATTGGTATTGCTATAGGTCTTGCATCTATACTTCTTTGAGTCCCTGGGGCAGTGCCATGATGGAATTTCAAAATAAAGATAGGTCTGTGTGATAACCAGAGACCCTAAGAATGTCCATGCAAAATTTCAGCTGAATGAGTCCAGTACTTTTTTGCGTGATTGAGTAACACAGACAGACACTATTAGATTTTTATGTAATAGTAAGATTCATTTACTGTACAGTAGGGGTGTGCGAGTAGTGATTTTTGAGTTCCAGTTGAGTAGTTGGCATTTTTTTTGAATATCGAGTATTTTCGAGCGAGTATCTACAGAAGGATTTCCTGTTCACCTAAGACAAACTGCAAAAAGGCAGACACCATCCTAAGCCTATGTTAAGTTTTGCCAGATTCGTAAATATATACATCTAAACTGAACACAATAATTTTGATTTGTTGTTTGTAACTGTAACATTTGATAAATAAAACGTTTTACTTCCTGCCTTCCGATATTTTGTGGCATTGTTTTCTTTAACCTTTTTCCCTTTTTCATAACTAATATGATGAAAGAAACTAAGAAAGTATATTATTAATTGAAACAACGTAGATTATAAAGATTTAATCTGTTCACTCATATCACAGATCAGATTTTCTATGCAAACCAATTATACTGTTTCACAGCCGGCCGATATATTTATCTGGTGGTTCAGTTCAAAGTGTACCGCGAAAACGTAGTGAAGCTTGTTGGCAAAAGCTGCATCCAACCAAACGGATACTAAAATTCAGGCGTAATCACCAAATGCAGTCATTTTCTTTCAGAATGCCTCCTCTAAACAAAAAATTGATTGTGTACACGCCAATAAGAGTGGATTTGTATTCTGTGGGTATTTAATTCAGTAATAACAAGGTTACAACTAACCGGAAATAAGCTGTGAATTATATAATCAAATTTGAAAATCTGGATGACAAAGACTGTAGTTAAATCGATTGATAATAATAACTAAGCAGGTTTACTAAAAATAAATGTTAAAGTCGCTTAGGATGAATTAGTTTTTAAATTATGATCGGTAATGAAATGTGTGCAACTTGAAACTATTTCGATAAATGAGCCTAGAAAAGATGGGAAGTTTGATTCTTGGGATCTAAAGGGACCCGTTCTCACTACCCTTTTGATTGAGCGGTATTATTGATATGAACGAAATATGCATAATTTCCATGGCGTACAGACTATTATATTTGTATCGGTAACAGGTCTTTTTGAGCACCTTGAACCAGATCTCTCGTTCCCTTTCTTGGGTCATAAAGACACTATAACCTGCACTTCTGTTTTATTCACGCTATTTTAGGTTAGGTTACAAGTGACTAGTAGACTCGGATAACCAACATGCGTGATCACTTCCTTCCCAGCTCTGTTGTTCACTTTGAATTGAACTAGTTCAAATCATAATGAACGAACTCGTTCACTACGTCGACTAGTTCATTTGACTGTCATCGTGTACTACCTATTCTTAGGCGTATTGTTTAGTTCATAATTACGCGTACCAAACTGTTAACATATGATTAAGGGTAAAATAAAACACAAGGAAGCGGACATTTTTTATTCATAACTTATAAAACTGTTTACTCTTGAAACTAAATTAAGATGTAAATCTGATATTTCGTGAAATACAACTACTCGATCGAACTTCGAGTAGTTTCAGAAGCTTCGAGCCGAGTTCGAGTAATAAAATACTCGATCAAATACTCGAAGTTACGAGTACTCGCACACCCCTACTGTACAGTTTACCCTAAACAACATAATATTTTATTCTTCACGCGAAGATGGTATTTTAATACCTAAACATATTGTGAAAAAACAAAACGATAACATGAAATTTCAACTGTTGACTGTTTGACTAGAATCTACATTTTCCGGTGACAACCGCGTCAAGGTACTATCTACAATATCTTGTACAAATATTGTAGATAGTATCTTGACGCGATTGTCACCGGAAAATGTAGATTCTAGTTATGACACCGGCCACTTAAACCTAAGTTCTGTTGACAGTTTAGTCTAAATATTTCTAACTTTTCACCTTTTCAGTTCAGGGGCTAAAAATCATGAATTCCTATCAAAAAATGAGTTGAAATAAAAATACCATGAAAATGAAAAAAAAAACCAAAAAGCAACCAACATTACGCATTTATTATAAAATTTGTTAGATCAGATACTGATAAAAAATGCTTTTAAGTACTTCCAGTAAAGATGTTTTATGCTTGATTTAAGAAAGTTTAACATTGATCTTATATAAAATAAATTCGTGCTGGCTAAACAGTAAACACCAGGCAAGAAATAACCTGATATTCTGATCACTCAAACCTCCCCCCCCCCCATGGAAATTATATTCTTTTCAACTATACAAAGTGATTTAAACTTGGAAAGTTATGTTAAAATCAACATAACCTAATACCAAAGCAAATTATTTTTTTTTTTTACATTCAGAAAATGCTGAAACTCTGAAACTTATGCAAGATGTCAATAAATCACTATAGACAACTATTACGGCAGCATTTATATTTTATTTACAATGAGTGATTGGCATTAAGGAAGATTATCCTATCGATGATTTCAGGGAAGAGATTTGCTCTCTTGGTCACATAGGTGAGTTGAGTGTCTACTGCGATGCAGCATGACGGAACTGCAGCAGGAGGGATGCAAGTATACTGAGCAGCCAGGCGAGACAGGTGAGGACATTTGGTTGATATGTGGGCCCACCATGCCATGGGACACTGGTCTAGAGGAGCTGTGGCTTCCGACTGGTACTGCACCAGCTCTAGTTTGGCCCGGTCTTCACAGGACATGGAAGTAGTAGATGGCGTGGCTGGACACATTTCTCCCAGCATCATCACCATGCCTACACATCATTAGCTTACATAAATTTGTCCATTTTACAACACATTTAATGAAAATATTTTACTCCGTCATACTTTGTCAATTTAATAACAATTAAATAAATTATTACCATTTATTATCTCAACATAATATTGACAGTGCCTTAAACAAAGTCATATCTTATTAACAAACCACAAGAAATAAACTGACCCCTGGATACTCAAAGTTATCTATAAATTGGCCACTACAATTTTATTTGCTGGCGTGGTGGCTCAGTGTCTAAGTCTTTGAACTGCGGAGGGCTGTTCCAAGGTTCGAATTCCACACAGAGCTAACGGTCGGTACTTCACTTGTTGAATAAAGTTCACACTGCTGGCCCATTTGAACTGCCGAGTGAAGTTTTTATAGTAAAAATGTTTTAACAAATATTTCAGCTGTTACACATATACTACTATAAACTATCTATACTCTATTTCATATTGAGAATGCTAATCAAATGGGAGTTTTTGAGGTACAGCACTGTATAAAAACGGCTCGCTGATTGAAAGTAACCATAAAATTAAATTTTCGCATGGAAGTGGTAGGGAAAATATTTATTGCCTGTTATTAAAGGTACAAAATAAAAAAATAAGTTAATAATTAAAAAAAAAAAAATACCATCTGCTTTAAAAACATATAGCCCTTGGAGATTCAGTTTTGAGAGGCCACAATTCAATTACACCGCATTTAAGTGAATAAATACTGATTGAACATTTTGTAAAAAAAACTATACAGAAGTAGTGGATGCTTACTGTGTTAGTATGAATTGATTATGTAATAAAACTAATTTGTAATAATATAATAGAAGTAAAAATTAGTTCATATAATTGAGAAAAGACATGCAAAAGTCGTCCTCTGAGGAAGTTTTTATTTTTTGGTCAGGTAAGTTTCGTCAGTGGGAAAGTTGTAGATAAAAACTGGTACTTTATTTTTGTTGAAACTTTTTTTCACCAATATGCATAGTTTAGTCGGTAATAAGTGACAAAGAAACATGACTGAGTGGCATGCGCAGTTGTCATCGTGTTGGTAATTTGGCCTCACTCTGAACCATCCATGATTCCATCGGTGCTAAAATATGAACCCTGGATAAATATTATTTATTTTTATATAAAACCTATTATGCTAAAAATATGTTGCTTAAAGTTGAATTTATAATATCAAGCAATGAAAATTACAGGCATAAAGCCAGTTATTATTTTTAGTTATTTTAACAGGACATCAAATCATTTACAATACAGTAGGTGTTTTATAGTAAATAAGTGTTACATTTATTTTTTAGTAAGTTCCACCCATTCCAAAAGTTTAGTAAGTTGTTGATCTTAACTTATTGCTGTTTATTAACTCTCTTTGAATATATTTATAAATACTATTTTTTTTTTTTTTTTAGTTTGTTCATTTAAGCATACTAGGAATTTGAAATCAGTTGTGTTATCCACAAATCTCCTCTGGAGGCAGTTTTTTCTTTATTTTGATAAAAACATAGTCAAAATTAAGATAAAAATTAACTGACATTTTTTGTTTTATATTTTTTTGAGGTGTTTTTGTTGGCGTGACAATCAGTTCACAATCTTCTTCCTTTCTTAATTTATAGTTCTTCAATCCTAGTTCTTTCACTAATTAACGTAGCCTCACTGGTTTTTTTTTTTTTTTTTTTTATATATATAAAGTGACATTTTTATCTGGGTAACACTTTTCGAACTACTTCTATACATTTAACACTGTTTTCCTCTCGCCACTTTTAAATTATTTTTACTTTGGCTTTTTTTCCATTGTTAAAGACCACACTAAATCACTAAAAATATAACTATTGAATTCACTAGATTACTTTTCAAGACACTCAGAAAAACACAAGCAATAACCACAAGCCTCCTTCAACACTGAATGTACGCTTGTACAGTACTTCCTTCTTGGGGAATGTTTGTTTATTCCTTTGCATCAACAGATAAGATGAAAGGAGCGAAAGGCCCAAACGAGTCATCCGCCCGCCTTGTCCTCAGTTGAGGTATTGATGGTGTATATAGGACACACTCTGAGCTGGTTTTTATTTGTTTGAAAGCTTATTTTTACTAAAAATAATTAATTATTTATTGTAACACAATTAATACATTTCTTGAATATTTTTATAAAATACGTCTAATAACCTAATATAAATTATTATATACAAACGTAATTGTATTAAATCAATTAATAATTTCAACACTTGTTAATTTAGGTAAAAACATGAATTGTACCAATAAATAAACGTTCATTTTTTGTTTTGTAATAGGCTAATTAAAACTTGATTCCTTCAAGTAGACATTAATTTACAGCATTATACTTGATAATTTATTTTCTATTTTACTAAATTTCTCTTTTTATCAGGAACATTTCTCTTGTAAATGAATAAACATATACGAAAATGTCTACAGACTCTATAGTTAATAATTTGTTTGTTCTTTAAATATATGTTTAACTAACGATGGTTGATTTTTACACTTTTAATACCTAATTAAATGTTATAAGACATTTTAGACATATGATTTTTTAAACAAAAATGCTGTAATATAATATCCGAGCAAAACCGTGAGGATGCTATATGACAGTGGGCAGACAGATAGTGCTCTATATTTTTGCACCAGCTAGTAGCGCTGTGTTTGTCCAAAAGAGCCGTACTGCATTCTCAACGTGAAATAGAGTATAGGAGCAGACAAATAGGATTAAAAATACTTGATTCCAAAAGCTGAGTTTATTAAGTTAATGCCTAATATATTAGCAGCGCCTTCCACTTTCTTCAGTTAATTATGAAAAAATCGTTACTAGTTGTTGACATGGCCAACGATAGATCTCTTTCGAGCATTCAAGTTAAGTAGAAGTGATCATTAGTACTGGGCTACCGAGTAATGAAGATATATAATTAAGTCGGAAATCGTGACGGCCAGCTTTACTAATCAGATTAGCTTAGAGTATAGTTAAATAACTTGAGTAATGGAGGAGGCTGGCTGATACCCCGACCCAGGACTAATCTGGAACGGGAACGGATATGGATGGATGGAATATGCATTATGGTCTAATGGTGTTACAATTTCAAGCAGGGCATTTTTTAATGTTATAATTACACACCTAAAAGTCTTGGCTTCTTCTTCTCAGGTACATTCTCAGCTATGGGCTTGGTATCTGTTGGGTTTTGCTCAATGAGTTTGGTCAGATTGTCTTTAATAGGGCCATCTAAAGAGGTTTTGGCCTCTTCTACCATGTTTGGTAAACTCTTAAACCTTGGGTCCAATGTGGTTGCGATATTCAGTAATTGATTTAAATCTGAATCACTGTACCTAAAACATCATCTCAAGTTAAACTTATGATTAAAGAATCAGCAGTTATATTACGTAATTTCAAATGCTAAAAGCCATGATGGGTGGCTGGGGCTTGCATGCTCTGTAGTTTCTAGTATGGAGAGTGGTATTTCTGATAGGAATGGACTGGAGGAGATTTTTAGATTCGAGAAATTAATATTCTTCAAAATTTCTGGAAATTTTAAGGCCTGGCTTAGAATACAAGATTTGTAAACAAACTTACTTTAGCAAAGAAATTGAAACATTTCTTTACAATAAGTTTGATTGATGTGTAATCTGAATTAAAGTAATAAACACATATAGTGCTTTCGCCAGAAAAGCTGGCATCATCTGGCAAAAGACAATGAATACAGCATCTAAATTCTTCACAATAACAGAGTGTATACTCTGTATGGTCCAAAGAGTTTTACGACTGGTAAGTCCCATGTTCAGTTTGATGACCATGAAAGCTTTAGCTCAAGGTCTGAAACCTTATTTATTGCCAGTTCATTTAGGAACTAAGTTGAGTATGGAAACTAAAACAAAATATCTATGACAAAGTAAGTTACATCTTTGTTTTCCTTATTTTATCATCCTCCGTTTAACAGTATAAATATTTTTTCCCGATTATGTTTATTATATTTTAATGGATGGAGGGATAAAAGTGCCTAGTTTTTTACATTTGTTCAGTCAGTCATGGCTAGGTATGGAAATCCGTACTTTAAAAACCACTCAGTTAAACATAACCAAATTTTAATACACGATAAATGGTAATGTCTTTTTAATTGTATGTGAGTTCCTGAGTTTTTTCAAAACAAATAAAAAAATTGTTGTTATATTACTAAAACCACTATTTTTTTTGAGGCAAGATACAATTATTGTAATTCTAGATACATTATGATCCTTGAAATTTACTATAAAAAATATGTAACTGAGAGATTCAATTTAACATTGTTTAATATATGTCAATATAAAAAAACAAACCGTTAATGCCTTCAATGTCACAAGCGCTTCCAGGGTTAAGCAAAACTAATTCTAATAACAAACCAGATTTGCAGGTTGGAGCATGCATTTAAAATTACTTTAGTGTAAATATTCATGATCAAACGTTCAAATCAGACAGATGGATCGGTCTCGCAGATCTACAGCCCGAAGGACTGAATAAATAACAGAAAATTTCTTTACTTTACAATAATCTTAGTCTAGTTAAAAATGAATAGTAAATTATATACTTTTCTGAAAGTAGGGTCTTTAAGGCAGATTTGAATATCTGAACATTTACAGAATCCTCATCTTTATTCTTTAGATGGCTGCTGACCAGTTGCCGAAGAAGTGGCCTCAACAATGACACCAGGGGTGTTCTCTC